>JAUJYV010000038.1:0-163441 GCA_033995625.1 Ophyiulus pilosus | reverse complement strand
ACCCATCACGCAGTACCCGTCCTGAGCTGAACAAACGAGCCAGCTTAAAAAATGTATTTATGTTTGATAAAAAAAAAATTGTTTTAAAAATTTAAATTAGCAAACTGATTGTAAGTGATGTATTTTTGTGATGCAAAAATATTTCGTGGTGAAATTTCTTCCAAATATATCAAATATTAAGGAAATTAGGGAGATTTTACAAATTGGTTAATTTCAAATTGTACAACACCATCTAGTGGCATATCGCAGGAGGGCCAAACACCACCACCAGGGGAATTAGCTTTAAGAATGCGATGTAATTATGTTTATTTTGTGTTGAACAACGAAACTAAGAAATGTGGCTAATAGGTAGTACTTTGTAGTTAATCACTCGTTTTAGGGCTTTATTCAACAGTCGATATGACCAGCTAGATGAATTATTGAATAATAGAGACATTTAGCCACCTGTAGGGCTCCGTACACCGGTCACGTGATAATTAACCAGAACGGACGGTATTTAGAAGGAGCGACGTTAGATTTAACCCATTTAAATTTGCCGCCGCCGTGTTGGTTTTTAGACCCCGAAAAAGATCCTCACGCTGTGGCTCCCTTTTACCCAAAATCCCACTAACGTTGTTCGGCACGTGTGCATTTCGAGAAAGAAAACCAGTTCTGTCGATCCCGTCAACGTGAAAAATGATTTGCTAAATTTCTCTAATATCAAAACATTTTTGGTCAGCACTCGATGATATAAGATTCGTAAAGCAAAATAGCTGTATTCAAAATGATCATTTTAGATGCATATCCTTTTATATCCTTTTATTCCCAAATAACATAAACGTAAAAGAGTGCACCATATCATTAGATTCATTCAGGGTGAATCATTAAACAAAACATGTAGATCGTCCAATCCTCCACTACGACCACTTTAAATGAGGTTTTACGATTACAGTGGGTTTGCTCAATGTTCCTCCAGGAAATCATTTTCTTACGACTATTGGTGTCTGTAGATCCGACTTGACGAGATGTCAGTTCACTATTAGAGAGTTTGAGCCAGCCAACGCCTTAGCGTTAACCTTAACGTTAACGGCGGGACTATCCAATGAATTAACTGAACGTCAACGGCACTCATGACGTTGGGTAGAACTAACCCTTCCCGCCGTTAACGTTAAGGTTAACGTTAAAGCGTTGGCTGGCTCAAACTCTATTTTTGACGGAAAACACGTTGCTTTTGGCAAAAAAACACCTTTTTTTGCGGTAAAGTTGGTTTTTTGAACTCGTAATGACATCTCCTCTCCATTTCCGCAAGAAAATAAATCCGATTTGCAAAGTGGAATTTTAGAGAAAAAATTAGAAGAAAAGGTAAGGGTACCCTTTGGTTTTTTTTTTTTTTTTTTTTTGGAAAATTCGACTTTGCAAATTGGGTTTATTTTCTTGCGGTTATGGAAAGGGGATGTTATTACGAGTTCAAAAAACAATCTTTCCCGTGAAAAAAACGTGTTTTTCGACCAAAAAAAACCGTCGAAAAACGCGTTTTTTTTTTTTTTTTTCTGAAAAACACGTTTTTTTGCAGGAACTGTCAGGAAAACAAAATTCTTTAAAATAAATACATACCCTGATTTTTGTTGATGTGAATGCGAACACGCGCGATGAACTGACTAGCCTCTCACATTATTATCCCTAATTAACGCATAAGAAAAATCGGTAAAAACGATAAAAATCTTTGAAATTGATATAATGCCATACTCGTGAAATTTCACTTAAAATCATTTGAATCAGCGTTTTAAAATTAACGAAAATCATCATAAGAGAAACTAGTTTTAAAACAGTGGTTAATAGATTAGGATAAGCAAGCACTGCAAATAAATATAATTTTGAATTTTAAAAATCGTTATGAAAAACACGTAGCTGATGATACATGTAACTTAAATTAGGCAGTGTTCTTATAATTGTGTAACAGATTTATTTAAGCCATATCACAGATTGAAGCTTTGTTTAGATATATGTATATTTCAGCAAAAATTAAATGCAAATCAGAAACACAATTTTTTAATATGAACACTATTTACAAGTTCAATTATTGTAAGCACATTCCAGTGAGAAAAAATGTATACGGAACAATCTTATCTTTTAGAACAAACACGTTGTAAGATAAGACTTAGGAAGAGAAAAATTGGCTACTCGGACGTAAGTTGCGGACCAAACTAAGTGTATTTTCTACAATTTTAGCTGCCAAATATTAATCGAGTAACATGCTAGTTGTAATACAGTATTTCGGCCTCACTGTTATTGGTTAGATACAATGTATATGTCTGAAATATATTATAATTTATGACACTCGTGATCAGGTCTGTCGAGAGGAGGGCCCGCGAGCATAGGGGGCATTTCCCCCCTCCTCAGTCCTATTCGTCCTCGAGTCCCAAGCCTATCTGCGCAGAACACCCGCGCAGATGACCTGGGCATGAATTTTTTAGGGGCCCACGGAGGGCCCTATAAGGCAATATATCCCCCTTGGTATGGATATTTACCCCTGGACCCGACCCTGGCTCTCGATAGCTGTCATGATAGCTGTAATGACAAATACTACATGTTTAAAACGAACAACAGTCTATATGCTGTATTAGTACAAACTGATGTTCCAGCTGAATGGACAGTATGTTAATGTATTATGGAAATTCCTGGAAAATGTTACCGACAACCAGGAAAAGTACTGCTTGATTTACAATTTGAATAAATCGCAATCGAATTAGGCATTTCGTTTAAGAATCTGTAGTCATGGAATTCATCACAAACTAATTGAAAACAGATATGGTGAAAAACTAGTTGAAAACATGAGGTCATGAAGCGAGCACATGTGCACATGGATATTTTAACCGATATTTCTATGTATAGTACAGTACTGTCAGTATGCAAATCGATTTTCAGATACAGTCGAACGGCAAGTCGAAAATGTGCAATTAACCGGTTTAGGCGACAAAATATTCAACTTCTTATATTAATTTGATGAATAATAAGGTGTTATCTGGCTTTGAAAAACTAATATGAAGGAAATACAGTAATCCAAAGAAAGTAATAGAGAGTTTTCGCCTGCCAGCATCTTTATGCTTACCTTAACGTTAGCAGCGAGACGTGCGCAAGCGTGGATATTAGAGCGTTTGAGCCTTCCAACGTTAACGAAACGATAATGATATCGTTAACGAGAAACAGCGCGGTGTCGTTACCGTTATCGTTTCATTAACGCTGGATGGCTCAAACTCTCTATTACCTTCACACCACTAACGTTAAGTATAAAGTCGTTGGCATGTGAAAACTGTCTATTGCTATGATCATTTAGAATTATGTCAGAAAATGTATTCTAACAAAAATCTTAGACTCTTGGGTGGGCAATCTCAAATGTGCAAATATCCGGACACAATTCCATACAAACGTTTTACATGGGGCTTGCAAAATATGTGCATTTATCCGCTTTGTGTAATTATCGGGTGTGCAATTATCCGGTTTCACATCATGTGCAAACATAGGGCAAAAGTTCAGAGCATGGAATATATGTGCAATTATCCGGTCTGTGAAAATGTAGGTTGAAATATATTCCGTGACTACAGCTATGCTATAATTTCATACATTCAAAAATTACAATTCGATCGAAGCTTTCGTTGGATAGTGCTGCCATCAAGTTGCTAAACGACATACTAAGACTGTCACAGCGCCCACATAAAGTAGACTTCTATTTGAAAGGGAATTCAATTGGCAATATTTTGGTTTAAAATCTATAACACATGTTTCATGTATTAAAATAATTAAATGGAGAAAAAAACAATGAATTAAAATTTAGTTTTTCTGCCTGAAAAATAGATATACAGTTCAGCATTCTTTATGAAACATTTATAGGACCTTTTTGACGTATCCATGTTTAGTGTTCAGTGTTCATTTTCTGCATTAATGTGATGAGTGCAAATTCATTTTCGAATAATATATGATTAAACAAAAGATGTTTTCTTAACTCTACCTTACATTTGTAAAGCATCGTTAGATGATTAAATCTAAACAAATACAAGTTAGGCTAATTTATCATCTGATCAATGCACGGTTGAGGATTCATTTAGCAAAAATTCCTCTTGTAAGTAACCATCTTGAAGATTCATGAAGACTACACAAAAAAAGCAAATCGATAAATTGTTTATGGGGTTAAAATATCAAAACGAGATACTCGTATATTAAAAAGATAGCATTTGTGGTTTAGATTTTGAAAGCAAGTCGCCTTTAGGTAAAAAATTTCAAAAACTAGCATCATGAATCCTCATTGAATTTCATTGTTTTCAAATTCCAGAAGCGATTCACTGGTTGCCAGGCAAGAATTTTCGAATCGATTCCTAAAAGGATTTCAACGAAGGGTACAGATTTTCGTATAAAACGCATCTCTTACAAAGCCAACTCCGCCATTAGCACTATATAGATATATATATTTACAATAAGAAAGCAAGTGTCCGTTACTATCCATAAAAACCACGGCGTTCCATGGGCACGATCACCAAAAACGAAACGGATGACATGACCGTCCCGACTAAAAACACCCAAAACAGAAAACGGTCCACGACGGTGGCAATTTGTCGCCACTCGTTAATGATTTTCATATCGTGTTCTTCCTCTTCTTGCTTGGACAACAAGTATTTGAGGGATTTGAGGATTTCGTCTTGTACCTTATTATTGGTTGTGGCCGTCGTCGTCAGGGACGTCGTTTTCAAAGTAGTAGTCGTCGTCGTCGAGTTTTGTTTTGAGCGTTTGTGACGTCCGTGTTTCAAATCGTTCATGTTAATGTTATTGAGGGATTCATTGGATGAGAAGTCTCCGACCTCTTTGATCTCATCCCGAATGCCCACCCCGTCGATGTTCAGGTGTAAAGTTTCCATTTTAGTATAGGGGCAACTAGATGGGCAATCAAAAGAATTGGAAACATCAAATTCGCGATACTCGTGACACGATTTCAACGGCTTGGTCTTAACACAGGTACATGCAGCTAAATACTTCAGAATCACACGACGCATCCACTGGGGCACTTCTTTCTTAAGGGGACCTCGGTGGTGGAAATTAAGGACTATTACTGTCATAATTACGGAGATGGACGTAATTGCCATCACTGCAGTCAGGTAGATACCTAGATACATTTGGAAAAAAATCGAATTAGTAAATATATACAACGAAATTAACACTCCTTGGACCTATAGCTACAGAGATCTGGACCTGAAAATACAGTAATTATAAAGTGGGAACAAATTTACCACGTGTTAATTAATCGGCTAATTTCAGATAGTGATCCTTGTATGTGTTACGTGTACAAACTAACTTCAGCTAATGATTTACCTGGCATATGCATTACTAATTAGAGTAACTATGGTAGTTTATTTAGAAGAATTGGAGTTAAATAATATAGCTTTCTTTTGTTTGCTGTATTTTTTTACATTATGATCATGATTGCAAAATTTAAAAAAATAAAACATGTTTTTGTTCATAAAGATATGCATTTGAAAAGAACGGAGCCTTAAGAGACCGAGGTCCCAAGAGTACAGCCTAATGGATAACCCACTCATGTTCTTGTAAAACATTTTTGTACTCCTGCAACATGATATTTTTCTTAATTATTGATTCATACTAAAGGCATTATATATTCATGAACGAACGTTTTCTTTTAGGAATTACATTTGCATGAGTATTTTAAGAAACGCTTATTTACCATTGGATAGCCTATCAATTTCACGTTGAATTAATTATTAACGAAGAATAGTAAATTAATTGTCAAAACTACACTTGTAATAGTAATGCGTTTTATACAAAGAGGATGAATGGGAATTCCAATTTAAATGACTAGATTGGGTGAAATTTCATATATAAATTATATATTAATTAGAAAACTATGTGCACATGGAAACTGACAAAGGTAATTGAAATAAGCTTGTTGACATGTGATCGTGTTTATGGTGGTGGTATTTGTTTATTCCATTAAGATTAAAACTAGAGCAATTATTTATTCATTGTTACTCGTTGAAATGTATCTGAAAATTTCACGAATTTCAAGAGCGTTGAAGGCTTTTAAAAAGGGTAGGAAAATTGCATGTTGACGCCACGTTGTGTCATGTTGTTAAGTCCCTCTATTGAAACTATACACACATAGAATTATTTTATCATGAACTTTAGAAGCAAGGAAGAGAGCGGTGTCATGGTTCTATGATCGGTTCAAGTAAATGAAAAGTACTGTCTTGTCCGAGTTGACAGTACCTTTGCCATAAATGCCAAGCATTGATACGGCGCGTTTAAATTTATGTGTTGCCAAAATCGATGTGTCTTAATTGTAAATATGCAATAGTACGTTCTATTTCGAGAAAACAGGACCAATAGTAATACGGGACTGAGTAGAGAAATACGATGACAGTCTCGTATATACTGGACGTATGACAACCCTATATAGACAAACAATGCTTACCTATGAGAGGTATTGATTCCGAGGTTTCCGGCATTTTTTCGGCAATGGCCAACATGAAAACAGAGAAGGCTAACAGCACAGTAATTCCAAGGGCGATTTTCTCTCCAGAGTCTGGTGGTAAGCAGAAAACCAACAGGGTCAACACGGACATCATCATACATGGAAGCACCACGTTGTACATGTAGTAGAGGGTCTTTCTGCGCATCACCAACGTGATAGTCACATCCGGAAACGGTTCCGGACAACAGGAATAGTACATGACATTGCGAACTATTCGGGCATCCAACAATTCCCATTCTCCACTGGGAACGTAGTTACTTAGGTCCACTGCATTGGTCCTGTTAGTGACATCAACCTGAAAACCATCGTACATCCAAGAGCCAAGTTTGAGTATGCACGTTTGGTCATCGAAAGGAAAGTACGTCACGTCGACCGGACATGTTGAACGAAATTTGGTAGGGGGAGGCCAAAAAACGTTGCCATCACTGCGAACCATGGCCTTGCTTTGCATATATCCACGAGTGTAGTCATCGGCACTAGAATAAAAAAAAAACATTCAAACTTATTGTATAATGATTTCCTGCTGTTTGTAGTTTTTCTGTGAGAAACTCAAAAATATCAATATAAGTTTAGTGCAAACTTGGATGACTAGCCATGATGAAAATTGCATCGATTTTCCATTTTTTATCCCACGTGCCTAGCAATATTTCACAAACTGAGTTACAGATGGCGCCGTGAATTAAGGATTCCTATTTGCCTGGTTCAAATCAGCGCAAACACGAAACAAAAACGGCAAACTTTTGGCGTAATCGTAAAGGCATATTTTCAGCAAACACTTCGATGTTCGCGCAAGAGATGGTCCACATTAACAGAAACAATGACAAATGGTTAATGAAGAGGGCAGGATTCCTCCATTTTGAAACTTTTTTTTGTAGACATTATGTTTGTACAAACGTGTTTGTTAAAACATGTCACCGAAAACACGTCTTAACAAATGAGTTTGCAGAATCCTAGTTTTTGCTTCGTATTTCCTCCAGTGTGGACCAGGGCTTACAGTATAAAAGGATAAAATGGCACTTAAATTGAATGTAGTCAAAATGATATCACCACTATAACTTAAACACGTTTTATAACTAATATTTTGCGTAAAAGAATATTTAAATTCAACCGTGAAGTACTAAATTTCCACACAAGTCCTGACTTGAGAATATAAATACCACCAGGGAATGTTGTCCTTATAAATGAACATTTCGATAGTAAATCATTTGGTAGCAATGCATACATTGGTAAGGTCAGGCGTCAATAGTACCTTTACTTTTTACGACTTGGATCCGTTCTGATTTGATCTACTGTATTTCAAAGTACTGCATATCTGAATAAAAATCCAATCATTTTATTTGATTCCATCTGACTCAATGGAGGACTACCCAAGGTCTTCACAAACTCAATCAGACAGCTCCTAGCTTGGATCACACGCTTATTTATCATATCAAACTAAAACAAAAAAAAATGGTGGTTTTGATGCCTTTAGGATCTATTTTGAAATGGATCTATTATAAAATCGTGCTTTCGTAAATCGTTGTCAATGAATTTCGTATCAAAATCTTGTATCTAATTAGAAAATATTAATTTCTACAACTTTTTCAAATATAAAAACGATAGTTTATTTTTGGCTTCTGATGTAATCTAACAATCGAAAACCCATTTAAGAATTGTTACCAAAAATGCAAGTTTGCTATTTATTCTTCAATTGTGATTATCTCAAACATGCAAATCTACAAATGCACCGATCTATGGTTTCCTTTCCTATAAACTGAAAGAAATACTGTTGTTTAGGAACTTCAGAAACATTAACGATTTTATGAACATATATTTGTCCCCCTACACATACACTACTATCGCACAACTATTGATAAATTCAAGATAATTTCTTTGCATATTCAAGAAACAGCGGAAGAAATACATTTTTTAGATACAAGCGTGATTGTCTGATACCAACAGCTTTAGTATTTCGATACTAAAAAATCCCCATGGTTTCTAACAGGAAACTGTTTCATTCTCCTTATCCGTCATTCTAATTTTTAAAATACCGCTAGCAATAAAACCATGGGAAATCGTTCGTTTGCCCCAATTCGTAAATGGTCCAGAAGGCTAGCTTTAATGCAACTAAACTGCAGTAAAAATTCAGACATCACTGTTATCTCCAGGATGTGTTGTCAGCCACGAGACAAGAAGTGTGAATTCCTTTAGACTTAACACTTGGGAAAATAAAAAAGGTTAACTCAGGCAATTTTGGTGCGTTTTACTGAAATCACTGCTACTCTTTGGTATATTTCGCGATAAAAATGAACATACCCATAAAAAGAAATTTTGAAAATGCACTCAGATGTAATCATGTTGCTTTGTAAAGGTACTACGAAGCTGAAATTTTAAAATTATTATGTTGAATTTAATACTTTCGGAGTAGTTTACAATTTTAAATTACGCTATATGTTTTTATTGCCCTTTTTTACTTTAATCAACGAAACACACCAGTAATTTATTCTGTCTAGACTATAGATGACAATGTTTATTGATTTTTAATTTAGATACTTGTTATATATATAACAAGTATCTATTAAAGCTTATTTTTAATACTGTATACTATATTATTACCTAGCTTAGAAAAATTATTGCTATATTTAAATGTGGTGGAAATTATCCATCATGATAGTCCACAAGGCATTTTTGATGATCTCTATTTTTGTACATGCAGTTTCAAAATATGCTTTCAAATCTACATGTCATTTTCAAGGTATTCTTGATACCTAATTTCTAAAGAAGAAATTTATCTGTTTCTTATTCCTTCATCGAGATAAAAGATGGATGTATTTCTAAGGACATACATAAAGAACAAATCCAACGCAAGTCAGCGACTGCAGTAAAATACTCTGCGACAAAACTTTAAAAGAACATATTGAAGTGGTTGATTTTTATCGTTGCAAACCTTCTTTTCCCCTCCTATTTCATTTTCGATTGGACAATGGTATTTGTAAAAGGCTTCTCATCGGATTCGAGAGTCGTTCACTTACTTGTTATATAAAACTATGTCAGGCAACCACACTCGTTCACACGGCAAGCGAATCGTGTCCAGTCCATTGAATTCGGCTGGATCCCAAGTGAGTAATTCATCGTACCATTCCTAAGAAAAAAACGAAGAAGAACAATGAATTTCAAATCTCTTGGATTCGGTGCTTGTTCCGGTAACAGAAAATATATAGGTCGACGACCATTAATGGTGGTCGAATTAAAAAAAAAATCAAACGGCTAGAATACGAGCGTTTAAGGAGATATGTGCAGGAAATAGGTAAAGTTTAAAGAACTTGTTTAAAAGTCTACTTTAAAAACTCTGAATTTCGGAACCCGAACGAGTGTTCAATGTTTCGCGGTCTGTCCTAATGCGACAGTTTACAGTGTACAAGATGTGCTGTGCCACTTACAATTATTTCAAAATAGGGATGAAGAGTAAATGACCTCCGGCCAATTTACGCAAGTAATTTAATTAACAGTTAGAAATAATATATAAACAATCAAACTGTGCATGCTGCTAATCTTATTACAACCCATTAATTTTTATGCATCAGCTTAGCATTACACTGCTCACAAACTGACGCACGTGTATTTGCAATCACTAAATATAGGGATTAATTTTTGACACATGATAAGTAGAATGGCTGTGAAACTTTTCCTGTATATTAAGATTAACTTTGTCCATTTAGTATTTTAGTCCATCGATCTCACTTACAGTAACCAAGTTACAAATGAATGTTTGTCATGTTATTCGTGTCTATTTAAGCAGTATTTAACATGCGGTCTAGCATAAATTAAGCAAAGATATTTATCACCAAAACATATTCATAGGTGTCATTACATGCTGCTCTATCTCCAATTGTATAGTTTGAAAAATGATGTAAAATAACACATTCATCTAAAAGATTTTGAACAACTGAATTCTATGCCCGTATAGCAATACGAGATAAACAATATCATTACGGACCACTGAGATTACAGAATGCCGCCTAAAATGTTTTAGATTACAACGTAAAGCTTTTAAAATGTCGACGTTTTTTTATATCCGTTTTACTTTAGATGCTCGATTATGTACACTGCATATGCGCTATCTTTGTGAAATAAAAGCTTTAAAAAAACCCATTAATCTAAAAACAAATAATTTAAAAAATAAACAAAAGTCAACATAAAAATCTATGCCAATTTAAATCATTCCCTTTCTACTGAACTTGAAATCAAAGTCATTATATACAGATCAAGGGTGGAAAAATTATATACGATACATGTGCTGTAAATAGGAAACTTGTAATATGACATGTCAGAAATTGAACATATACATGATATTTATCCAAATATAGCATGTTTGTCCATACAATATGTGCGAATATGTGACTATGTATGTCAATATATCTCTATAAGTGTCAAATTTATGTTTTGTTTATATTTATATATTGCTATTAAGGCCATATACAACCATACATTTTCAGATATTTGGCACGTATAATGGGATGTGCAAAACTGTGAGCATGCACTGTATACCCAGTTAAATCCCTAAAAACCCTTGTTAAATTACCGATTAACAAAACTCAATTCAGCGAATTAATTGATGAACCGTTATTGTAACATGAATCCTAACCTGTATTTGTAAGATAACAATGCTGGTATCACAGTAAAGTTGACCCATGTTATCGATAATTAACATGCAAGTGAGTTTAGTTCCACTCTTGATTCTACTTAAGTAAGCATCAGTTTAAAGCTATCATTAATCACCAAAATGAAATGCACCCGTTTAAAGAAGAAATGTTTTTCATACATGTATAAAAAGTAGACGAGACCTTTAAAAAGATGTGCAGTTTTTTTTCTTAATATATAGCATATAGAAACCAGAATTGTACTTATGAAAGATATCTTGAATGGGAAAAATCTCAGCAAGCTTAATCGCTTTTTTAAATTTATGTTTAAACAGTAGCTGAGTAACTTTTCATCCCATTTCAAATAATCGTAAGCTAAATATTCCTTTAAGACAGTTAAAGAAAATGAAAAAAAGGCACTTCCAAAACGCATTAGAAGCATTAAGTTAAGAATGTCGTTTGGAAGTCAAACGTATCGTAAATCTATAAAGCGTGCACATTAATCTAAGCGTGAATCTAATTTAAGTATTTAATATTCAGTATAGCTTTTTTTTGTAGTTTACTTGAAGAATTATTTTTGTCAAACAATAGACTCGTGAATTACTGCTGAAGGATGCAATAAGCTAATTGTGCTTTAATCCAATTAGACATATATTAAGTCTAGCACCAAAAAACGTAAGGCACATTGTCTGCTTAATTGACAAAGCCACATAATGTAATTAAAAGGATTTTTATTAGCAATTTATCTAACAGTGCTTCATTTTCGTATTGCGATGTTAAATTAATTAACTTCAGCTAATTTTTTTTTTTAAATTTCAGAACTTTGAAACACGTACGTATAAACAGCATAAACACACGGCATACATCCGAACTATATGTATATAAATTGTACTGTTATAGTAGTATAAATGATACAATTACAGTAAATATTACAGTATTAATGTTTTCAATGTAGCCAAACGCCTTCTTATTTAACATATAAATTACATTACAATTTTCTATTTCAATATTTTTTGTTCATTAATTGCTACTACAAATACTAGTAATTTTCTAATAATTTTAGATAACAAATATTGCCAATTCGGAATTCGCTCTCCAATGGTTATGCAAGTTTTTAAGTTTTCGCATTATGCAAATATAACGGTTATCAATGTATACTTGATTTTGTATTCAAATTCAGTCTTTTGCCACGTTCTGGTGCTCTAGATATACAAATGTTTCAAATTTTCGATGAAATTACAGGGTTTTTGTGATCGATTTCGTGGCTTTTCACATACATCTGAAAACTATTGCCAGCTCAAAAAGCTTTGCTCGAAGAAGATGAATTTGAATATCGACGAATAGTTTCATCGTAAATACGTGCAATTGTCTCACGGCGAAGGATGAAGATATCAAAAAAATGCAAGTGCTCAAGCATAAAAAATAAGTGGTGAAATCTTTTGAAGCAGAAAGTGATTTTTTCCGTCAATGTTCCATCATGGAGTGTTTGAAAGATAAGAAAATGCCCTATATTTTATTATGGACTAAATTTTATACGCTTTCCTATACGTATGACCGATTCGGGATTGAAAAGCAATTTTTTTTTCGTAGTAATTTTATGTATAAGGAGTTTTAATGGTAAATCACTTTGCCGCAACAGAGTTGCTGTGTCTACTGTATTGAACAACATTCGTATAGACAAAATGGATTCATTTTAAAGGGCTCTTGGGCATAAAAATACATACATGTAAATACTGTACTGTATATGGAAAATTCGCAATACAGCAATTGCACATTTTACTCGTAGAAGTACAAAGGTTGATTTTAGTTAACATTTACACATTTAATATTAGTACATGTCGGAAATCCACGGTTTACGATATTATACATCGTAAATTTTAACGTTTAATGATTATTTGGTATAGCCTATCCAATATTATGGGATGTACATGAAGTTAAGAATTACTCATTATTAATATTTATTTATGGCGCTAGGCTTTCGTTTGAACAGATGCAGAAGACATGAAAGGACTATTTTTTGTACGTTTGATCAACGTTCATCTTGAGAATTAGACTGCGCAATTAATGACACGCACATATTAATGATGCCTGAAAACCTACGTCAAGTATGTAAAACCCCATCACGATGTAAGATATTAAATCATGTGAATAATGATAAGAAAAAACATTATTTGTGCAATTCCTCACTCGCAATAATATTACTTTCGGAAATAGGGCTAGCTGTACGTGTGTTATTCCTTCCGCATTTTTATGGTTAGTACATTTAAAACAAGCAATAATGAGTTTCAATTCGTGAGCATTAATCTTGGTTTAAATTACATGAAAACGATTAATTACGAGTATGTTTTCAACATGGCTACAATGCAAAAGATTTCTTTATTACAGGGCCGGCTGAAGAATTTTATGCGCCATAGGCGATACTTAAAATTTTCGATGTATAATATGGTAAGCATATATTCTTAACACAAGATAAAATATTTATATATAGTATAAATATATTATATATATTATACGTTATTTTGTAAAGCAACGTAAATATCTCCTTCATGTTTCTGGAATGATATTTAGTTGTGTTATCAGTTTGGTACCTTGTATTTAAACATTTCTTTATATTTCTAAATAAATTTCGTAAATTTCGTTTGCGAAATGTTAAAAAGGCATGAAACGTTGCATTCATTGATTGAAAATGAACCATGAGGATATTATTAAAAATTTACAACAACAACAACAACAAAATAGAGAAAAGCATAACAGTAAATGGCAAGCCTCACAATATTCTAATATTCCAAAAGACGGGTGATTGATATAATCCCCAGATGAGCGCAGAGATGAACACATTTCAATTCAATTTCAGCAGGTCTTGGGGTGAACATTTATTAGCTTTGGACTAAGGGAAACAACAGTGTTTTAAGTTAGCTAATTCCCCGACATTCCCAAATCGCAAATGTTCCGTTATGACTGACGACAAATATACCCCAACAAAACATTATTACATCAGAATTGTCCAGTTCCTAATAAAACTTCTCCTACATTGAGGTCATCGTAGCAACATTTCCAATACAAGTAATTTGCTATTTTCTATATTGCTTACACATGTTGTATTCCCAAGATAAATTTTACGATGCATATTCCAGGTACCGGAACATCATAATGAGTGGTGGGATATTAAGGGGGGCCTAAATAATATCTATTCGCCTCGGTGCTATGTACCAATTTCGATCCGGGTCTTAAGTATCGAATACATTTCCTCTGTCTATACCCCATCATATTAAGGATATGGCTAATAAACCAAGCATCTAAACGCCTTCCTAGTCGTTAATGTTAGAGAAGGGGTTAACGTACTTTGCACCATTACAAAACCTGCATTATAGAATCTTTACTATTTTAAGGAAGAAGATTAAAAAATGACCCAAAAACCATTGCATTCTTTTGCACTAATCCTTCGTTATGCAGTGATAAATAATGGGGACTTAAGCAAGTTTTCTAATAAAGACTTAAGCCATTCGTTAAATTAAATATGCATTGGAAATGTGAAAATAAAACGCGTAAAAGAGATAACGCGCATCAACAATCTGCTAAGGAAAATTTGAATTACGTGGCCATTCAAGTAGGGTTTTATGAGCGAGTTAGTAAATTGAAATGCAATTTCGAACCGGTGGAATTAGTATAATCCTTCGGCATTCGTGTTCACGGATCCGTTATTAGTGTGTACTAGGTATTTCCATTAACATAGTGAAAACGATTAGATATCTTACCTTATCTCATGCATGATTATACAAACGCACCAAGTTTCATTCAACTTACAGTTATCTAATTTTCATTTTATTATGTTATTGACATAGCTTGTCATCATGCTATATTATAGACTTTTTTATAAAAATGCGAATGAAGTTATGAAAACATTTGCTCGTATGGTATTGAAAAAGTAGATGAATATTTACATTACCTGATCAAGCCATACATTGGTAGTAAGTACTTGGTTTTTCTCGTCCTGAAAATGAAAATAGGAAAGAATTAGTAATATATTAACATATGTATTTTAAAATACCAACCATCAATATTTACGAAGCTATATTTTGGATCAAAACTTCCTACTATAAATAAAAACGTAAATAATCCAATCAATGATATATGGAATATATTACTTTTAAAATAAGTATATTTTTGATCTTAAATATTTAATAGGGAACTCTATTGCGTTTCCTATATAATTGTGACGTAAATGTTTGTAGTGCGGTGAAGCTTGTGAGCATTGTGGTTAAGAGTTTTAAAATTAAAGTTATATAATAAGTCTTAACATATAACTTCTGAACCACCCTGTATACAACTTAATGGCCGATTAAGATTACCATTAATTACCATAGTCTGATTACCATTCCCATTTTATTACTTTTCGAGCTATAGAGACTTCTTCGCTACCACTATGTGCATATTTAAAATAATATTGCATGTACTCGTATTTGATATTTTAATCTCAGGTTCATTAGTTCATTAAAAGGCTTCATCTGAAACCTTATTCAATTTCTAATATTTCCAAATACGAGCGCATTTTATCTAAAATGCCATAGCGATTATAATTTGTATGTGACTTGTACAAATGGATGAGACTTAAGTAAACTAATTATAAAAAATGCAACAAAGCTGTAGGGAGAAAGTCTCGAGATATTCATAAAGCGATATACGTACAGATAACGATTTCATAAATGTATTAATTTATGAGCAAAATCAAATTAGCACAAAAAGTTATCTAAGAATATTATCGACTATAGCCAACGGCATCAAAGAGAATATGATGCGACGTAGCATATGAGCTATAAGTGGGATATTACCTATATGATCGCCAAAATGAAATAACAATGCCTCACCCTCAATAATAGCCCATCCTCGCACCATGATGGAACATTGCTTAGGGCTAATTTATCCTTATAGATTTTTGCAACATCGTGGGTATTTATGGTGATGAGTTCAACAGCACGGTTCATGAATTTTTCAGTAAAGCCATAGGAAAATCCAAAAGGGAATATGAATAAGAAACGAGTACATTGAAAGTTTCCATAAGCGTCTTGTTTATCAGTTCAAAATACCGGAAACCTATCAAACTTAACTTTCAGAACATGCAAGACCTTCCTATCAGCGTGGACATTTCGGTGCACCCATCAGTCATTCTTATAGGGCGAGTTTTGCAAGTTCATACTAAGCATTGCATGTTCAATTTGAAGACATGGAAACATCGCTTATAATGCTGACTATAGAGAAACTTAAACTTTATCGATTGCATACATGTAGATACAATGACATTGCATCAATCGTGTTTAAAAGTGTATATTATTTAGATTCGCTGCAGTATACCATAAGATAAGAATAAGTTGATTGACTGAGCTGTTTAATTTGTTTAACGTTGCCCCTAAAAAGGAGAAGTCACTTATAGTAAGGGGCAATCAGTTTATTTGGAAAAATACAGTACTAAAATGTATCTGTTGATCTAACAATGCACAGTTTGTACTTATAAACACAATTGTATTATTAAGTTAGGAGTAAGCGCTTATGTGATTTAATTTAACCTTGTATGCATTGTCAAATGGATCTTGCAATCACTATTTAAAGGATAAATAAGATTAATGAAGCAAGTCCTTACAAGGAATATTTAAAATTTAAAAGATAGAGTAAAATTTTTTTTTTAAATTAATTATTCTCCAGTTAAATTATTGTAAAATTAATTAGGATTAAGTAGGATTATTTTATAATAACAAGTTAACGAGTTGTTAAGATTATTTTATAATAACAAGTTAACGAGTCGATAAGCTTATTTTAATAATTGTTGATTTTTCGAATGAACCCAGAATGACTGCAGTGTGTCAAATATTACTTAATATAAACATAATGCAGTATAATAAACGAAAATATACTTTTCAGAACGAGAAAAACAAGCAATATCAGCTACGCTAATAACGGCAAGCCCTAGAGAATATTTGAGAGTCTACTTGACGTCCTTATTAAATAAGAAACCACGAACTAAAGAGTGAATTTTATATTAATTAATCAGTCCAGAACAAATCAATAATGCCCAAGACGAAGTTCTAACATGACATATAGTAAGGAAGCTGAAATTTAACTTCAACTAGTTTTCCCAAACATAAGGATGCAGGGAACATCACGATTGGTGATAGTAATCCAGTGAGAATGCGAACTAACAAAAGAGAATCAGGCAGTTTATCCTTCAAGGATTAACCCGTGAAGGGAATATTGAAAAAAGGATTTGGAAGTGTTTGCACGGAAAAATGTTTTTAAAAAAAAGCATTCGCTTTCCCATCAGTTGTTAAACAGTGAACGTTGAATTTGATTAAAAAAAGCTCGTTTTGGCATGTTCTTGAAGAACAGGATTTAATCTTTTGAATCTCACAGGGCTGAGGAACCGATCAATGTTGTCAAGGATCGTTAATGGTGCATGGGAATGTTCCTCGACATCTATTTTTGTGCATCAAGATGAGTAACAAGAGCTGATGTGAAATGACAGGCTTGTTGCAGAATTCATCAGAAAGCGAGGAGGGTCTTTGGCACTATTAACTCAACTACTAATTTATCTAGTGTTCAAGAGGCTTCGTCTCGCATGAAGTGCATACCATCGCATATGCTGTCCAATAGCGTACCAAGACATATGTTCGATGCCAGTTACATATCCCTCAAGACAATTCACATTCTTGAGGATGAACGCTTTTGCTCAATATGTTATGGCCTAGCGGCTCGCCCTAAAGACGTGTGCAAATTGCGAATGAGGACAGCATTTTTTATTTATTCAAGCGAGACCACTGCGGGACCATACACATGCTCACTCGTGTATAAGACGCCAGATAATAGGATCCATGGCCGGCTTAATTGAGATTAGACGAGAAAACTGATTTTATTCCAAGTGGCATATAGAGCTTAAAACAAAAGTTCGCAGCAAAAAATACCACAAACAAAGATAGACCTACATAGGAAAGAATGTAGAATCATAGATTTCATTGAAAATGTAATAATAACCACGTTACATGTTCTAATAAGACAATGGATTTCGATTAATTAATACAAATAACTATAAGGAAAAATGGCTGTCTCAATTACACGAAATTTCATCATTTACTAAGTCTAGTTTTGTTTTTTGATGGTTCGTCCCAAAAAAAAAACACGATTGACTGTATTAACCAGATTCCCAAATAAACAATATGCAAAGTATAAGTCTAGTATAAATTATGCTTTTTATATCGTATACCGTATTTTACAAGATAATGCAAATGAGTAAAATACTTAGAAAAATTTAATTAACTACAATTCTTTTAGATAATTATAAAATAATCACTTTTAAAGACGTTGTTTATTGAAAATGCAATCATGTACAACCGATTATTTTTAATGATAAATCGATATGTGTGAAGATGACTAGTAAATGCACAGCAAAAGTTGTAGCTGAAAGTATGCAGTCTGTTTATAAAGTACTGATTATACGGTTACATTTTTTCACTGCATTATCTTTTCCTTATAATGCGGGTTATAATGCAGAGTAATTCACCGCAATGCCTAAGAGTTATCCGAAAAATCATTAGTTTTATAACGTTAGCCTAGAAATTGGAAGAGGTACATTAAAAGTTCAATTTAAGCCCAAATTGAGTGAATAGAAATTTAATACTATTATAATCCATGTCACAACATGAATACATATGTTAGGCTGTTAAAATTTCAGTATCAACCCTGATTACACCAATAGCGTATAAACTTTTGGGCCCAAAGTTATCTGAAACCATCGGGAAGCAAGGGAAAAATGCAAAAGCCCTCGTGAACTACATCACATTTTATAATCTGCTGACAATGGCATTTTAAGTGCAGAATTGAATTTTCTTCATTTTTTTTCGCTCTCTTTTGTAATGGGGAATCTCTCACCATTAAATCCAATGAAGTGAAATGTATGGCATGAAAACAACAAGTCTTTGTTTAAAACACACATTAGCAATTCAAATGTGGTCTGGCCTGTTTCGCATTTCGCTCTCAATATATGAAGTCCTTTATCCTTCCTGTTTATTTACGACTTTAATGCGAGGATATTGGATTTCCGCGGCATCACTAAATGGATGAATGAGCGGTGTGTTTATAATAGACTAATATGTCACTATTTTAAGTTAACAGCCTAATCTCTAGCTCTTGCCTATGGGTTAGGAATTTACATTTCACTTGAAAGCAATGTTCAAAAACATTGCATTGATCTCAACTATAATGGTTGTTGCTGGATGCAGCAATGGTTAAATGAGGCTAGTTGCCTAAGTAAATGTTAGCTAATATTTTATTATTCAACTACTGTCATATGAAGTTTGTAAAAAATATTTATATGCGTGCGTCATTAAACCACATTGACAACAGCAATATACACAGTTGTTTAATACTTGGGATTAATCATGTATAAATGTAACCATCCCAAGTCACGTAATTTCATGGCAGATCATGAATTATGCAAAGCTTATTTTCATTCATCTTGTAGTTTTTGAAGCAGATTTAAATAGATGATCTATTTGCAGTAAAAGTTGTTGGCAGTCGTACACGTATTATTTTACTTATGTTTTCAGACCGTTCAATCCAAATTATATCATCCGAATATTATTATAAGAGCATGTAAGAAATTTTTAGTGATATCTACATTTAGACATGTAATCATGTAATTGACGCCACAGTTTTTTAAAAGAAAACTTCGTAACGATGAAGATTATCACAAAATAATCACTATTGTCATGTCATGCTGCAACAAGGTTAGACAAACGTCTACCAAGAACGATTTGCAAGTGCGTGTATTAATTTAATAGGGTGTTTATGAGCAAAATGAAAAATTAGCTGTCACATTTGTTCGTGAACATAACAATAGAACAGCAAATATTTGGCCACTGACTGATAAGGCGTGGGTCATAAGTGTCGAGAGAAATGCTTCCATATATCCAGAAGATAACAATATTTCCTCTTCAATTTGGATGGGAGCTATTATGGACATATCCTGTTTTTACATCAGGCACCCAACCAAGAAAGCCTCATTAATCACTGACCAATTTATCTCGAGTCTGTTGTGTATTTGTTGAACACGTGTCCTATAAATGTGTATATTCATTTAGTCTTAGAATGGGAACAAGACTCGAGAGACGAGCCATAAGATGCTGGCTTAGGAAAAGCATGTAAAAGTTGCATATGTGGGCGTAATCGTAATGGGGCCGGCATATACAGTAGGCTTAACCGAGATTTCAGTTGCTCATCACGACATTGCAGCCCTTGTTATGTAACTATTGTTCGCTATAAGAGCTTTCATAAAACTAAAGCTAATGTAGACATTGAGTGGAAAGTGGTCACAGTTGGTCTTGCGTTTGTGCACTGCAAATAAATGTTTACACTTGGTTCGTGTCCATATTTTATGTGCCGTTTTATTGATATACATACGGTTAATGACTAATAGGCCCGTGGATTTTTCGGGTATATCTGTCGACTCATCACAATTTTATCATTTATAGTATTTTATCAAGTCATTGATTAAAATTTAAAGATGTATATGCTTGATATGATGATTGTGTATAGTTAACCCTCAGCAATATATTAAAAATTACCTTAAAATAACGTACTTTAAATTAATTCTTCAAGTATTTTTAGCCATGTTTGCATAAGGTTATGACAATACAGTGCAATGCTAAATATTTGGTATCACCAATCTATTCCTCCAATCAATCATCAATCAACCAATATATATATATATATATATTCAATTCATTGATCGTATTTTGTAGTTCCATCCCAGAACGGAAAACAATGTCTAGAGAAATTCCATCTATAAATATAGAAAACAGCATAAAGAGTATTGATTCAATCCTTTCATATTAACCTATTCTGAAAGCATGAAAGTACTCCCAATAAACACATCGTGGCATGTCATGCTAAAACGGAGTGCGGAACCTTTCCATAATGATTTTTTGATTTTATACCGTTTGCAAATTGGAAAACTGCACTTTGCACATGTGGTAACAAATTTCCGCCCCAATATAGCTTTTATTTGGGAGCTGGCTGTCCTTAAAGGCTTTATTGCCTTGGCGGAAGAAAAAAAAATATTACTATATTGGTAATGCATCAGTGTGTAAAAAAGTTGAAATTGCACATGTGTGGCATTACAGTTGCTTTCAAGGAGACATTCACTAGGGAATTTGAAATCCGCGGGAAATGCCAAGGATTAGGAAAGAATGAAAGTTTACGTGCACGCATGAAATTCAATTTTGTTCGCAGAGTTTGACAAACAGGCCTACTTTTATTTGGATATAGTCATTTTCACACGTACGTATACGAGGTTTATAGGTCAAACTCCAACGCTCAGACATGTATGACAAAAGCATGTGCGTTATAATTTTGGTCACATAATATGCATTATATATCCACCGAGGAAAAAACAAAATTTATGGAATATATATGTGATGATCTGCAAATAATTGGGTCGTCAAGAAAAGCTAGATATAAACATAATAAATTTTGAAATATTTTATCTACAATACCCTATAGGGATGCATCTACATCACATAAACACGCCACCTAAATTTCATTATTCATGAACCATCATTTCACTTTTCCTACAGGTCATTCACATTGACTAAATACAAATAAAAATATTATCCACTCTTCGGGGTAATGAGAATAATTGAATATATTTTCCATAGGATTAAAATAATGTAAACAGTATTTACATATGCACACTTAATACAAGATTCCAAGTCGCCAATTTCCAAAAAGTTCCATTCTGTATGGAAAATAAATTCATTTCATTGTATATAGATTAGGACACTGAAAATGCATCGATCGAGCTACATGCATTTTGAAATGTATTTCTTTTCCATATATGAGACGACGACGACGCCATACCGAAAAATGACGCCGCTAAAAGCTGCAACGGCGACGCCACCACTGCGACGCTGGCTTTAGCGACGCCATTTTTGGCAGGCATGGCGACGTCTTATTCAACATGAAAACGCATTTCTAAAAATGTATTTATAAATATATAGCGATAAGATGCATTACATTTTTAAATACATTTTGATATGCATTTTTAAAAATTTCAGTGTCTCCATCTATATGCATTTCGTTTCCATATGGGATATAACCACTACCTTTTCGTTCATCATATGCATGTCGTGTTATCCTGACTTTTTCGTCAGGCTTTTCTTGGTATAAAACAACGAAAGAGGTCACAAAATCAAACATTCGTTTTATCTCCCTTTTAAAACATTGATGCGAAGTCGGCAGATGTTACATCGTTAGATTTCAGTGTTTTTGGCTGGTTGAATAGGGCTTTCAGCTGTAGCATGACCATGCATAGTAATGCATGCATGGGTTGCTTTGTCATGGGATCACAAACTCGAGCTCTGACAAGACGTGAATTGGCAAAAAAAGGACCAAATGGTTAGGAAAAAAATTCAGATGCCGGTCGATTGTCCATAGCCAAAACCACGGATCGAAACCAACAGATGCTGGTGCTCCAATGATTACAGCCCAGCATCTTTTGAATTCTTGGTGGCACGCACACATATAGATGCCTGGGAATACCATGGATTCGCCTAAATCGATATCACCTGATCATGAGCAGTCTGTTATGTTACCGTGAAAGGCTGAGAATACCTTCCCAAAGGTGAGAAATCTTATCAGAAGTTGGGGCTTAACTTTTCCACACATACCATAAATGACTGCCAAACTTGCAAAGCAAAGGAAGTTTAAAAATGGTGACTTAATCTTCGTTTGAAAAAGACAGATTGCTACATCTATACCGTATGAAATAAATCTTCCTGGTTAATACAATGATTTGTAAATTACTGCAGCTATATTTCAAAAAACCGCTGCAGATAGATCAGCTCAATTTTCTTCACTGATTAAATTAAGGAAGGAATCTTGAACAATATAATAAACGCAAACAATTATTTAACGAAGAATACCAAAGCATATATGTCCACTTGCATGTGCGAAAAGGGTGTATTAATAACAATAAATACAAGATATCGTTATTAAAACATACACTACAATTTCTACTGAATGGTTTGGCAGGGTACACTGTGAAAACACGTTTCTAGCATTGGTTTTACATAAACAATATATATTAGTATGGAGAAGATTTTCCATAACACAAACATCTGTTGTATATTCAAATAAAAAAACGATCGATACTTTCTGTGAAAAGGAAAATGCCTTGTATTATTATTATAATATGCTAAGTTATTGCACCAAGATGACACTTTATTATTCAATAATAAACATTGCAGTATTGCAAAACATCTACAGAATCACCCTTTATTGATCCTGTTGGTTGTGTTATGGGCCCTATACAGTATGGGGACGGTAAACATCTTCAGCCTTGAAACTTAAATAGAAACATTTGAAAAAAAACGTAACAGGAAAAATGGCCATCGAAATAATTTTAATATAAATTCTCTGTATTTTAATGACGCACCAACCCACCTATTTGTAACAGATTTTTTTCTGTTACTTACACAGACCACAGGCTAGTCCATCTAAATTTAAGTTATTTCAATGTAAAATGTTGCTATTCTTAGTCACGATAAAATGTGTATGAATAACATTTTAAAAAACTTCTTAAAGTTATCCCGTTTAAATGTATTTCTCGTTCCCCATTCACATATTCCAATTTACTTAAAAACCATGAAAATCGAATTGTAACTGGGATGAAATCCATTTCGTGACTACAGCTACTGTTACTATCGCTTTTAAATAAATATAAAACTTTCAAAATACATTTTTCCTGGTAAGCAAAGACATTAAACATTTCATATTTAAACTTGTAAGATATATCATCTTAAAGCTAAATTAATAGCAATCTTTTCTAAAAACGTGATTTTTGTGATGGATTAATCCAGTGGAAGATTTGTGATTTTCCCCACTGATTTTTGCTGTTAACGCCACCATGATTATCGAGCTTTTGGCACGGTGGTGGTAAATATCAGCACATTTCAAGTTAATTACAAGATGAATTCTGTTGTCAAGATAAGTTTGCTTCCATCGCATCACAACCATTTGTATTAGTAGCTGCGGCGTATGGTGCCAAAAACACGCGCATAATATGCAGTAAAAGCTCGGACACTTTACGCCCATCTGTTATTGCCACGTCGCCATTGATCAGTTCCATTAATACCACGTCAATGGCAAAATAACATTTTCTTCCTTCGTATAGGAGGATTAAGGCTATCACGGACCTAAAAGGTCGACAATCCGTTATGACAAGATGGCTGTATTTATTACGGAATATACTCTAGGGGAAAACGTACGAAACCTTGGAAAAAGACGAGCTCTATTATAAGTGCATGGAATGGCTGGCCCATCCTATGTGAACAACAGCTGAGAGGCCCATTGGAGTACCGCAATTTTACACTTCAGGAAGTAGTCTCAATGTGCTAGTCATTTATGGACATTGTTAAGCAAAAAAAGAGACTTAACTGATGTTTCGATCCATTTCCGGGAATCGAAACAACCGAGCCTTTTTTAAAAAATAAATAAATACATTGAAGATCTTAATGAAAGGCTGCCGCTCATGCGTTCCATATAACATGGTTCACGTTCACAATGAATGGATCATGTATTGTGGCATTGAATGTCTCCTAAACAGCTACTCGAATTTATTGCGTTTAGAAATAAACCATCCAGAATAGGTTTACAAATAAGATGGTGAAAAACACGGATGAGGGTCTCACAATGGCGATAATTGAAAGTCTTGCCACTCGGAAGCTTTTTCGAGGATGCTATTGATTTGATTTAATTGCTTTTGAAAAACTATGTAGTGTAACGCATATGTCATTGTAAATTAAAAAGAAATTAAGTGCAATTACTATGTAATGCTATGCTGAATGTGATAATGATGAAAAGAGCCTGCATTTGGGCGGAACGAAACCAATGGCCGCCATGCAAATGCTGTAATCGTAGCAATTACGATTTATATTACTAACCCGGGAGATATCAAATGTAATGGGTGTAGTTAAATTCGGGCTAGGAAGCAAATTCCAACAGATTTAAGCAAGTAATACACACATGGAATGGAAGAACTTAGTGTGAGTTTAGGAATGCTTTATATGTAGTTTCAACTATGTAAATTTAAAAGTTTTAATTCCAATTCAGCATATTGAAATTTGATAAAGTGTTTAATTATCAGTCATCTTAAACAAGATGATAAGATATTACATATGGAAATCTGTAAGATTATATTTTAACACATGATCGCTTAAAGTAGGATAAAAAGGTAAGCTAGTAAAATTTTATAAAATGTGCGAGCAAAATTAACCTTATTCCAACACCCACTGGTGGAATACTACGTTAGTATATATTTTAGTAATGAATATGTTAATGTTATAAAACAAACCAGTATATGGCTAAGGATCGTGTAGATTTCTTACTAATTACACCACGTTATTATAGAAATTTAAGCCCTAGATTCAGGTTTGTAATTATAGAGGGGTTTTGTTTATGAAATACTAAACCATAATTCCAATTTTGACATGATAGCCTGGCATTTAGTTTTCTAGGAATTAATACAACTATAGATGACGTTTCTTGGTGGATTAAATCTTATTACAGACAGTAAATATTTCATGTAGATGTAAGGAAAAAATATCTGTTTACAATATTACTGTGCACTGTCGTCAGGCTACTTTGTAATTAGTGTGGATTATGTGCACAGCTTAGAACTCACTCTAAGAATAACAATTTCGTAAACAATATATCGTTATTAATTCATGCTCATTAAGTAACAGAAAATATTCAACAAAAACGAAAACATCCTAAGAAACTGAACTAAACACCTGGTCTTTCACATGAAAAAAAATTATAACTAATCTTCGATCAGCTCAAAACTTTATCTACGTAAACATGTTATTTGCTAATTCCACTTAAAAAGCTAATTAACTAGAAAACAACATATGTCAAAAATACTTCATAATACTCGTGTACAGCCAATATATACATATATAGTTGAGCTCATATATTTATTATAGGATAATTTCAATTACATTATGGAAATAATTTTTCACCATACTTGAGTATCAGAATTTTAAATACATGTTGTAATTATATATATGGATGATTGAAATAAATTTTCCACAACGCAGTGAGATTTGCACACAGTGATGTCTTGTTCAATGTGTAGTTCTGCAATTTCAATGCATTTTAATCTTGACATTACAATAGAGAAATAAATGTAAAAGCTTTGAATCCCAAGTGGCAAGGACTTCATATTATATAAAATGTAAATTAATGTTTGTAGCAAAGACGACAACAGGAGGTTTAAACCCTTTTGCAACGATGGCAAGGAGTTGAAAGTACAGATCATTTTGATAATGACTCAATGAGAAGCCTGCATTTCTGGAGCACGAAAGAGGAAATTATATATATTTTTCTAATGTACAACAAAGGAACAGTTGCTATGGACGTTGAATTGTTATGGTAAAATCGTTCATACGTTATTGTAAACTTTGGTCGCTTATATTTGTACAATGTCGCTTCCACGCGTGCGTAGACTGTGAAATCTGGCAAAGCCATTGCCAAGTTTGTAGCACCAATAAACGTAATGCAGAAGGAGCATTAAATGCTTTGCTGGTAACAATATTGATTTATTGCTAAAATAGACATTGGACCCCTTAATGCGTACGATAAGTTCTAATAATCACCAAAGAAAAAAATAAGAAAAATCCTCGTTATGTATTTTATTACGGCTATTTTTAATAATTACTATAATTAAATAAGGGGATGGCTGCTGATATGTTTTTAAGGTGTCGTTAAAACGATATGCAAAACGTGTCGTCTGCTTTCATAAATTTTGCGTATGATACTCAAATCTGTTTTAATATTTAAAAAAACAGTATACAGAAATGTTGTAAAAGCTTTAGACAGATCATTTGTGATCGAAGTGGCGAAGTGCTTTTTAATGTCGTAGATATTTGAATGTGAAACGTTGGTCCCCTCTTTTTTATCTCCTCGTAAATAAGACTATCTTTAACAAAGCTTCATATCACCAATCCAAAAGAAAGCTTAGGAAGAAAAGTGATATCTATTTCAGTCATGCGTGAGCATGAAATAACTATTGGCGAATGTTATAATATATAGTATTACTATGTTATAATATATAGTATTACTATGTTATTTGACCAACAATAATACAGAGTACGTACATTAATAACAAATGGAATTAGATCCTAATTAAAGCTCATTATATTTATTCAGAAACACAAATACATTTTAATTAGCTAAGCTTAAACTTTTGCTCGGGTGAGATACAGTAACAAAGATCTTGAGAATAGGAGTCGAATACTTTTATTCAATTCGACCATTTTTTTTATCAGATTTGCCAACGTGCCTCATGTTTTTTTGTTCGCGGTTTAAAGAGGATTTTTATGGGTAAACGTAGAAAATCTGTTGTTGGAAGCCAAAGATTTCAGATTCATGCATTAATTTATTGCTCGGTAAGACAGTTTTAAACAAAAAAGCAATCAGAAACTGAAGCAGTATTTATCATCCTGAAACGCAAGCCCATGAATTTCCATCCTGAGGATTCTGACAAAATGAGCCCTAGTCGTATTTCACGTTGCATACACACTATCCCAAACCTTTCAACCGTAAAAATGAATAGCAGCTATTATGTCAACGTGAATTCATTATATTTCCGAAATCGAATGATAGTTGGTGATAGAAGGAGATCCACGTTGAGATTAGAAAGGCTGAACGAAGTGCCTTTTGTGACCCTAACCATTACGTGAAGAGAGACCAACGAGAAAATTACTTTTTAAATGAAGTATATTACATCTCAAAAGATATACGTACTGTCATTCGGTCATATTACAAGACTCTTAAATTTGAAATAAAATACGGCTGTACGCATCCTATACCCGTTAGTTAAAATTGTAAAAAGTTTAACTGTAACACATGTGATCCACATATTCTTGAATTGTGTATCTATTACGTAGCTGTAGTCACGCAATGGATTCCATCCTAGCTGAAAACCGATTTGGATAAAAATTATGCAAGTATCGTGCACAAAGGCTGCCCGTTGAGCAGGCGCACATACACTTTGCAGGAATTTAGCTAATAATTTGGTTTTCGGTTAGGATGAAATCTATATCGTGACTACAGCCAATGGTAGCAAATTAAAATCCTCATATATTTTATAAGTAACAGAAGAAGTTAGGACACCTAAGATTAGCATGCTTCTGTGCTTCATAAGCTTTCCAAGTAAGGGTTGGAAAATAAATCTTATTTAGTGCAGCTCACAAATCAACCAATCATAGCCGTAGTGAACAACAATTCCAATTAACTTCTGGATTAACCTTATCGAAAACCCAAAAATCCATTTGTCTCACTACGCAGTAGGTTGCAGAGCCAAAGAAATCAAATAATCAACAATGCTAAGGCGTTAGAAGGAAAAGGCTATTGATGTGGCAGGAGAAATCCAATATACAGAGGGCTTCATAAATCGCTTAATCCTATTTGTTCATGATAATGGAAATAATGCATTAGTTGAAGGACTGTAAAGGTTAAAACCCTGGGTCCTACTAAAACTTGAGATCATCTTATCAAAAATAAATAATAACTTCATCAAAAAAGGGGCAATTGAACAAATGAACATTTACATTGAAAATCTTCAACAACTGTTAAGCAAAGCAATGCTAAGTACATTTAATTTTATATTGGTATATTCTCTCGCCTTAGCATCAGGTCATATTTAAGTATTTTTGTTGTTATACTGTATGTAACAAAGTGTGTAACAAGTTTACGCACAATGTTCTTTTATTTGTAATCGTATATATGAGCCATTGTAATACCGCACAACAACAACATAAAAGCGTGGTCTTACTGTATTAAAAATTGTGATGTAACAATATCCCACCCTATAGTAAGTTGGGCTTTTATATTAAATGATGAGCCTCCCGGTTATAGCCAATCAAACAAAGTTATTGCCAGCACTGAAAGTTACACGCCGCCATTTCATTCAATATCCTTATGATGTTTATGGGTTTTCGGCGAAATATATAAAAAAACTGCTTGTGAATATTGCAATTGACTGGAGTCCGTGTATTGCCGTCGTAAATAATGTCATAAACCCCATTTTGTCAACTCACTTACAAGCATGCTTGCATTAAGTGATTGCCGAGACTTGAAAAAATGCCATGCAGATCAAATACCTCTCATTGATCAGGAGTCTTTAACGTCTATCAGACAAGAAATAGGTTATGTAAGGGGGGAAATCTGGAAGAAAAGTGCATTTAAGATGACTGGCCCCGTAAATCATGCATGGGAGGTCGGTGAAAGCTTTTCCATGTCACAGCCCTCTTCCCAACGTTTATATATTCACTAAATTCGTACAGAAATGGATGCCCTATATTACAGCATCAACAGAATCAGCATTAGCAAGAAGAAAGCTTTTATGTGGGATTTAAGTTAATAAATAAGTAATAAATATTGGGAGGTAAACTAAGGGCAATACTATGTTAGCAAAGTAGCGCGTGAGATGACTTAAAACTGCTTGATGTATTTGTCGAGCTTTTGATGATCATGCAACCGACTATTTTCATTAATTACTGCACAAGTGTAGAAACATGAAGACGTATAGCGATTTTCCATGTTATACATGGATTGATAGAAGTCTAACATCTCCTTCCTTAAATCATATCCAAACATGACAGTTTTGTGAGGCTATATATATACATACACAAGTATACAGAGCGTCCCAATTTAAAACATTCATTGAAACATCATAGAAAATAAGTTTGTTAGGAAATCAAAATCGTGCTAAAAAATAACCACAAGTTTTTCTCCTTGATATTGAATGTTTAATATCCAGAACAGAAAAATGTTGACAACATTGTTCTTTTGTATTTTACACCATTTTTGTTGGGTCATGGTCAACTATACTTAATCGACTGTTACATTTTCGTTCGATTCAGAGGATTGAACAAAAAATTGAAAATTTAACAAAAATTCCATGAAAATCACCGTCTCGAGGGATGGCATTTAACACTGCTTTAAGCCCTTGCCAGTGTTTAGACAACAACATTTTTGGTAGATTTTACCATGGTCAACTTAAATTTTCATTGGATTAAACTGCAAGTGAATAATATTGTACAGTGAACAAAGCACAGTTTCTAAGTTGTTCCATCAGTGAAGGGTTTGTATAACCCAAGATTAAATATTCATTTTAAATGCATCTTATTAAAACTTCAAACACTATCAATTTCAACTTATAAAAAAACACCTTAATGCTATTTAGCACACATAAAATCTACTTAATGTGTTCTGATGAGTTCATTGACATCATCATAATTTTGTCGTAGAAAAAAAAATAATGAAAACTAATAAAATGAAATAGACTGTAGAATATAATCGACTCAAAATTTATTAGCGACGGTGTTCATTAAAATCTCCTATTTAATTTGACTATAAACGAAAGCGTTGCAGCGTGAAAGTATTGCTAATCAAGCTCGTTAAGTCAATAAGCCTCAAGCCTAACTGGAGTTTGACAACTTACTCCGTCGTAAATGTGAAGTTTTGTCAAACTATGCAAACCTGGATAATTTAATAGGCTTACAATCTTTTTATATAGCTAATGGGGCGAGGTATATGAACTAATTAGGCAAAAGATAGTATACAGCATATTTGAAACCTGGAGAAAATAAGAACCTACATACATGTGCCAGTAAATGTCCCTCCTTGTGATAACATTTTTAAAGTATGTTATAGCTGGGACCTAAGCTTTCCCTTATGTATTTTCTAAGCATATCTACCAGTATTATAGGCAATGAGCGTAGCACGTACATATTCAAACTATAATGCATTTCATCTCAAACAGACTTGATCAAATTTATTGGATTAAAATCAAATAATGTATATTAATCCTTTACATAAATTCATTAGAATGCTTGTGAGTGCCTTCTAAGAAATTATTTTCAAAAATGTATTTGAAATCTATGTATTCTAAATGAAAAATTCTAAATATATTGTGAATATTGAGAATATATTGCATATGAAGACAAGCGACAGCTTATTATTACCAATAACGCAAGTGTATTGAGCTGTGAAGTTCCATTTTGATATGCCAGCTGTTAGGATTTCAGCATGGCATTTAAAATGTGATGACTATTACTGGTGACATCAGATGCAACGATGCATTAGCCTGAGTTAAGCGTGCTAAATAGGGATTAAATACGCCCTTAATTGACAGTACCAACACCATCACAATAGGGTATCTAAGCGTATGGAATTTACAATTAAGTCAACGAAGCATACACGTTTATGACCAACCCTATCATAATATTATATCAAAACATCCAAATTAAGAGGATTTGTTATCGACCTATCCAGAATATTGAATGATCGCATTGAATACTAAATATCTCGTCATTCAATTGTACTTATACTTGCAAAAGGTTCAGGGGTAATAAGACAATAAAATTGTATTTTTTTGATTATATACTGTATTTAACTTCAGAATTTATTTCACTCTCATCATTCCGATGTCCATTATTATTTCATTAAACCGTTCAACATGCTTTTAACATTTTAATTTGGCGCAAACCTAAATTGAGCTTCACACTGTACAGCAATTTCAACCATAACGTAACCAGATAATGCTGTATGCACCCTTTGTATTGATTTTTGCGTTGATGTTATACGCAGAACAAATACTTATCTTTATGAATAGTAAAATAGCCTTTAATTGCAGAGTTAATCGCAGTTTAGAAAATTCATTACTTTTCGATAGTTTGCAATGTGTGTTTTAATGTGTTATAATGAAACTATATTTCGCTGCGAATTTTACTTAAATTACATTTGTTTTATTATCGCTAATGCCAGATTAGAACAATGTGTATGTCATACGACTAAATCGTCAAACGATCATAAAATATCAAATGACCAAAATGTCAGACGACAAATTTATATGTGGTTCAAATTTCCATCTATAACAAACGTATACAAGCACAGGTATATAATTTGACAACTCACTAATTGAGGCCAGAGCGATAATATTCATAGGTATGTAGATAAAACAGTACAAATCCAAAATTAAGACAAGTAAAAATGCAAAACTTTCTTATGTCGATACTGGTCGAGATTTGATCTTAATTTTTACAAAAAAATATTTGTTCAAAACATATTGGTTTTTTTAAGGTTTAAGAATGATTAGAAACCACGTATTAAATTGATAGAGATGATCCATTTATCTGGGGAAAGGAAACAATTATATATTGTAAAGCTTAAGTGGTATAAGTGATTTTTTTTTTACAATTTCTAGCCGTGAACATCTGCTATTTCTATTCAAGAAAGTGATGAGATGGATAGCCTCCAATAAAAAAAGTATCGTTTATATTGGAGTACCATTCGACACAGATCTATGAGGATTACTTGTTGTCCAAACTTAAAATTGATTTTTTTCTTTCTTATGGAAACCTACTAGCCGTGTTTTTGTTTGCTTTTTCGGAAGACAAAATTGAATTCCGCTTGTTGTTGACCGATTGAAAAACAATCTTTTTAAGTACGTGTTGTTGTTTTTTATTTAAGAAGCGGATAAAAACTACACACGTACAGTAGACGTGCACGAAGATAGAAACGGATGCTTTATCCTGTTCTTTTTTTATTGGACAATCTAAATGCACCCTTATACATATTGTATGAATTTTCCCATTAAAAAATGCACTCATCTTCAATCGTATATAAAGTTAAAATTTCTACGTGTTTGTTTTGATCTCACAAAACTATCATCTATATATACATATAAGCTATTCGTAAAGCCTAATGAGTGTATGAAAATGTTCATTACAGCGAATCTCCTACTCATTTGTAATTACTCTGGAAAAAATTATCATGCTGATGATTTCAAAATTATCTTCACTTACCATATCGAAGATCTGGGTTAACGTTATGCTAAGTTTGATTACAATTGGTTGCGAAGCATTTCTAATTGGCCGCACATCTCGATCGTATCGGTACATTAATCTATCCAGTAACCGCTTTTCTTCGTTATAATTCACAGAATCATTCACTATAAAATAAAAAAAGATCAAACATTAATTAAGGCATTTCAATTAACTCCTAGGTCTATATTCAGCTCATTTAGAACCACATTCTAATTACAAATATTATAGCCTTCAAATCAAATAAATGCGAAGCAATGGATCTCAGGAATGTTGTCATTGCATATTGTGTTAAACAGCATGTTAGCTTTCAATGTGGGATAAATGTGAATCATTCAAATCCCTAAATAAAGTCTGTTCGAATAACAAATTTTATAAAATGCATTTAAGTAATACACTGATTATATACTTATATCAAAAACATTTAGATGTCTTAATTATGGTGCAACTCATCAGATTCACAAACACAAAAATGTAAGGAATTGAAGTTCAAATTAATTATTAATCGCTGTTATAAAATGCTTTTCAGTTTGTCTTAATACACAGCATAAGACTATATATGTATAGTATGCTACACGTTTTATACAATGTCACTGTGTGTTGGTGGTGGCAAAACAACTTCGTTCCGCATATCCTTCTTAGAAAAACACGATAAAAATCAAATGATAAAATTCATTAAACCATCCATGGTGACAGTTTATTGAATTGCATCTGCAGTCCATTTTTTTTTCACAAGACGTTCTTTTTTACTTTTTCTATCAAAAATTATAGACGTCGGTATTGGATTTTTGCGATTGTAAGGAAAATAAATCAAAATCTTGGCATGTTCAATGCTTGGTCATTCACTTCATTACTAGCAGAGAACCATACACTAGATGGAGCAGGAAGTATCAACTAAAAATTCTCGATTGTCAGATAGACAGCTTTTGATAAATTGATCTTGGACTTAATAACGAATATCTGGTGACTGTATCAAAGGGACCGCAAAACTAATTTTCATCTACGTGTCTACCAATCCAGAGTCCAAAAGTGGAGTCCTATACAGCAATTGAGAATTATTTTTTTATTAAAGTGATTCGTTGCCATATTACCATACGCACAATGAAATTTCACTGCTTCTACTTTAGTTTTTTATCGTAAGCATTGGTTTAAGTTTGTATTGATCTATCGGAAGAGTCAACCTCAGGCAATGTGTATTATGGTTTCAACTATAGAAAATTATTACAATAAATTTTATATTTAAAGCTTAAGGCTGCTATATTTTAAACATGGTGGTTGAGGTCTTCAAAACCAACCATTTTCAATGTATATTTATTATCAGTAGTCAACTCGGGCTATCCAAATACTCATAGAATTGCTCTAACTGTAGTAAATTTGAATAAAAAAATGGATTAGCTTGTGTAAATTGGTAGACGGTTTTTTTGAATAAGAAGATGCCATTCAAAGCATTCAATTGGAATTAATTTTCATTCAAACCCTTATAAAAACCTGAGCAGGCAGGCGTCAACAATGATGTTTTATAATCACAACTAATGTATTTGAATCTAAAAAACTTCCACATCAATATAAATTATTTTCCAATAATTCTTCACATCATGCGTTCGCATCGCAGTCTTAATATCGTTTTTTCTCTGATGAATTATTTCACTTCCTTAAGCAATTAATTAATCTGTCGGATGCTCTATTAATATCTTCGCTCTTGTTTTACACTAAATTACACAAAGCGACCACTTAGCGTTATTTATTGGTCTGAAGCATATGTTAATAATGAGAACATTCCCATTTGCCAAAACCTTAGGAATAAACTAGACTCCAGGAGGCCAAAGCATAAAGCCAGCGAATGTTAAATTGGATAAAACTTCATCAGAGTTATAAGAACTAGTATTTATAGAAAATGCATTAAATTACGAAACGTTGCACTGCTACATAATGCAGCGAAATTATACCAGAGTTCATCAAGGCGAAAGTATATTCTAGAAACCACAAGTCATTCAGCATTTGAATTGACAAACTTCCATAAACTTATTCCTTTTAGTGGTCCCTTTCCCTTATAAATTTAGATGGGGTCATCAACACATCAAACAATACATACTACTGGGGGGTTTTTTTCGATTTCAATTTCTATGTTATAAGGAACTTCAATTCAGGATCCCATTGGGCATTCATTGACCTTTTCCTTAAACACTATTGATAACTAAGCCACTTTAGTATGTCTATCGGAAAAGAATTGACGGACAAGTGCATGTCAGCAATTTAGGTGATGTAATGCAACTCCACAACGCGAATTTGAGAAGACTTTGGGGCTTTCACTTGAATCTTAGAAATCGATGATAGCTTTCCCGCCTCTTTTCGATCTTTCATATTTTGAATTCATGTGAAATCCTTTGTTACGTTTTCATGAAAAAGTAATAATGAGGAAATAAAAAAAAACTCGTAGAAATAAAACAGTAAAAAATATGATGTACACTATTTCGAAAACAACGAGGCAATTTGAAAGCAAATGTATTTTTTTTTACAGTTTTTCAGCCGAAAGCGTCTTGCATGATTTACTCAGCATGATTTAGAATTCATGAATACACATTTCTTGGTGAATTCGAAGATTTTGTAGCATAATTCTGAGTTTTCTTTGCACAGAATGGTAAGCAAGTCGTTCAATGGTTATACATAAAACAAAAACAAAACTTAGTTCTTCAAAAAATAAATCCCAGCTGTAGTCATGGAATGGATTTCAACGCAGCCGATAGAAATGACAAATTTAATTAAATAAGTTTGGATTAAATCTATTCTGTAACTTCAAAGTATATAAAGTTCATTTCGGAAATGCTGTTTTAAGTGGGATGATACGGTGGGTTAGGTAGAATTAATGTATCTATATTTTTTAAATTTAATTAACGATTGCATCAGAGAATTGAAATGATGGACAGCATGATTAAATTAGTCATGCTTTCCATAGTAAGTGATTTTTGCATAATTTTAATTAAACAACTCCTCTGCTTACTTCTTCGTTGTCACTATCATGACATGGCATCATAAACATAAAATCTACGTTTAAAATTACGCCTTTTGTGATGTAGATACATGTTTTCCGTGATAATTTCTACGAAATAGAGGTACAAGTTATTAGAACGCCTACGTTGGTAGATTTCTTAGATAATGTGCACATGTTATTTTTAATAAGAATTCTATATGAATTATTCATGCAATGTTTCATGAGAACTATCATAATAAGCTTTTAATATTCATTGAAATGTAATTGACATTAGAAATCAATATCGCCTTTTATTGCTACTGATACTCGGATTTTGTTACTTATATTCATTACTTATTAGTTGGAAATCAATGGCATTAATGTTCAAATTGTGAAAATATTAATTTTCGTTATGTCAATAACCTCATTACATCAAAAACTGTTCTAATTTATAAAATTCAATTTAGTTGACTGCTGTCAAGTAAATTATCTCCAAATACTGCATAATTTGCTTGCCTATAATAAAAATGGCTAAGGATTTTCTTTATGGCCTATTCGCCAATGCTGCTTACTACTTATGTATAAAACATGTTACTATACTAACGATTTTTTTATATCCCAGCAAGCTGTAAACCAGACTCTACGATATTTCTAATCAATTTTTTTGTTGACTTTAGAAATACGTTTAATAAAAACCCAAATGTCGTTGGGAAATTGGAAACGAGAGGCATTTTAATATATGCGCATACACAAAGATGACATAATTGGGTTAGTTTTTCAACAGTTAGTGCATACGAGTTTTTGGTAACATAAAGGCATAATACATTCAACGAATAGATGTATGTGAAACTTCTTAACTACCAGCTTTCGTTAAATTTTAATAAAAGCAATTCTGTCAATTCTATTAGTTTGAATGATCAGTTGGAGAATTAGTTAATCATAACATTAAGACCCAAGATAAAATTAGAGGTTAAATAAAAGACAACATTCTCATGAAATTCCAAGAGAGCTAACAACACCTATATGTACATTAACTTGTGTATGGCGTCAGCACCTGAAAAGCTATAGGACTATTCGGTACTCAGAATTTTTGCCCGAATTCTTAATGATATTCAAACAAGAGGTTTGGTTAATGGAACTTGCTGAACTTTTTCGCAATAAAAGTTGGATTAATCCAGAAGATGAACAGTTATTTTGGTCAAATTCATCTGAAGACTAGACTGCATCAATCATAGTTACGTAATCTGTATAAAGGTCTGTTGTAATCACCCCAATGATGTTAGGATATATTTTATTAATGTTGATGTTCGGATAAGCAATACCGAAACAATATGAAACAATCATGACCAGAAGAGTTGGAAACTACATAACATAAATCTACAGTGCACGAAAGCACACATCTCGATAAAATCTTAAATCTTTTTCCTCGACTTAAGCCGTTGTGACAACAAAGGATTAGAGGCCGAATTCTTAAGCCGATATTATCATTGGATATCAATGATGGAGATGCAATAGCATACGGACATTTATCTTATGCTCAGATTAATTTAGCAGTTCATTTCATATGAGTTAGGAATATAAAATCGCTTTTTAAATTCATGATGACATAAACTTGGCTAGGATTATGTATAAGCTCATAAACGTGACCTAATCAGTTTTGATATTAAATTTCTACCTAAATACAGTTAATAATGCAATAAATTCATTACATTAATAAATAAAACGCGTTATGTATTCCAACATGTTGCATTTCACGGATGGTCATATGCATTTCAAAGTTGAACTTACTGGATATGTTTTGAAAAATGACGAATTCAGCACGTCCAATTTTACTAATGTTACATGATTTTATCTTGAAAAGAAATCCTTATCTCTATGACATTCAGCCTTGCTCAGATTAGGCTTCTAAGTCAGTGACACAAACAGTTATGATCAGCAAGACAAACGTGTTCATAACAGCATATGCAACAAATCTTTTCCCCATCAGCAATGATCCAACTATCGATTAACCTGAAGTTTGGAATATCGCATTACATTATAACAAATTTTAATTAAGAACATTTATAATTTACTCCATGCAAGACTTCATTTATGAAAATACCCATTGACAAGCAGACTTAATACAAAATATATAGTAATGCTTTACCTTATCATATGTTACATGTTTATTTCAAGAGACAATAATTTTCAAAAAGTATTAATTGCAATTACATATTTTTTTCTGATAATCAATTAGTTTGCAATAAATATTGTGTTGGTTCGATATGGAATGCAGTCCATGCCAGACAAAACATTTATTTAAAAAAATGAATTTTCTACATGAAAGGTAACAAAAAAGCATATTTTAATGGGTGGAAACTGCCAGTAGAAGAGAAATCCATGTTACCATGACACTCATCCTTGTTCAGATTAAGCCTCCTAGTGAGTGGCACACCAAAGAACCATCACCTTCATTGAGTATTGTCACAACCAGTCACATTATGGATTGAAGAATGATCAGCAAAAATCCTGCTCTTTTTCGATAAACATGTTTATAGGCAGAATATAGATCTTGGCTGATCTTTTCTAAACAATAATGATACAACTATCGATCAATCCGAAGTTTTCTTCCAGCAAGACATAGCAAAATTCTCGATGTGTTCGAGCATGGTAAATCCAAGCTTGCAAATGGGTTTTTTTCTACGTTAACATCAAGCGATGATGTGGAAGCCAGAGTAAATACCTTAGTAAAATCCAGGAAGATAACAACCATTTCCTTGATTTTCTTGCCTGGATCAAAGTCAACTTGCATATACTTCAATGAGTATGCTCTGTTGAGCTTCAACATGCAGCTTCCTTTCCTAAAACTAAGTTGGATCTATGAATTATTTACCTTCTACGTTTTCTTATATCATATTTTTTCTTCTTTTTCTTAAGTAAATTACATGTTCAAGAAGCATCCAAATCAAAGTCGCTTTTATTTAGTATGGTAATGTTGCATGAACACTGTACATATACATGTAGATGCTTTTAGAAACTTGTTATTAACTCCACTCAAAGATGACTTTTTCAATTATTACTCAAAACTTACTTTAAGAGAAAAATGCATACAGCACATGTTTATTGTTCAAGTTTTCAATTGCCAACAAACAAGACATATTTGAAAAGAAATTTTCCTTGATTAAACCTCTTGTTTTGTGGCCCTAATATGTTCCTCGTTATTTTTTCTTTAGTGTACATGAGGTTTAATAAAACATTAAATAAGAATGTTCTTAATTAGCTGCTACAAGCTTGTTCCGTTCAATATCTTGTAAATATAGCTACTCTGAAAATAGGGCAATTAAAAGTGCACCCATACTTAGTGCCCTTTATTGTCCACTTATAAAACACGATATTGCTGGAAAAATAGCAGTAAAACGCACAAAACTGAACATATTTAATAGCTCAATAAATTACTTAAAACAAGTGGAATGCTACTGGAGCAGATTGCAACTCTCAAGAGAGGTGATTAAAGCAGGGATTAATGAGGCAAATTATAAACAATGAAATAATTAAAGATGTTTAATAATTATCTCCGTGGATTTATTTTAAGTAGCTTATAAGTATACTAAACCCAATTTTTAAATGACAAATAACATTGTAAGCAATTGTTATGAACTTACAAAAGCTAAAACAGCAAAATTCAATTTACAACTATTAGTATTGTCGAGTTCGCCGACGGCATTAGCGCCATCGATTTTTTGGAGTTCCAAATTGTCCAAATCCCATTGAGACCATTGAAAGCCCAATGGATATATTGGGTAGAAGATATTTTCCGAATCCAAATTATAGACAATTAATTGTGTAACCTTCCAAGCTGATGAAAAGCGACTCTTAAGCCTACTAGAATTTGTTAATCAATGAAACTTGAAACTCATCAGGGTTTTGTCCATTTCCTGGTCAAATATCTTGTTTAATAGTGTGTGCTATTCAGTGTATATAGCTCACCGGTAATCAATTTATCTGAAAGCATATGCCCTATTAGGTAAATAAATATCACAGGAGGTATATAGACCTCAAACGACAAGAAAATACTTTGATAAATTGAGATAGCATATAGCATTGCATGTAAATATGCCATTTGTATCCATATCAACGTAGGCCTAGTAATTTTTTATACCCCATTATCCCTTACTGTGCAAGCTATTCTTTATTTAATAAAATAGTTTCATTTGGTGCTAAAAAAACTATTTTCATACAATAAAGCAAATAATGAACGCATAAACTTATATATATAGTGCTGACTATGCCTATATCTGAGACCTAATTCTATAAATTGTTGGATGTCCTCCAATTCGCAAAATAGGCGATACGTGTTAAGATTTCATGAAATGAACGTAATAAATATAAAGCATCTCATTTTTTTAATGATTTGGATTTCATATTTGTCCCTTAATTATGATTACAAGCTATAACTAACAGACTAATGAACGATTTTAGTTTGTACGAGCATATTTGATGTGACACGACTTTAAAAATTCCCTTTTCAAACAATACCAGTTTGTACAAGTCATTTTAACTCAAGTTTGAACTTTTCTTGTGAATTTAAGGCCATCTGAGTTCGACGGGTTAACTAAACTTGTTAGTAGCTTTGAAACGCAAATTAAGTCAAAAAGATAACAAGCGCAGACTGATGCACGACCTAGGTATCAAGATGCCTTCCACCAAAGACCTTTTAAAAAAGGGGCATTTTGACGCATAATGAAATGACCGGTTACGTTAGAGATTATAGAAGCAAGTGTCACCAAAAGATCCCTAGGAGCGATTCCTGGTGATCTGCGGTTGAAATTTCCTCTTCGTTTATCATTTTTGCATAGCTGTAGGTCACTGATGCTTGATCTTTATACCCTGCTACGCCTAATCTCAACAGCCCATGTTTCACTTGAAATCTGAACAGGAACTTGACAGCTTGGTTCAATGAGATTTGTTTATGCAAAACACTTTGCCGAAAATCCCAGTTAGAGCTGTCCATTCTTTGTTTATCTAATGCATTTCCATTGGGCGCATACTTTATAACCAAAACACACGACGACGATGTATTTCCTTGCACACGCATTGCACGTGCCCCTTGTAGCAGCACAGGACGTCTGGATTGGAATATAAATTTCAAACACGTACGAGTGCCACCGCTACACAAGGATTACAGAAGCTGTTGCCAGACACGACTAAACCACGATCAATTTTTGCGCTCCGTGCATTCATTGAAGATTTATTAAGCTTTTTGCGAGCTTAAAACTTTTGAATCACGCATATGCTCACAAACTATTTTTAGCATACAAATCGAATTACATTTCTAAAAAAATAAGAAAAGAACGCACCAGTGATAAATTTTAAACGCTTTGCTTTGATACGTGTATTTTTTATGTGGAAAAAGTTTTTCTGTTGGTGGCAATCATCCGTTTGCAAAGGTCTCACCATTGCATATGTATATGAGGACCATCAAACATTGAAGAAAAATCTGACAAACTGGAGTTAATGAATTTTTTAACAAAATGCATTACGAAAACAATTTACACAATACAGTTCACTGCACTCAGTTAAGTACAGTACACTGTTTTGTTTCATGCAGAGTGCCACTTAAAATTTTAGTATGCAACGATACGAAAATTTATTGCAAATGTTGTGATATCCAGGGTGGAAAAAAATAGATGTTCATTCTCCTCATATGCCTGACAACATTTACGGGTTTATATACCATACATGAGCAAAAATGGACATAACAGAAATTGGGTAAAGGTGGAGATACTCTAAATGCTCATATACTTTGATGCATGGTAAAGGTCTACATACATGGTTGTGTTTGTGCTTTTTCTTCCAAGTTATGTAGTGTTAGACATCTCGCTTATTCATCACAATTTTCATCGTCATGTGGATTAATAAAAAAAACTTGGTTTGTACATATATTCTTTTAAGTACTCGATTAGAAGGAGCAACGTATTCCACATAAAAACCTAACAAGAACTAGAAAAAAAACGTTGTTTACAGGCGGAATACTTGAGCGAACACTCGTGTAGGTGTTTGGTCTTATTTTAAGAGGCTTTAACTGTGAATATAAAAAACTCGTTTAAGCCAAAGATAATAAACAGATAAAGAAAGTCAAACGAAGATCCGCTGTATTAGCTCCAGGCCTCAATTTTCGTATACTGCAAAACATTGTTTATTAATATTTACGAATCACCACAGTGCCATGAGCATTCCTATTAACGAAATACGAGCCTGATGCAGTATGATGCAGTCAATGTTCGTTCCGCTTCTTAATTTGTCATATTGCATGCTTCAAGGTTTAGTGTAACTCGAGAATTAATTATCAGAATGGAGAAGATTTTTTTTGTATCCGTTATACAAGTAGTTCTTGCAAGACTAATTTAAGATAGTGCACTTCATTTGTGAAAATTGCACGCTACTGAGCCAAACAATTAACCCCCAAGTTCCAACAGTGCCTTGACCGTCATTTACGTTTTTTATGTGAAAATAGGGAGAAATGCAATTCCAAGACATATTGGAACATCTTGGCCTTATTGGGTGGGGGTTGTTAATGGAAACTAGGATTATGTTGTGATGAAGTCACTGTTTATGGGATGCAATGTAAAGCACCGAAATAAAACATAATTACCTGGTACATAGTGTTATTTAACTTTCTTAATGATATGTGAATGGCTTGGATAGCATGTGGACAACGTATAGACACACATAAATTATTACATTTTAGCCAATAATGTATTTATCATATATGCGAAGTACAATGTACATGTAATTCTATATATGGTCACACATTGAGTATACAAAGTGACGAATTTCTGAATTGTAGGTATTTGCTATGGCTATATATTACCAAAATATGACTACATGTATATTATACAGTACAAGTCAACTTTCCTCACTATACATGGCCAAATCATTCCCCATAAGGACGATTATGAACCAAAAAACGTATTTGAACCTAGTATATAGTTGAAAATCCATTTATATAAATTCTATCCAAATCCGCATTCAACTAGGTTGAAATCCATTCTGTGTCTACAGTTACTATATCATAAATGAACAGTAATTGGCAACGCTTTTATAAACCAATTACTTAGAAATCCCTGTGCCTAAATGTTTTTTGTTTCACTTTGCAAATTTGGTTTGTGGATTCAACAGCTTTATATGGTGCATGTGAATTATACAGGATGAGCTTCATTACGCGTCATGCGAGGCAATTTCAAGACTAAAGAAAAAGCCTACATAATAATGCATCTATATTACCCCCATCAAATATGGTCTCTTTGGCATTTTTTTTTTTTTGATCAACGAGTGAGAGAAATGGTTGGTAGGAGATACAGCGCGTTTGCGTTTCGGCGATTTAATCCAATATAAAAGAGCGAAGAAAAGCTGCAAGAAAAGTATCAAGATTCACTGAGGCGAATCAAAGAGAAAAGTGATAATGATCTGGAAGATGAAAACAGGTGATGCATTTCAAATGTATTTTCTTTAAGATAAAGACACAAAAGGAAAATGAGTTTGAATCCAAAATGCATTGCTCGAGCTAAACAACATGAGTAATTCAGGAGCTTATCATATCATCAGTGATAACCGAGAAAAATCTTTGGTGTAAAATATATAAAAGCCAAATGTGCTTGCGTGATTCAAATTTGAATGTAACACAATTTGCTTAATTTTATGGAAAAAAACAATGCTCGTACTTTTATGAGATTTTCACGAATTCGCCGCAACTCACAGCCTTGCATGCTAATTATTGTTATGCAGTTTTTAAAAATTTGAGTTAAATATTGCTTCATCATACTACTTTTATAATATTAGTGATTTTATCTTTGTATGTTAGCTTTCAATGAAAGATAATTAAGGAAAGCATACATCAGCAAAGTCATATGTAATGAGCAAACCTGCTTTAATGAATCGGCGATATTAATTTAGAAATGCATTTTTTAAATTAATAACTGCTTCAAATTTATATAAATATCTAAAATAAAAACTATTAGAATTCTTATCTATGCTCGTATTTCATGGCAATATACAGATGGAAGATAAGTTCATTTTAATGAATACTGATGAGCACTTCTTAAGCATATAGATAAAACCATACATTTAGTTTTTTAACGCATAACTAATTAAATACTCCTTTGCTTTTAAAATTCCTTGGATTAAGCCTAGGAAAAGAAAGTCCTCTTTGTATAAATCTAAAAGTCAAAAATAAAAAATAGCACTTTCAACAAATAATTTTATACGAGAATCATAAATCCGTACAAGCACCATGGTGCTGTTAGACGAGCTTAATTCTTAGGGGACAAATCGCATGATATATTTATGCAATGTACGTTAGCATGTGCAAAAGCTAAAAAAGTCACAATAACTTTATCCCAAGCAATGAAATGAGAATGTCATAGACGTCCTTTGAATAATTAAACGTGCAAATGGGTGAGTTTCAGTAGAATTTAAGGGTTGATAACACGGCACAATCACCAAATTCAAAAATAAAATATTAACTACAGTCGATTCCGCTTAATCTGGACACATCCGGCGGAGGCGTTTTGTCCCGATTAGGCGGCTGCCCAGAATATGCGAAGTTAAAAAATATATACTGTCTTGATTTGTTCTTTACAAATTGGCCCTAATAAATGGCTGCCCAGATTAACCAGTGTCCAGATAAAGCGGAATCCACTGTATATGAAACTCGTTCAAATGCACGCCTTGTAATCATTTTAACCTTTGTAAACCATGGCGATGTTGAGGCAATGTTGTTGAGGGCAATGGGATGTTGTACATGCCCAATAAACACGACGCCTTTTGTATACTTGACATGAGAAATAACAATAAAAAAAGATCTTGCAAAAGCTAGTTGGAACTAGAATCTAGCTCTTCACTGCTATACAGAATGTTAAGAATGATTTTTTTCATGGACAGACGTTGGGCAAAAAGTTAATACATTTCTTTGAATTGGACGTTGTCACAAACAGAAGTGTGCATTCCACTGGGTTGCACATATATCCTCAAAGGAATTGACGCGTATGAAAGGGGCCATTAAAAGTGTCAACTGTGCACCGCATTGCTGGTGTCTGTGATTGGTTGCGGTTCAACAACATTTCGATAGTGTACCCCAGCTAATTCTGACAACATTCCAAATTTCACAAGGCCTTCCACTAAAGACGAAGATTGCTACTTTTAAATAAAAACTGCCCAATTTACTTTAGAATAATTTGTTTCTACATTATATGAAATTATATGGAAGCCATGTTTCAGGTTCTTAATAGAAGAACTTGGGATTTAATTCCTCAAGTTGTTATTGATCAGCACATGTGAACAATTATTAGTTATGGTACATATGTTAAAGTTTTAAATATCCTAGTATTAGGTATTAAATTTAAAATATGGATGGGATGTTTTATCATCATCATTCTAAGATAAACGTTTGCCAAACATGACAGCCTTGTCAAAATGAAGCTATCAAGCAATCTTGCAACCTTTAAAAGACAAAGATCAGATAATGGTTGAATTATTCCGACAAACAACCCACACTTGTACTTTAAGCACAACTTAATAAGGCACGTTTAGTGGGTTGAACTGATGCGTTAGGATGTGATTTAAAAAGTAATTGAAAAAATTAATCTCTTGACGACACCCTGACAAAGTTCATCTAATCTTAAGCTTTACTAAAAAAACAAACCTAATTGAGCGAAAGATTTCCGATATCCACGTATATTAAAACACTGAACAAAGGTAAGCTAACTTGTTATAGATCACGTTTCATATACGTTGCTAAGTGCGTTTCCTATACATGAAGTAACAAAAAAAACGATGTTGGAGTTGACTATAATCCTCTCTGTCACGTACAAAATTTCATCTATATAGCGAACCGACATGATTTATTGGAGCAGCCTGTGTCCCGATATTACATAAGATCCAAACTATGTCATTTAATAAATGGCTCTTTTTTACTCGCAACTTTCTATGCGAATTCATCAAAATTTCATGAGGTACGCGTCTTAATATTTTTGAATTTATTAAAAGAGATGCCTGGATATAGAGCTCTGTCTTATTTAGTGTTCGCAATTTATAGCACAAAAAAAGTGTTTTGGTCCAAAAAAGGGGAAAAAATGCATCATATAAAGTCTTGTCTGTGTTATGGACCATAACCAGTTCTTTGACCCTATCATCGAAAACGGCACAAAAATACTTTGCTAGTATTTGCTAGTATTTGCTTCTTGGGTTATGAATTACATAATCCAAATACGTTCTCGTATTCGGCCATTACCTTTAGCACCTTCAGAAAATAAAAATTCCATTACAAATATGCTTGCTGGAAATTCCGCCCGATTTCCCGATTGTATATCATGGAGAATGCTCGAGCAAGCAGTAAACATTTTCTGAAAGGCTGATGGCCCCAAAACTCATATCTTGTATGACCAATGGAAAACCATATACTATACTCTGAGAACATCCACACATGTGAAAAATATGCAGTTGTGAAGATTGTGAACACTGCTGCCAAGAATCGGTTTATAAACTTACAACACTTTGGTATCTTTCCGGTCCATGACCGAAAGATTGCCGCTCATGAAAAAATAATTGCTCAGAATTTGGCAAGGAAAGTAAAAGAAATTGAAATTTTGAGCAGGAAAAACTGTAATCGATAAGTCTATACTGTTCGAAATTGGCATTTTCACAGCTTTGAAATTCATTGGCTTGCCGTAAAATCATGAAATGGTAGATGGCAAAGTGCCCAAACAGTTATGGTTGAATTTGTGAATGGGCAGAAAATCTGATGAGAGTTTTATCAAGATGGCAAAAGGAGAGATTTTCAAATACGTGGACGAAGTTGGACACGCATTTGCAGAATATATAATTTGAATTTTACTGTATTGCAATCTGATTTTAGTTTCGTGTTGCTGAAAAGTTTGGCGTTGAGTTTAATGAACATCAGTGCTTAACTGGGTGGAAAATCATGCCATATTTCGGTATGCCTCATATATTCCATGTACATGTATGGCTTGAAACATTTGTCCATACATTACTATGTACTGTAATATAATATTCTCCATTTACAATATGTCTGAAATGTTAAACTACCATAATGGAATTTAATGGAGATGCATATATATGCTCGATGTAGACTCAAATATGAACATATATATCGTATATTCACATATAGAGTATGATAAATTATGGTCATATGGTATATTTCTGATATGTCTATATGTTGAATTTTCCATAAACATGCCATATATACAGTTTTTCCATCCAGGTTTTTAGTTGGCTTATCCCAATTAAGTTTAGATTAAAGTTCGCTTGCACAATACTAATAAATCTTTATAAAAATTCTACGTTTTCATGAATAACTCTGTGAACATTATGTCTACGCAGGGCAATTTATTTCGATTTAGTACGCTTATTGTGGTATCTGTTGACCCGGTGTGCACAACATTTGTGAGTATACCTGTGTCTTAAGCATTTCCTTAATATTTAAGCCTATTCTAGAGGCAGTTCCATATTGTTCTACTATAGCTAACCGCTTTGGAAATCATCCAGCTTAAATTAATTCGAATAAATATCGATTTCTTTCTTGTTATTTCAAAATGCGGCAGTCCTAAATCAATAGGGCTGTGTCTCATTTCATTTCTTTCTACAGGCCATTACGATGTAACATACGCTTATTAAATGAGCAAACTACTTTCAAAAGAAAATCCAATGTACGCTTACAGTGTACATAGAAATGGACCATAATTCATACATCTTCCGAGTGGGATGCAATGAGCGAGTAAACTATGAAACAGATTACATTTGGGAGGGAATCAGATTAAAGTAACTGAATTCCAGCATGAGGGGGCGAATCCCGTGCCCCTGGGATTCAATCTTTATTTAATAAAACAAAAACATGATCAGGCTTACAAAAAAATTTTAAAGAAAAAAAAATCCGATTTGGCCAACTGCATCATTGGAGTCTACTGTCCTCCTTTTTACAGCAAATATGTATTCGTCTTATAGAAAAGATTTATAGCAAATTTTATATCAAATGTTCGTTTTAAACTTTTTCCCCTTGATATGATCGTAATTTGGTTATCAGCGCTATAAATCAAACAGACACATTAACTTTAAAGATTGACTGTCAACATTCCATAAATCTTTCTACTGTATATCCGGATAAATAGAATCTGAGTAAATCAGCCCTGGTGGTGGTATATCAGCTTCACCCATTTTCCATAACTTAAGCCATTTTCGATCTCTGCACCAACTTTTCAAAGTTCGTTAGATCTATAGGGACAACATGGGAAAGGACTTATCGGTATTTCAATAAAGCGCCTTCTTGCGTCATTGATCGTTAACTCACTTCTGTAACTGGATACTGGTCTTAGATGAAGGGCGTCAAGTAATCCTCGCAATTTGTAACACGAGTCAACATTCAAGCTCGAGCTGTAATACGGGATCGAAAGCCACGTCTATGTGCCAAGTCTGTAGTAATTAATATTTTCTTATCTTAATTTCCTAGTTGCAGTGTCATGATGAACGGGTGCTATTTTCAGCGACATTTCACACCATAGGGATTTATTCCCAGCTAAATCTTAGTTTAACCTTCATACGCACACCAGACACTCAATCATATGGTGATAAAGTTAGGAAAGCTAAGAAAATCTCTCTACGTTAATTTCATAGATAGAACAATTTTAAAAAAAACCATTTCAATCGATTTGAAACCTTTAAACGTATTGCAAACTTGTTTCCTTCGATAGAATGAACATTAGAATATCCCGTTTGCCTGTATTGTTCATTTTGACATTAAAAATCGTTTTATGTACAATTATCTTTTAGTAAGGTATATATAGTTTTGCCTTATCCGGTGCTTGACCTAGATTCTAAATTTATGCATATGGGAATCAGAAACAAACTTAAAAGGCTTCCCAGTCTAAAAATACATATTTTTACTTCTCCAATGCTAGGTTTGTTGGAGGACATCCTAGCAAAAATGTTGATTTTGCTATTGGCCGCTTTTATTAAGTTCTTCCAAGAGTTGACATAGATGATATTAAATTAACAATCGATAACAAAACGTAATCCATTATGTAATATGCATTTTGGAAAACTGAAAACGGTTGTATCATTTCAAAAACAGATGAATGTATCTAAATTGAAGATGGGGCCAATGGGTAGGCAAACACTGCTATCATCTGTGTTATGCTAGAATGCCTTCTTCAAGGGGGCACCATATCAATAACATTCGAAGATAGGCAGACACTGCTAGCATAGGTGCTATTCAAGAATGCGGTTTTATAGGGGAAATGCATTTGATAATATTCGGGATAGGCAAACAATGCTAGCATCGACGTTAAGCCAGACTGTGTACTTGTAAGGGGCACTAACTATATTAGATAATATTTCAGGAAACACTTCAAGTGATCACTCATTATACAGCACATACTGATGTCATATTAAATTCATTACAAAGTTACTCTAAGTTGTAGCACTAGTAATTACATTAGCCACGTTTGGGTAATTACGATATTATGTAAGCTATTGCAGTGTGTTTACAATTACATGTATAAACTAATTTAATAATTCTTCTCCAAACCAGCTTTAAAATAAAATCTCTAAACATCTTCTCGTGAATTTTATTTAAAAAATCGTACTATTAACTTGCACTGACAGTTCCTTTGCGTTATCATGACTGACTAAGTACAGAAAACAAGTTTCCATTTAGTACACACAGTGTTTAACGAATCGAAAATCTAAACGGAGCTTTTTAGTGGAAAATAGTAGTTCCTAAAATAAGCATCAGTGCTTTTTTTCAACACATTGGAATTTATACAGTTTGTTGGCAATGAGTCTATACCCACTGCATTACGCCGACCAACCAACCATTCATGAAAAAAATGAATTTTGGCAAATCTTAACTCTTTTGGGTCTCGTAATTCAGTCTCCAGCGCCATCTTTGGCGTCAACTCCAGTCTTGATAAGGGAAATTTCCAGCATATCTGCGCTTTCCGAGAATGGGTGGGTCAATAAACCTACAAATTATCCTCGGCAGCCATCTTAAGAGCCCCATTTTCTTGGTTTTCTTTGACAAATATGAGGCTAGGAAATGACTCACTCGTGACTATTTACCGAATGAATAAATCGATCAACTTGTAAATGCGGGAAGAAAGGAGACATAACTGACCATTCTCTTGACCACTGCATTGCCTTAGTCTATTTATTATGCCCGTATCACATCTTGAAGAATGGCTTGACATGACAATAAAGTTGCCGCTGGTCAGGGGCCGCCCATATGATACATACTTGAATGATTTCGACATCGCAAGACCTACTCCTACAATTTTGGCAACCATGGCATCATATTCATGCCATTTGTAAAGCAAAAAAAGTTATGAAAACTTCAGTGTCATTTGAATCATAGCTAGAGTAAAGGATGTTTACATTTCTGTGTATATCATAAATCCATACAACTTACGAATTTAAAAAAGTGGTGAAGTATTCCTTAATTTGCATGCCTTAGAAAAGGAAGCTTGCAAAACCATACTTTACTTTTTGCAACGATGAGTATAAGTAATCCAAGTAAGTTAAGTAACAAAATAAACTTAGCTTTAAAGCTAAAGTAATTTCAAATAAATTGGTAAGATTTTGCATAAAGTTTTGGTTGGTGCCACCGGGACAACGTATAACTCGTGCATGAGTACATCTCCCGCCCCCTGGCGGCTCCTTAACATTTGCATGTACAAGTACTAATTGCAGACGAAGGGCCAAAGCACCTCCTGTGGCACATTGGTGATGATATAGAAGAGGATGATTTGCAAAACGATGCGCATCCGATCGAGTAATTAAAGGATTTGATAGCGCGTGTGCCAATGAAGACCAAATAATTAGCAGCTACGCAACAATGCAGTTCGCGTGGCAACCTAGTCCTTCACACGTAACCTGAACCCAACCTACGTCAATATCTAATTTGAATTTCTAGTTGAAACTATTAGATATTAGACGCGGGCCTCCTTTCGAACAACATCGCTACTGTTTACTCTTTCGCTTTTATGTATTAATGGAAGCATATTAAAAATACCAAAATGTGCATTACTATGGCACGTAGACAAAAACGACGTCCTCGTAAACTCATTTGGAATAGCTACTATGAGCATTCCTACTGAATAAGAATGAGGTATTATTGAATGCAGAAACAATATATCAAAAAAATAATAAAATATATATTAACTTCAAATTGCAGTCACGTTAATTCCAAAACTAGAACTGACATTCTTATATTTAAGAAGAAAAAGATAGATTTTTAGTTGTAAACACGCATAAACCTTAACCTGTCACGCCAGAACATCATGTCCTATAGAATTTCTTAACTTTTATATACGTGATGTTCCAAAGAACGACTCAACAAGAATATAGCGAAATTTTAAGCCTTAGATACGTAGAAATTACTTTCAGATTCATTTTTTCTTCACAAATAATACAATTCTCAAAAAGATGAAATTATTTTAAAAATACAATACACAGGTCACAACTTAGGACCTTACTTTTCTAAATCGTTCATAAACCAATAAATATCGCGGACTCGTCTGTCCTTCAAACAGTTTGTTGCCCACGATAGTTTACTACAATTTGCAATGTTAATTACCAGGATGTGGTCAACATGGTGCGCTATTCAGTTTGCACAAAGGCACTTTAATTACACAGTAGATAATGCATTGTTTAAAATTATCCGATGAGTAGACTTGTCGCTAAACTGAAACTTTCGTCTATGAAATGAATAAGAAGCAGGTTAAATTTGTGTTACAAACTGCTAATAAATAAAATTCCTCTATAGCACTGCCTTAAAACGTCTTAATCGCCATTTTAAAATTAAGCACATAAATAACTCAATTTACATGCAAGTAAAGTCCGTAGGGAAATCTAAGCTTAGAGTGTCCAAATTTAAAGATGATGTTTTCTACCTAATCCAGTCACATTAATGTGTTTAAGACTGAGTGCATTTTAGGACTGAAAAATACCAGACGCCTAAAAAGCATATGCTCAAAGATAGGTTTTTGAAATGCCATTGTTTCACACATCATGTTGTTGCCTCAAATTGTTGCCATACTTGTTTTCATAAAAGAAATCGGTACAAGCCTTTCATCGCCTAGAAATTCGCGTTAGATAGTTTTAAAAACATGTGAAAACATTTAGTACGATTTATCGTAAAACAATCAATAAATCATGGACTGATAAAACGTGCCAAACAAGCAGGTGGGAATGACGCATTTATCATGGAAAACATGTACAACTAATAACACTCACACCTTTGCAAAACTTTATCATTAACATTTAAGAACGCTTTTAATTAACAATATGCAGAATTATTAATTAAATTCAACTAATTCGCTACACTTCAGGGACAAGTTTGAGAAGGACATACAGTTTCAAGAATTTCATATATGGGACTTACCATTCGCCGCCGTAGGCCTGACCCAGACTTGCAGCAGCACCAAAATAAGTTTTATAAGATCCATTTTGGTGGCAGTAGTTTTTTGAAGTAACAAATGCACCCTATGAGCATCATTCTGGCGAGTAATCGCGAACGAGCAGCACGAAAGTGCGCGAACGGCGTGCTCCAATATCCCAGCACAAAATAAAAGCAATTCCGCATCCCACAGTTGGTTGCACTCGCCACACATCAAGCGTTCGATCGCCATTCACTGGAATACACGTTCGCAGCGCCCTCTGCCCGGGGAGATTTAACGGGCCGTTAGTTTTGACAGGGCCTCACCAGATGGCGTCTTGGTTGGCTAGGGCCCGACCACTTCAAAGTGAGTCTTGAATCTGGCATGTCCAAGAAACTTTTTCAGACGATATGTGAGCTCAGCTCACAAACGAGTGCGCATGCGCAGTAGCTCAAAAAACGTGCGCTAGCAGCCGATTTTGAACTGAAAACGCCAAGTGGACAGCGGGTATGACTAAGTGTTGGTAGATTGCAAAAGTACTGTTTAGGGAACTCAATTTATTTTAAACACCATAGGTTTTATTATAAGCAGAAACAATTAAAAATCTTAATGAATATTAGAACACAAATTTAACCCTCTTAGACATTCGCAAAATCTTAATAATTATAGGGAAGAAAAGAACAGATATGATGACAAAAGGGTCATGAGTAGAAATGTAAAATGTATGTGCAACTGCATTGCTTGAACGTATTTCAATTCATACTCGATTATAATGGTACTCATAATTTTAGATTACGTTAATACTCAAGGACATTTGTAATCAGACATTATAAGCACATTTTTGTAATGAGTGCATTGCATGTACTCATACGTTTTGAGTACATTTGCATTCAATTACTTTTGCACTCCTATCTTTTGAGTACATTTTGTATTCAACTAAGTAATCAGTACTCTTGTACTCGTTACTCAAATTCATTCAATGTACTCAATTACTACCCAACACTGGTGCTGAGCATTCTTTACATGTAGGCAATGGACCTTATTCGGAGTAACGTCACAAATGACGCCATCACATGGCTTTCAAATATTCTCATTCTGATAATGGTGGAGGCTTAATGTTTAGCTAGCTTGGCAAATCCACCATGAAAGTTACTTTCTGGAGGCAGGTTGATAATTATAATAAGGTTTATTCCCTTGTTCGATCGTAAAAATAAGCATAATATAAGAATATGTCAAAAATGGAAAGACTTTGAATTGTAGAGCCTGCATTTTCAGCTGAATGGAAGCTTACGTTTTCAATAGTTGCAGGTGATGTGAAGAAGCTTTATAATCATCCTTATAAAAGCTTGTTTTCACGGATCGATATTTCACACGAAGTTAAGCAGGTGACGATAACGTAAAACTGAGTTTTAACCTAAGCAAAACAAAGCTACTTACTGCTAGATGTTCTTTGTACTAAATTTCTGCCGTTCGTGACCTTTGGCTCTTAGCCAAAATGGAATTACTTTAAAAACTACAGAAAGAAATTTCTATAGCTGCCATTGTACAAAGAATGTACAAGCGATCTAACGTTTATCGTATACGTGTGTGTTCATCAGTGTTTACTAATAAAATTATCTTGGCCGATGGCATTAATTGGACACCAGGCAAGATTGTACTAAATTCGTGAAAACGAACAGAAATAACCTGCCAGGGCGGCGTTCTCTTTTTTTTATGAAAGCGCTATTATTTTGATGAACGCTATTTGGTTTAAACAAGCTCGACCAATGAAACTAAAGAAATACATTACAATATATTTAAACTGATACTGCTTACCTGTGCATTTCAAACACTGCAGGGATGTTATAAAACTATTTCGAAACGCGAGGATATTCACATTACACTTAGCGAGTTACATGCTGTCGGCCATTTAAAAAATGGCGACCGGAATTTCCGTTGCTCAGAAAATTCTAGATTGATAAGAGGGACCTCTATGAGCAGGGATAAGCAGAATTTCCAATAATTTCGATTTAATTTATAGAACAGTATGTTTCAAGTTTTTTCGGCTCAATAAAACCTAATTGTAGCGACAAAAATGGGGAATTTTCTTTGCTATGACATTTTGGGAGAAATTTCTTAAAAATTTTGAAGGAATTTTGGGGACGCGCTTTTTGAATGGCCCCAAATAGTGTTTTTGGCTGGCATCACTAGTCCTCGCTTGAAAATCCCGGCATGTTATTATCTAATACATGCTCTAAAATGTTTAACAAATATAAATAAAATGCGCACATTGCATTAATGTACGAACACGTTGTTAAAAAGCAAACTAGTATGTCGTGAAATTTCATTTTTTTCAAATCGACTGAGTTATAAGGACCGTATTCATTTTTGACAAATATATTTATGACTTTTGATGAGGCTTCAACTCGAACAATCTATAGAAGTTTACATGAAAATAATTTGAAATAATGACGCCTGGGGCGGTCCCTCAACAACACACATCAAAAATACTATTGTGTCTATAATGTGAAAAGGGCCTGCCACAAAAAATCGTTAATCCGGTGCGAATAGCGTTATGGTTGGTTAGTTAGTTAAGTGGAGTTTAAAAGCACATAATCATCTAAGGTCATAAAGGGCCTAAATGTTATTGCTATTGAAGTTTATAATGAAACAAAAAAGTATGGACCTTTACTATTTCCTTTTTCAGAGCTCACTAACTCAAATAATACACAAAGAATTAATTGGCAGTTTTTGGCACTTACTTGTAGAGGAGATTTATCTCATGTAGAAACTTTAGGTAAGTTCACGCGAGGGCTGGTGAGACCAACCAGCCGGAGACGCTGTTTTGGTTGAAAAGGACGTGCGCAAAAATTAACATGGGGTAAGGAAGGTTGAGGATAAATAATTGAATGAATTTTCGGGATGCCTTTTTGAATGGCCCCCACAAAAACAGCATCCCCGGCTCGCATCACCAGCCTTCACAAACGTCGTGTATATACCACAATTTTAAATGTTTAAACATAAAAATAATTCAATAGAATATCCATTATACGAGATATCGATACCATTCCAATTATCCATCTATAGCTACGAAAAGTACTGTAAAACTTGTAGTTATATAATGAGATTTTTGTTGATGTGGGTATGAGGTTTATCACCCTTTTTAAGTTTGCACGCATTTTACAAATGAGTAAAAAAATAAATGAGGAAAATCCGTGGCAAGTTTAATCCGCTTTTTATTTTTTTACTGCTGCCGATTTTCAGGACGTCAAATGAAATTATTTGGCCTATGGCAAAATATCTCTTATAAAATAATTTAGAATGTTCCGAACTAACGGTCATTTGATTTACATATCAAATAAAAGCCCTCTATTAGAAGGAACCGATCTTTCATGTCTTTTCATGACACTAGAAACTAACTTTTGACAGAAATCTGCATTATATACGTAAATTAATATTAATTTGATGGCTACTACTAAAGCATATCAATAGCTTCATAAAAAATATTTCATTTAAATTCAGAAATATAACCACAGTACTATAAATAAATTTATAACAGCGTTGTTTAATAGTAATTGCTTGTTACCTTTAATCAGCGATTAAGTTGGCTGCTTATTCTTCCTTAAAACTCGTATTTCGAAAATATGGCGTCGGTTGATTTATGAATAGCCATCGTCAATTGTAAATGACTGAAAAAAGATAGTTCGTTTTATTCATATTTTTAATACGCTATAAATTTTTCATTTGAGATAGAAAAAACTTGTGATTCCGTAAATTCGTCATCGACGAATAATAACAAAAATATGAATCATTATATTAGTTGCGAAGGCGACATATACATACACTTTGATGGGCGATCAAATGTTAAAAGACGTTTGAAACACGTTAATTAGGTAATAAAAAAGTAATGCAGCGGTAAGTATTTAGGAGGGCATCCATAGTGCCAAGTATAAGGTGAGACAAGAAATATTTACACCAAAAAAGACCAATAGGAAAAGCTTTAAACTTACAAAAATGACGTCACCCACATATGAAGAAATCTTGAATGAAATTCGAATGTAAGTAGAATGAAAAAACACCAGACACACACCTAGAAAATCGCTTTTTGTATTCAGAAAAACCTATCCCATTAAAGGTCGTCAGTATCGGCAACATAAACCAGATTACTAATTAGCCTGTACATTAATTGCCTTATTATCAGAATATAATCTTATTATGCATAGTCTAAAAGTAATGTCTTTGCGAGCAAGCTTCATAAGGCTGTTTCTAAATTAAACACAACGAGAGCGAAATACTTTCAATTAAACTAAACTCATCAAGAATAAAATATAAAATTATATTAGCTTTAGTCATGGAATGGATTTCAACCTTGTTGAAAACCGATTTGGATTAACTATATATACAAATCATGACCTCTGTTTTCAAATAATGTCAACTAGGTTGATAAAATTGCAATCATAGGCAAGAAAAAAACATCCCACAGCTGAAATGGGACAGGCTTTTATGGATACATAAGCATAAGACATAAACAATTCACATGTTTTGCAACACTCAAAGACACCGATCGAGGAATGTTGAAGTAGTGAGAAATGTAGAATATGTAGCATAGTAGAATATGAAGAAATATAACGGTATAAAATCTTGAGTAACAAATAGAGCGGTAAAGTTAAAAGATGACTAGGGAAATATCCAAAAAAATGAACGTTACATTAAATAACAATATGTATATCGTGTATGATTCATAGAAAAATCGATTGTCTATAAATGTAAAAGTCGAGCTTTAACACTTGTTTTGCACTTCGAGATTGGGTTTTTGCATTAGCGCTGCAGAGTACGAATGGTTGAAGCTTTTTTTTTAATGTAGAGCTGCCATAACACCGGATGTTGAATTGAAGGAGAATCCAACGCATAGTCTGTAAAACCCCAAGACCAACCACATTTTTATCACATTGAGATGCATAGCTTTCTACTTTTATATACCATGATTGCTAGATTGACGAATGGGTACCAGTATCGTTTCGCATTGGACGTGGAGTAGCAAGTATTTTATATTTTCAGTTCAGTTCCCACAAACGCTTGCAAGAATTACTTCGCCTTTTATACTGAAGTGTCTGACCAGCCTATATAAAATGGTGAAACCTATCAAATATATGCTCGACTATTCAGGCGATACAGAAGTTGGCAATTATTAGAAATGTCAGAAACCCTGTCACAATGTACTATTGACACTTGACCAACTTGAACTCGGGTTGAACCCTTTGCCTAATATCGCTTAATGATAAAAAATACCCTGCAGAAGTGAAATGACAACACAAATGACGAAGACTGGATACATTTTAAACTGAAATTAAACTTACATCTGTCAACAAAATTGATTCAAGAGATATTTAGAGATTGCATTTAACATTGCATGGCAGTTCGATGCTAATAGTAGGGTACTGAGATGAATTGAACTGAACTGATCGAACATTATGATGAAGTTGAACCTTAAATCAGTAAATTGATGACAGCCAATGAATCCATTTGTTCATTGCAGTGTAAAACAATTTTTTATTTTTTGGTATTTATCTAATATAACAACAATGATTTTTGAAGTACTTCAGCATTTTGTTGAAAAATTATAGTAGCAAGCAATGTTTGCCCTGCTCCCCTAGGTGCATTTATCGATTGACATAACTTTCGTCCAGTATTTGTTCAAAGAAACTATAAGAATACTTCTCATAATTTAAAAAAAAAATATTTTAGTTTTCAGATTCCTTTCCGAAACTTTCTTTTGTTACTATCTAGGCTGCCAGACACCCGAGTACAGCGGCTACACTCCAATTGCCTTACAAACCAAACTGACCCAGAGGTTTGCCTAACAGTATTGCCGTAAATCGCACTTATGTAACTTGCCACCAAAATCCGATGTATGATTGTAACACACGTGTAACTGCGATACTAGCATCAACATGCGGTTGTAAAATACCAATTAGACTTTCACGAAACTGAAAATGACCCTCATATAGCATCGATTCGCTTAAGTATATATGTATACCCTGATAGGGATGATAGCAATGTCATGTTGGTTGCAATTATTTAGAGAAAAATAGAAGAAAACTGAATTGTCTTTCAAATGCCATCGTTTCAGGGAGGCAAACATTTCAAAACATCTGCATTTAGCTTCTTTTGCAAACAGTCGCACACAATCATTCATCGCATCACGTATCCTCCTGTTCTTGCATTATTTTCAATGCTCGTGGTCCCTCTTGTAGTTACACCAGTATGGCACCCCACACACATATGCACAAACCTTCGAAATATCCAATGGAAATTTGCCATCAACTGAAGTGGTTGAGGTGCAGTTTTGATTCATGCGTGCATATTTTATAGAAAAGTATGTGATGTACTGTACTTAAATTCATCGGTAATCCTTTCAGCATTGTTATCTTAAGCAGGATGATGTTTGTCCACCATACATGGGCTACGGGTCATTTGAGGATTTGCAATATCCTTAATGGCCTGCAGAATACGTTTAACATGTCCCACTTTGCTGATTCCAAGATCCTAAAAAAACAAGATTTAAGTCTAAACTCTCAAAAACGGCATTCTTAAAAAGCGGGTTGCCGACTCGGCATTGCTAATATATCATCAAAAGTTTTGTACTGGGCAATTGTATATACGGATTGAAATTTAACAAAAACTTGTGAGGCAAACTGTCACGTTTTTCAAACAGCATGGAATGAAACACTAATTGTGAATTGGAAACTAACCTTGAAATCCCTGCGTTCCAGATTGAGTAATTCGGCCCCACGAATGTCATGGCATATAAAGTTTTCCTTGTATTCGCCAAGTTGAAGAGCCTCGAGCCACTGCACAACCTCTTCGGTACTCCATAAATGCACTGGCATATCAACTAAAATTACGATAATTCGTATCAAATAAAACTGAATTTATCCCTAAAGAGGTGATAAACCCTGTAGAATACTCAATATCATAGGCAAAATACTTTTGAGGTAAGCTATCATCAAAATTTGACCATTCTAGGATTTATCGCCTCTTAATCAATGCATAATGAATATTTATCTAAGCAAGCATACTTCCTGTTGCTGCAGGAGAGGACACTCGAGCATCTTTACTTTTTTCTGGTTTTTTGAACATCAACTTGAACAATCCCTTGCGTTTCTTTTCCTGGCACTAAATAAACGTATCCAACAATTCAAATGTGAACAAGACACTAAAAACAACCAAAAGTGATAAATAACTACATGCATTTTACTGATACATTATTATACAATAATTGGTGTCTTTTATATAATTTTTAACTCGTTATATCTGAGATTTTATAATCTATCCGATGAAGTTATGACATTTGAACCCAAACCAAAAGTTACATTGTAAATGTGCTCGCCTGTTCATCTTCGCTGGAATGGAAATGTACCAGTCCGTTAACATCCGAGCATCGTCTCAATTCCACATCAACGTTACCCAAGGCACCGCTGATCTTCCCTTCCAGATCGGTTTGAATATTCTGAAACACACAGGTTTAAGGTTACAAAACGGCACCTGTTAACTAGCAATTGACGGTAACTTGAATATAAACGCACCTCTTGAGGATTCTCTTTCACGAACATGCTGGCAAGATTGTGGAGATGTCGTATACTGTTTACGTAATCTGTAACTTGAAGGCGCATGTTCGGCTGATAGACATGTAAATTTGAAAAAACAAATTTAAAAATTATAATTGTTGTCTTAAAGTGAAAATGCAAAAATGCATCATTGGTGGAAATATTGAAGATAATTATTTTGTATGTTAATTAAATGAGAGATTCTTCTGCAGTTTACAAATGCGGGATAATTTACAAAAACCAAATTATTTATAAATAATAAGCTTTTTTTCAATAATTCCACGAACAAGCGTATCATGAAATGTATTAAGCTAAACCTACTAAATCTATCAAACGATTATCTTCGAACAACTGTTCCATTTGGGTGGAGATCTGTGAAATAATTGGATAAAATTCTTGTTCCAAGGATGGATGTCCAATGGAAGCTGACCGAATACTGAAAATCATTTATGGAATACAAAAGTTAAAATATGTCAACCGAATTTAATCTAGGAAAATGAAATCGGAAACAATTAATCCTACCCCTGAACTAAGGATGAAGCAACTTCTGTAAATGACCCCAGCATGTGGGCCTCTTCTTCTGTGAATGGAGGAGGTAGAGAAATGGATTGTTTCGAAGATGAGCCTGATGTGCCGCGCTGTTTCTCTTCCCATGCTCTCAGAGTGGTTTCCAAATGCTAGTCAAGTGTTTAAATAAGGTTACAACGCTAAAACACGGCGAACGAATGTCACCAACAGTGCTCTGCTACACTTACTCGATTACGGCAAAGCATTTGTGCTCTGTTTTTATGAACAATTCTGATGACGCTGGGTGGCTGCACCCAAGCTTCGCCATCTACTTGAATGGGCACCCCTTCCTCTCCAATTATTGTGATTTTTACCATACGACACTAAAATACAATAAGTTTTAATATAAGCATTTAGTGCACCCGGGAATTGAACTCGGTTTTTTACACTATAGTCTATTATTGAGTTAAACAACTGTTGCATCAAAATGTTATTGTCACAGTTGCTATTAATTACAATATTTATAATACCTGTGCAATGCGATGATGTTGAATTTTGATAATTCTTGAAGCCGCCATTTGCACAGAGCCAAATACAGCAACTACTTCGAGAATTTTATCATCGAACGAAGGTGCAAAGAAAATGTCATCTTCCTTGGTTCCTCCCCAGAAGTTTGTGCCACCAGCAAAACTAATAATCGATTACCGTACATTACAATAAACGTTTAAATCAGTATTTTCAAAATTTAGGACAAATGGGAAGGTTCTTACGAAGGAATGTTAAGAACGACAATGCCTTGAAGGCTTGGCAATGGAATGCGCTGCCCGTCACATTCTAACAACACTTTCTGTTCGAGATTCTTGTAGGTCCTCTGCAAAAGCTCCTTACCTCCTAGCACGCCGTACCACATGAAATTTTTTGTACGGCTCCTAAGGATACATTTTATTTCATTTGCAAGGTTCGGTGTGGAGAAAGACATTTAATCTTAACAAATGCATGCTAAAATGATGGTAGCGAAACTGCTCTAAAACTTGTTTTTACCTGCATTTCTCTGGATGTTCTTCCCTTTTGTTATGAAAATCCAAAGTAATTTTTGCATCCAATCCAATTCCAAAATAGTTGTTCATTACACATTTCTCCTCAAAACCATCCCTGTCATCAATATAAATCAGCATTAAGTCATTTACGTTTCAATTTGATGCAAAATCCTTTGAGTAAATTATTAAATTCTTACAGAGAGCAGTCGTCTGTATCCATCAGTGGTGAGGCAGCCGCACACAGGGCATCAGCATTAGCCAGAAGTACTTTACTTATTAGACTTCCCCCAGCTATGTCTGTTTACAGAAAACAGTGCAACAGTTAAACTCGCATTGCTATTTCTCAATAGGAATTAAAACTCAAGTAGGCCGTGCACAGTCAGAATAGGCCTTACTTGGCCAGATAGGAAGTGAAGACAAGGGGCTAATAATTGGCAGCTCTCGCTTTGGCAAAACCTCTGGGCTACGGCTCTTTTCCCGGGGTGGTGGTATTGGAGCCGAAACCGCAAGAGTGCTAATTCTTCCTGCAACGGCAGCGGCATGTTTTAAAGTACTACCACAACTAATTCGCCTCGATGCCAATGGTGAATGCATCGTTTCTACAACCAACAAATCACCTTAAATCAGAATAGCAGTCCTTTGGGAAATTGGAAATATTGTGTTGTGACATGCCTTAACAGGGCGCCTACTAATATTTAATGAACAATATCTAACCTCTTTCTAAGAGGTCACATTTTAGAGCTGTTTGAAATTACAGCGTAACTGGATAAATATGGCATTAAAAAGAAGTTTCTTTAATGAACAGTAAACGAGATTTACCTAGCAGAATCTAGGAAATTCAAATTAGTTCAAAAAAAACGATAAATTTTATTTCCCACTTCAAAATATTTTTGAATAGCAATTATTTTCAAAAATAACTCTGCACAGTTGAACTAATTTAAAAGACTGATTTGTAAGAGACACGCTGCTAGACAATAATTTAAAAAGTATCTACCTGAGCACCGGATTGGGCTTGTTGGCTCGGAATCATCTTTTTCTCCGCCTTCGAAATCCTGCTTTTCATCGTTTATTTCTGGACTGAAACAAATGCTACTTCGTTTATCATCCTCCGGAAGATCCAAAAATGGAATGGGCAATGGACTGGGGGGTGGGGAAAGTGGTAATGGCGAAGGTGAAAGCGTAGGAAGAGGTGATGGGCATGGACTGTTTTCAGAACTGACAGATTCGATTGTTGGCAAAACCTGAAGAGTCGAGGTAGGGCGTCTGGGGGACATGTAAGACATAGCCGAAGAAATCTCCTCCTGTTTGAAAAAAAGCATGACATTTTTCAGCTATCCTCAAGTTTTTACAATAGCATTTGTCTACATTTCAATACCTGGGAATCACTGTCAAATGAAGTAAAACGAAATGTTGGCCTTGAAGAAGTAGAATCTTCCCTTTGTAGGGAATCTCGCTCTCTTTTCATGGTCTGAGCATTTTGTTCATCAACGGCTGAAAACAAATACAAAAAAGAGTTGTTCATCGGCTGCCAAATTTAAGGGGAACTTGTGCAAATTCGGTGACCGCCTTTACCTTTTTCAGCATGCTCAATTATTTGACGAACTGCCTTCTTTAAACTGTTGGCTCGCGACATTAAAGAACTTCTTTCAATGAATTGAGTCTATACATGAACATGCAAATGATAAAATTCAAGTTAGTTATTCTAACTTTTCCGAGAAAATATATTGTGAAGCATATTCTTACATTTTGTCTTCTCGTATTCGCCATTCCCTTATTCACAGCTTCTTTTTCCGATTTTTCAGTTTGCTCTTTTGTCAGTTCCTCTGTACTTTCTTCAATGATTTCTTGCTTATCTACATCTTCCTGACTCACTATTGCTTCAAGTTTAGGCTCCTCCGCACCTTCCTCAAATTCCATTGTCAGACTACTTCTATGAGCATTAACAGCTAATGCTTCCTCGTTTAAAGTCATTAATAAAGAGTCGAGCTTTTCATTCAGAACTGCGCACTAAAAGAAATTTCTGCATTAATTAGTGCTCCCAATTTACCAATTGGATACATCTCCAATTGTTAATTTTGCTTTTTCATTGTTTCGACCCAATGAAGTTTAGTCCTAGTTTACCTTCACCCCAATGGAATCCTCTTCATCTGAATCAGTGTGCTGATATGCTTCACCAACTTTGGCAACAAAATCTCTTACAGTTTCACACAGAACTCTGAAAGTAGATTTTATTAAATTGTAGACTAATGTGCACACACGATAGCTGTAAAATTTACAAAAAGAAAAACTATGCATAACGCATGCTCACTTTGCGGAAGAAATTACGACGGAATGATCTTGGTGTGACAAGATCTTGGTTAGATGTGCCACGACAGAATCCTCGTAAGCAGCGATGGGTTCATACTAATGGTGCAATTAAGTTAACAAGTGTTAAAAAAACATGTTATGTGTTAAAAGTAAACAAAAAAAATATTTCAGCTCACATGATGGGTGGCCTTTCTGGAAATGGGAAGCGACCCTTCGCATGTCATAATACTCCATCTGGGATAGAAAAAACATGTTACCTTGGTCCCTAACAACAACATTATAAAATATAATGAATAATGTTAAGACAGAAAGGGTGGAAACATCAGTAAAAATACAAGTAACTGCACAAAGCATCATTCTTCACTTGCCTGTCTAACATTTTTGTGGACGCCTTTTCATATTTCTCTAGTAACTGAGGCAGTTGTGTGTCATCATCACAGGCTGAACCCCAGCCCAAAACACGAGCAAGGTCGTTGCCAGTTCCCAGTGGCAATACACCTAACTGACACTACAGTAAGATGTTAAAAAAATACATGTAAGTAAAAATTCAAGAGAACGAATAACGAAACCAAATAAATAACCTAACAACAAATTAACAAAATATGATACAATTTGGTAGATATTGTCAATACGTGAAACCAAAAATGTTCGAATGTTTACAAAAATATTTCAAATTCTTTTGGTTTTTTTAAATGCCAGAAAATGGGAAAAAGGTTTAGAAAATTTTTTAAATACCAGGAAAGCGCAACTATACAGTATCAGCCTACTCTAGGTTTCCAAACATACATAAAAGTTAACAAACACTTACCTGTTTATGCATATCGAGTTTATCTAATTCGGACAACACCCAACCAATACTGCCATCTCCACCACAAACCAAAATTCGGAATGGATCGAACGTCTTAAACAATCTCAGCCTGAAAGAAGCAACCACATTTGGAGCCCCAATGTTTATCGAACCATTTGCAAAACTGCGTGCTGAATTCAATCATACCCGAGAAGAGGGCCACCATTCATCAAATCAAAAACCTGAGCTGGATTTAGGATTTGTTTAAAACGGCGCAAAAATTTCACCCCTTGGTTGTCTCCGCTCTTGGAGTTGACGAAGACTAAGAGTGGACTGCATCCAATGGGACGAGTAGCATCCCATGTGTCATCAATGCCGATGCTATGTAGGGCAGTGGGGGGCACCACGGACAGCCGGCACAGGCCCAATGGACACCCTTCCCTGTACAACGATTTGCATCCGGTGTGTACCATCGCCCGGCACCAAAGGCAACGCCAGTCTTGAAGACGGAGAACGCTGCCGCACGTTTTATCACAAACAGCACATTTGGCACTGACTGGAAGGTTGCCTTCCATCCACTGATGATGCATGGAGATATTCTGAAACAGATTCAAGTTTATTACTTTCATCGCTTCATGTCTCATAACTTCTTTAAATGTGAATACATATTGTTGTCCCCTTCAAAAGGGAGAACTGCAAAAATTTGATTCATGTTGTCCACATTTGCAATTCGTGGAAAATTACTCTTTTAAATTTGGTACATTTTCAAGCTAGTCTTTTGTTTTAATGCATTTAATTGAAATTCCCCAAAAACGAGCAAGATACGGGTTAAATCCATTACCCCATCTTCGTCCTCGATGATATCTTTTCCCACTGAGGAGAGAGTCGTCCACTTGCAATTGGTGACCACCTTCGCAGCACATCTTTTGTGAGCCTTTAATTTGCATACTGTCAAAACGGAAAAGTTTCATTAATCATCCTAAGCCAAGGTGTCCTAGCAGGACTAAGATTGATTCGAGGCTTCAGTGCCCTTCTCACCTTCGCAGGAGAGCCCGTGAGAAGTCACTCCCGAAAGGGCTTCCCGGCATATATTGCAATAGGTAGGTCTTGCATGGGAGGCGGCGTACCAGTTGTGTTGACCCGATAGGAAATCATGATCCGCACCCTAGAGTCGTGAAAAAAAAATCAGAAAACGATTTAGATTTGGGTAAACAGTTTCCTTCAGGGATCAAAGCGCACTTTGCCACTTAAATTCTATTTGCCAGAATTGCATTTTTGCATAATGACCACAGTGAAGCTGCAATCCATATATTCCATCGCAGTATGAGAGCATTTGTTCGAGTGCGTCACGCCTCATTTCTGCCCCGATGGCATTACGAAAGAGCATTTATCAGCATTAGAAGCAGCGTGCATCCAACTTGGAAATGATAACCTCTGCCATGAACCCTTGCCTTTTATAATTCCCTTGTGGCATATAACAAATGCTGCGGTTGCCTTCAAACGACGATTTTGTTTCAGACTGCTCATTCATGATCATGACGATAGTACTAAACCGACAGGAGGAATTCAGAATGAAATCAGTTTTGCTCTACTTGTGTGGCAAACTGACAGCAGCAACTTTATTTAAAAATGTATACACTTAAACATGTCATTGTTGGAGGACTCAATTGAGGGGGAACTCATCATTCATTAATGCTACTAAAACAAAATGGCATATACAGTTCCTATTAGGGGAATCCTCCCCTCTGTTGTATGTTGTTTATTGATCTTTTCAAACATAATTCCAGACTTTTCCGAGGTTCTAAAAATTCAAGTACATTTCCCGATTTTCAAGGCGAATGGACTGGAACTATGTGACTTATGTGAAAACTTAAAATGTATTCATTTGATTGAAATGAATGTCTAAAGTTGAAATTGTAATTTAAAAATTATTTGCGCTCTTAGCTCTGTATGTGCAATTGTAAAGTTTAGAAATATGAAAATCAAAATTAAGAAGCCTTTTAGAACTTCCTTCTCCGTCTTTCTCCCTAACTGAAACATTTTTTCATTCAAACATCATTTTTCATGAATTTTATATACATATATATATATTTAATAAACCTGAAAGCAATTTAGGTTGAGAAGAAAAAAGATTTTATATACGTACATTACTTAGATCAGTGAAATTTCTAAATTGTGCTATTGTTATAACGTCTGTGTTCAGTTTGATCATAAAATATTGTGGCGTATTTGGAACAAAAACACATAAGCATTAACGTTTTTTGCTCATTAAGTTAATGTACAAGACGACAGAAAATAATAACAATATTTGTAGCAATTCCAGAACATACAACTGTAAAAAATTATATATGCCATCTTTGTGAAAAGCAACATTCACAGAATAATTAGAGAAATTGTTATCCAAGACATTTAAGATGAACTAAATATTCGCTACTACTAAACTGCAACGTGCAATTTTTGCTTTTGGGGTTATCTTTTACTCTTTTATAGATGGTATTTGGGAAGTAGTCATTTCACAACAGAATTTCTAAACGGTAATTGACCCGATTTAACACAATCTCACTAGACAAAAAATAATTATTTTATACTTTATGCATATCAGTCTTTTCAAAGACATAAATTGTGTACACGCCTTAAGTTCTTAATTCCTCAATAAATCTGCATTTAATTCTAAGATATAATTGAACGTAGCATAAAATCTATAAGTTATCATACATTTTAGCGATTATCATATTTCATCTATAATACATGAAACATAAGTCTTGACAATATAATTCTGTTGAAGAATAATAACTCATAATATTTCATTAAATCTAAAATTAAGTGTATACGTAAACGATCATTAGTGGTAGCTTCAGTAAGTAAGCCATATGTGCGTAATAACGACATTATGATTAATTGCAATCGATAATATACGCTGATAATTACGCAGTTTACTCCTTTTTTTCCACAATGTTTTAAAACTACGTGTGTCATAGATATCATTCGTGTATCCACAAACTATAACCATAAACGGTTTAAAAAAAGTTGTTTATTGTAAATATGAAAATAAATGATAGTAAGCTGCTTATTTAAGATTATTGAAAGTGCAGCGCACAATATTCAATTTCAGCCAATGGGTTCGAAGCGAGGTAAATCTCAAATTGTCAAATAAGCTGATATCCTTAATTCTATTAACTAAGCGGATTTAATTTCCCCTGGTAATTATTGTCAATCAAAGGAAATCTTTCATAAGCATACGGCTGCAAAACGGTGAACCAACCAGTCGAGGGCGGCTTTTTCTGATAAGGTTTGGTCAAAAGAGCCAACATCTGTCCGCATATTACTAGATCAGTACTGCTTTCGATTAATACCCATGGTTATCCTCTGTTGTATTTGATGAAATTGAAATGTAGTCATGAAATGCAGTCACTTGTCAAATTAGTAAAGTGCTACACGTCATGGGTGGTTTTTCTTATAGTCACCATGCTGCGGTGTTATTCATGGAGGTAAAATGTTGAAAACCTTGACTTAAAAGCAGGTGTTATAACGATGACAAATCTTACAGAAATTAAAGGTTGGTATTAAACTCCAAAATATAGTCAACGAAGTTAGTGTAAAAATATAAACGAAGATCAGCTTAACGACAGTTTGAAAGAAAATGTGCCGCAATAATTTTGGTTCCTTATTAAGTGTGGCGTGCGAAATTCGTGTCATTTTATATGCCGTGAATTGAAAAAAAACTGCTATACAGAATTAAAACAACCGTTAACTTCTAACACAGTGGATTTCGCTTAATGTGATCAGGCTTTGTCGCACACAGCACATGAACACACAGTTAAAATACTCAATTATCTTCACTTGCTGATAATTTTTTCATAGAATTTCGTGAAACTGTCACATATTCATACTGCAGTCGTAAGTCAATAGAACAATGCTGAACACATGCAAGTCATATAGTGCTCAGTTAACGCGCTTGTTAGCCTGGTAAGATGTCAGATTCAGTAGTGGGGAAGCTACCTGAATATTGGAGAAACTAGGCCCACAAAATGGCATCATTAAAGGCTATAGATGCGGATCACAATAAGCTCTTATTTTCCAATATAATTTGGTGATTCCCAAACAAACAAAAATTAACATTATCGGTGATCACATAAGGCTGAATCCACTGGAATATTCATTTGAGTTTTCCAAGACTAGGAATGGTGTCAACGAAGTCACACATCACGTCAATGAAGATTTCCCGCGCTCCACTAGCTTGAACACCACTTGGTGGCCTGGCGTTCAACCCCAATCATTGAACATGAACATTTTTAAGCGGGTGTATTGTACTTGAAATAGCAGACAATCGTCTAGGAGTCAAATATGATTAAGTTTGAGTACCTCGTAAAATTCTTTGTTGCTTGCGGCTCTTAAAGCCCCGATCCATTCCTCCATTTCCCGCCGTGTATCGGCACAAACGACCAGGCACCGGAACGGTGTGATGACCTGTTAAGAAAACGAAGAATTAGCGAATGAATGGAAAATGATGCATACAAACACTCCGTGCCAAACCCATGTTACGTAATATTAATAAATGCCAATGGTGTAATATCCCGATTAAACGTCTTTTAATCACGCACATTTTTTCCTTTCCAAGAGCAGCTAGCAAATATGGCTTTGGCAATGGACAAGAATCGTGCGAAGACAATTCACCAGATGTCGTCATGGAAGACACCTTTATTATCTATATTTTACTATAACGATGAGGAAACGTTTTTAATTTGCGGTTTATGTTGCTATTCCGTTGAGTCACGCCTATGACGTCAAGAAGAAGTAGGCAACGCAAGGCATTAATGACGTCATTTGACAGGGACGAAGATACATAATCAAGATGCGTGACGAAACGAAGAACGTGCCAAATGCAACAGTTTGAATCACTACAAGTGAAAATTTGAAATATATTTGTAATGTTTAATATTGGTATTGTCATGCCAATATTAAAATGTGCAATTTAAGACAGTAATTTCCTCCGCCATGTTGTCGAACCAAAGGTATACAGAGTTTATTCGATTTTAGAATAATGTCATTATATAAGTGATAATAAGTCGTATAATTTTCAGAAAATTAAAAGGTCGATTAAGTAATTGGCATTGGTAAAAACCTACAAAAATCATCTCTAGTTAACAGCAAATGGCTAAATAAGAGGGTTAAAGTCACCTGATATGGCAACCTTCCTGTCTGTGGTTTTGGAGAATATTACTTCAGTTTTCCCAAGATGGTTATAGTATTACAATAATTATTTATTTTTAATAATTAAGATTAGTAATTTTTGTTAAAACCACACAAAAATTATCTCTCAGCAAGGGGTGAAAGCAGAGAGTCAAAGTCGCCTAATATGACAACCCTCGTGACAGTGATTTTCTTAGTTCAGTTTCCTGAAGGTGATTATAATCTTCAAACAATGAAACTCTTACGGTCGATTAAAAAACAGACATTGGTAAAAGCCACCAAAAACAGTATCTCTAGTTGCACGGCTTATTGGTCGATGCATTGGTCGAGACCAACACGATGTCCATGCATGTGTTAGCCTATACATTTCCGAAGGTTATATGGATTGTCAATTGGCAGTACCCATGTCGCTGCGTAGGCTACACCTTGTGATATATCGGTAAAAATGCAGATCATTATAATGGAAATATCGATCTATTTCATCCTTGAATTTTTTCGATACAACAACAGCATAAGTATAATAAGTAGCTGCTATCTTTTCCAATATTTTAATTTTTTTTCTGACGCAAAAAATGGCCTTAATATAGCCTTGATATGTCCAGATTTTTTTGTTGAAGTGAGATTGAAAACCGACAGAAATCCAAAGATGTCTGTTCGAATATGTTTCATGCAGGCGTTGCAATTCAATGCGAAACTGGGCAGTTATCCATAAAACGGCGCTTTCGATCAATTAAAATGGGATGTTACCAAATTTTGCGGTTTCCTATTACAACAAACAAGCAAAAAAACTTGTTTATCTCACTTTCAGTTCCTATTTACAAAAAAAACCGGCCAAGGACATTGCACACACTAGGGATGGTTAAATGAACACATCCGAATAGGAAGTAATCCGCATAAAAACCGAATTGACGGAATTATAGAGTATTTTTAGAAACTTTTTTGATAGATGATTACAAATTTAACAAATGGGTTTGTTGCAGAAGGAAACGTAAAAAATGCATATACAACAGTCGCCTTCGATTTCAATAAAGTCGTACCACACATTATTGACTGCACGTTGAATAATATATGACGACAAACAATACGATTCTAAATGCAAACAACTTCAAATAACAGGAAAACATTCTGGAAATACATTCATTATAACGTTGAGCATAATATATATATTTCCTTGATGCATTTTCCGATAGCTGTTTGCTACACTTCTTTTCTATATCAAATGGGGCAATTCAAAGCCACGTCGACTAGTATTATATTTGGCTAATATATACCTAACATGAATCCTCAATTTTCAATTTTGAATCATTTATAAGTGCCACCATCTGCAATTACATTCCATCTTTGCTTAATTATCTCTGAAGATCAATTAAGCTGGCAGCTACGCGACGTTTTGAAAATGTGTACTAAATTATAGAGTGCATTACTCTTAATGAGCATTTAAATACGTTTAAAACTGATGCTGAATTTTAGCAGACTCTCTACAAACGTTAAATAAGCAATTACTCGCCTTATGCGAAATATTTGTGACAATTTTACATAAACGGTACTTTCTTAGCACCAATTCTAAAATGTCAACGGGGAATTCTTTTAATTAAAAATCTAGGACACAAATGCTAATTTTTCAATATGTATCACACCTGCAATCATAGTAAGAAATGTATGTATTTTTCCAAAAAATACGCTCGTTGGGTTACCACAAGGCAAATACAAACTCAAGCATTAACTATCAGATAAAATTATCCAAACAAGCACGTTGCAATTAGCTGTAGGTCAGTAAAACATTCTGAGGTTCGGAGAAAGTGCAATTAACCCTATCTCCAACAACAGCAAGCTGTTTGAACGATGTATTAAAGTGATTTTCCCCAAAACTTTACTGACATGTCCCTTAGCATCTCGCTGTGTAATTAACAGCACGCTATCCATGGATTAATAGCTTGGTTCGTTTACAACAGCTAGGCTGGGTAGCATTATTAATGTGACGTGTGGGTTAAGAGTATTGGGAACCTTGACACGGAAATGTGATGGTGGAAACCCTACTGAAAGTACATCACGATAATTACTGCGACTCTAATGTCGAATGCGGTTGATAATTACAGATTTCATGCATCTGAACTTCGAAGGCATTAATTTCATCCTTAGAATGTCACGGAATACAAGGTGACCCAGGTGACGATATTAAAACCTTTAATTACAAAAAGGAGGAGTCATTTATTAATGTATATAAGCACTATATATATAGCACATAGTCCTACTTTGGCAAATAAGTGAAATAGAAAATATATCTAGCAATATTTTAAACTACAAGGTATATTTATATGCTTTTTTATTATTTATATTAATGAATCGTTGTATTCTCAAAGATGCATGTTTGCGATTTCATCTTCATCGATAGCAGCTGTTTACTTTTATTTATGTGCTCAAAAAATTCACCAGTGAACTTGACGAGGACGATATGCAGTATGTACAGAATGTTATTTCTTTTTCTGAAGATAAATACAACAATATAATACCATATGATACGCTTGATTGCATAAAAAAGACAAACAATTTGTATTGTCTCGTACAAAAAAAAAAAAGTCAATACATGTAAATTTAAACTTTCCCAAAAAAAAAGTCAATTGATATACATTATTATGCAATGGGATGATAATAAAAGTTTACTTTGGCCTAAATTAGATAGAAATTCTTATTTGGTCAGATCTCAATGGCAATTCTAATTCGAGCGTTCAAAATGGCTTGCTCAATCCAGAGATAAAATGTTTTGAAGTCTAGCTGCGCTTTACATAAACATCAATTACATCGCCTTATTTTTGTTATTTAAAACCCCCTACTTTGTAATGCAAAAGTTAAACAAGTCTATTTACTGGACAGTTCTTTTTAAATTTAATACAAAATAGTTAAAGAGTAATTGTATTTCACGGGCATTTGCAACTTCAATTAATTGATTCAGCATTGGTAATGGATAAAAGACTAAGCATGTCTAAAGGATTACAAGTAGCTATGAAACATTTTCTAGAGTTTGAACAAATATTCTTTGTATGTTTTCTTATAACGGATTTTTCCGATGAATGAAAATTCCAGCAGCAAGTCGTACGGCAATGAATTTCAAGCATTGGACACCATAATATCATACATGATATAATTACTGATATATGGAGTAATGGATTACAAAAATTGATTGCAAGCAACTGTCCATCTAAATTAAATGCTGGCTATATATATATATATTTTTTTCTACAGCGACCTACAAGCCTAGTTTTCGGTATGCAATTCATGTATAAGCCATTCCAATATTTGGGACAAATAGCTAAACTGCCACTAATTTAATTAGCTGCTACAACCGAAACCTTAAATGACAATTGTTAACGATTTGAAATCACGTTGAATGGTATTAAAAATAGACAGTTTTCGCATGCCAACGTTTTTATACTGGGACTTTTTATACGGGAAGAACAACGTATGCTCATCCATTACGTTCAGTCAGTTCATTGGGTAGTTCAATGCGTTGCTCCTCCCTTCCCGCCATTAAAGTTAAGGTTAGTATAATAAAGGAGTTGGCATGCGAAAACTGTCTAATATTTCTTAATTCAGAACGTAAATTACGCTCCAATGGTGCATACTGTCAATTAAGGATTTTGCGTGCTATCTACCATCCATTGTATTTTGTGTAGCTGACACTTTCCATTGAAATGCTGGTAATTTAGGCACGTATGCATAAATCAATACATTTCATGCATGCAGATATAAAATTTCATTATTTCCCTTAAACCAACAATAAATATTTGGCCCGCCAGAAGCCGCGGGCGAAAATCTTTGACATTTAAGGCAATTAATTCATCCATTATGTAAACGGCTTGTCGACTGTGGATATTGGCACATCATTTTAACTAAACTATCAATAACTGAATTTCTGATTTAATTCCAAATGTTGATATTAAATTAGGTCGTTTTGAGGCTCCATCTGTTATTTATTATTTAGTATAAAAGTAAATGCTTCTGTTGCAACGAGTTTTTGGCAAACGTCCACTTAAATTTCACTAGGTAGCAAGCTTTTTTAATAATAGCAGTAGATGTCATTTTGCCAGTTGCAATAGTTGTTGGCATTAGATTAGGCAATGAAACGAATGTTTATTTCAACCTGCTGCCATTTAATTTTATTGACAATGTATTAGAATTAGAAATCGAAAAAAAAATTCCTCAGAAATATTGGCATCTCTTCTGTAACTGTACGACTGAAAAATTCCAGATAACAGCTGGATTCCCGAAATTATGATACAATTTAACCATTTCAATGTACGTCTTTCATATTTTTTTTTTTTTTTTTTTGCGTAGGTTATTAAAGTAAATAAGATCATGGGTCTAACATTTCCAAGAGCTTCAAAGGCAGACTAAAGCTTTGTTGGAAATATTCATAATAATGGTGCTTGTTTACGTCTTGTAATTTTTTTTCACCATATTTTCCTCGAATACGGTATGACGTCATACACTGATTTTTTATTTTTTTTAGGAAATAATTTACGCATAAATCCCAATAACAGAGATGCGGTTTTGACAAGAGCCATGGGAAAGCCGCAGCATGTTGGAAAAATATTTCACCTGAATCTGGCAATAACTAGATTAGACCAACCTAGGCTTGCAAAGTAATCAAATTATTCAAAAAAAATGGAAATCTTCGCTTGTTTTCATAGTGCGTGGGTACACCAATATTATTTTGGAATATTTTCCAGGAAACGGTCCTATTTTGACGTAGTATAAAGACATGAATTGCAACGACTAGATTTGTTGAATATTGTACATAGGTGTACATCGAGCATTGTACGAATGTGAAAGACTGGAATAAATTCTGTGGAAGCTTTTGTTTATATATTTTCAGATGCAAGTTCAATTTTACGTGCTCAAATTTCCTAAACCGATCGAGTTTATAGCTCAATTAACCACATTTATTCATGATTTAATTCGTTCTGCACGATGTTCAATTTGCATACATCGTTATTCCTAAATATATAAACTTCGTTAACAATTTAAGTAAACACATCACAAAGTTAGCACTTTAAAGATTGCTCGTTCCTGTATAATATTATGATGAAGAATAAAATTTCATTATTTTAACTTCGCTGAACAGTAAAAGTACATTGTACTTCTTCGCAAGTCGTGCTGCTATTTTCAATGAAAACGAAACGTGACTTTAAAACAAAATAATAATAGAATGGATAATGCTAACTGACGTCTAGTATACAGTGTATATTTAGTCGAATTAGTCAAGAATTATTAGTGAACAGTCCTGTTAATGAAGCAAGAAAAACTACTTTAGCATTGAAAACCTTGTCAAAGAGCTCACAGTGGTTGCACATATAGATTTTCATTAAATTGATTAGGTTATTAAAACACTTTTAAAGCGAAACTAAATCAAATATAGGCACAGCATGATATATTTCTGATGATAGTTTTGCTTTAACATATGAATATACCATCATGTAAACATTTCGGTAGCCTGTAGAGAGTGAGAGAGCTAGAGCTAGGATATGTTCGTAAAATTTAAATTACCCATTGTAATTTAAAACAATATAAATACGCAAAGCTATCATTGTGTTCGGAAATTAGTTTACAAATGTTTTGTTACCATTAAAACATGCTGAATTTCCCAGGGACGAGCAGTAATTGGAATAATTCATCAAATATACAGTAGCGCAAAGTATTTTTCGAAAGCCAGTACTTAGAAACATGCTATACATTCCAGTTCAATACAAGTATTTGATGATATCATCCCTGCATACAAGATTATAGTTAAAATTTAAATTCACCGCATATAAGTGATCAATTTGTATACTCTTTAAAATTGTTATTCCAAAGATATTTTCTTGAAAGATCTTTCCAGACTACGTGTCAAGATTTTTCCCTGTTGGCCATTCGTGACAAGAATGCTCATCACATTAATTCCATTTACTGGACCATTTTTCGTACTAGATCCCACACGCACATCACTAATAGTAAAATCTCGTTTTTTTCCCCACAAACAATCGTTTCCTCGACGTTGCCACGTATATAAAGTGACACGCAATTAACTTTTCTGTTGCGCCATTTAACAATTAAGTTAACCGGTGTTTTAAAATGTGCATTACAGAATATAAATGCAGTAGAACATCCTCTTAACCGACCCAATTTTATCCGGCTCTCCGTCTTTACCGGCGGTCTCTGATAGGTAAAAAAATCAAACTGCCTCTAAACTATTTTTGGAATTCATAAAATGTAAATATACCTGTGCAGACAAGAACAATTTGATAGATACACTTCTGCTGTACATTGAGCAACAATCATTTTTTTAAAAAAATAATTGTATGTAGTATATAAACTCCGGATTGACCTGCTCCCCCCCCCTTAATCGACCAACTCCCAGTACCACCAGTGGTTCTACTGTAGGCCTACATGAACGTTCAAGAGACAACATTTATTTATCAGCTATTTTACCTTTACCATTCTTGCTTCTTAAAACATAACAAAACTTAGTGCAACATTTTCTCATTTTCATTCTGCAATACATCCAGCTATTACAGTTATGAATATCTTACAGGCACGAGTTGGTCGACATTTAACATATTTAGGTACAGTAGATCATGGTTAAGATGCCCTAAAAAAGCCGGCAACGCCAACAAAAAATAGAAGTTTTGCCGTATATATAACACACGAGCGACAAATGCAACCCACCATGACAAGTTAACGGTTGTCATCCCCAAAGTAGTAAACGAAAAGATTTTTTCTTACCTGAAAGCTATGGTTCACATTTTTGGTACTGCATTCGGCTACGCTCAGGTCAGTCAGGTCAATTTCATCGAAGATCACAGACTGCAAAAGAGTAGCGACAGCACCTTGAGTTTCACGTTTCTTGCCCGCTTTGCTCCTCCTCACGCGCATTAATTTCTGGTGCAGTTTATAGCGGTGGCTATTTGAGGACATTGAGACCGAGTACGAATTAAGAGAAGGAGGTGGGCCCAGTAAAAAAAAAGAAGTACAAGTAGAAGAAAAAAAAAAACCCAACAAAAACAAGAAGATTATTTGAAAATGTCTAAGAATAGCATTTGCCAGAAGCTAGCCGCCCCTGTGTCAAGGCAACCAGTGCAAGCACTCAGTCTGCAGACGTTGTAGAAAAGAAGTTGGCAAGTGCAACCAAAGTCAGAAACATTGGAGGAAACATGGATGAGACGAGTAAAGAGCACCGAGAATGCATAGGGAATGAGCTCGCTACCGGGCTTTTGAAGGCAAAAGTGGGATGTTCTGAAAGAGTAACGATTTGCCGGATCCGCCAATGAGGAGTTGGCGGCCGGGAAGAAGTCAGCGAAAATCGATCGGGGAACTGTGAACACCTCATCGCTTTAACAAACAATGCCGAAGATTCATAGTGGAAAGGAGAAGATGAGAAAAAAAAATCCGTTTTTTTAGACTGAAAACTAGAAGAGGTTGAAAAATGTAAACTTGTAGTAACCGTCGTGTGAGAGTGCATGCGTCGTAGATGGGATGCATAGGGTTGCCATTGTGTATCCCTCTCCCAATCCAATAGCGTTGCCATTGAAACAAATTGTAGCTATGGTAACACCTTTGCCAGCTATAATGTTTCGACGAAATGTGAAAAAAAGAGAAGAAAAAAAGTATGATGGGAGGGTGAGAAAATAAAAAAGTCGACGTATAAGGCGATAATATCCGAGAAACACTTTGGCCGTTATCAGACAGTTAATAGGCTGTGTACGAAAGCTCGACTGCAGTGTCTAACTTCCGATATGGCGAGGGCACTAGCTGATAACGCTTTGAAAAGCTAATATTTCAGCGTGTTGACTGATACGAAACAACTCGAGCACAAGCTCGAACTCACACTTGAAGCAAATCCAACCCTTGAAACAAGGCAAACAATGGCAGGCTGGATATAGCTCTTCTTCAAACGGACGCAATCTTGCAATGCAAAGAGTTGAGATTTTGTAATCGATCACAGACACATGTTGGAATACTTCAGAACAAATTACCTTACATCTAATATATACTTATTCACGAAAAGAAAATAAGATTGAAATGAAATTCGTTATTCGATATATTTCTGCAGCTCCAAATGAAAATCCATCGCAATGTTATTTTCATTACATTTGGTTTGTTAAAGTTTGTTGTTTACGAATTTTTCGATATTTTCTGGAATTACTTTTAGTGTAATCTTTCAAAAGTTTGATTCTGAAACACTGAATATTTCCAGATACCATGAGTCAACAGGACAAGAATAACAACATCAACAAAGAAATGGAGAAAAAAAATGTGAATATTTCCGAATTATATATCAAGTTATTGGATTGTATTTCAATTTAAACAGCCATTGCATAGACACGGAGTTTAACCGATAATTTGGGCTTATACAACAACAACAAATATTTGATAATTAGATTCACTAAAGGATCATACATTGGCTAGAAGAATTTCAAATTAGGCGATTTTTGGTTGACATCCAGATAACATACAAGTATCTACTGGTAAATGAATTTGCATAGTATATTTTGGTGCTTGTAAAGTAAAACACACAGTTGCATGTCTAATTCCCCTCATAACATATTAATCGCTCAGCCATGCATGCGCATGAGCATAATCGAATTATGCTATCTATACATGCTTATACTTCCATGGATGTTTTGTTCTATACAGACTGAACATGGTCCATGACTTCAATATATAAAGCAGGGTTGTCCAACAAGTGGACCCAAAGAGATTCTTGGAAGCCTTTGGCAAAAGCCTTAAAATTAAAGTTGAATTGTTATTAACAAAATATTTTCAATTATTTCCAAAAACTTCTTTTCTTGCTGTACACATGGGCGTTTATTTATGGGAAAAAAAATTAAGTACTGTGATCATTAAATACCGAAATTAGTGTGTGCAGCCCGTGAGTTCGTGCGGTCCTTTAGGATTGAAAAGCTATAGATCACCCTGATCTAATATGTGTCCAAGTATAGCTTACAAACGGCGGTTACAAATGGTCACAAATGTCACCCTTTTGTCGCAAATTCCAAATTCTTAAAGCCACACAAAAAAAAAGCATACACATTTTCGCATAATACATCTTGCTTTATTGTTTCGAGTCGTGGACTAAACACGTGCATTATTTATCAAACGCAATACACGACACAGACCCCGATACCAAAACAGCATCAGAGATGCTTAATGTTTACAATTTACCGAATGGTGTAGCCAGAAAAATGCTAAAAATAGCATCAGGCCAGCATGCATTCATCAAGAGTGCCATCTAAACTAGGAACAACGTATAATTTAATTAAGTATACAGGGAGAAATTCAATGCGATTTCTGTTAAATTTCTCACGCTGACTCGATTATGGGGTAATCTCAGGGCTCGGGTGCGTTTGCATAGGTACGAATTTAGCATCTCTAGCCTAGTATATAATGTGCTAAATCGCCTATATTTAGCTTCCAATAAAGCAGCATCCTGCAGCGTTCAGAAATTCGTGGAAAAGAACACGGAAATGTTCAGGTGCTATGTCAACTAGAGAGGGCTTAGTGAGTAAAATTGGATAAATCGATATGTATCAGTCGTTTTGGTGAAAGAAAAATGGGTGCCAAAATAGCGAGGGTCCTGGATCCGTCATGCATATGATGCCCATACCAACCGTATATTGCATTAGTTTTATGTTAAGATGGTATCGTGCCCCACATAATTGAAGCATTGACGTCACGGTGACGTCATCGTCAAGCCCTAAGCCGAGGCGAAGATGCTTGGTGTAAAAGACGAGCAAAACGCGACAGGTCAATACTTATTTCGCTGGGTATTCAAGTTACAGAAATGCAGTCGAATATGTCAGAAAAATATTCCGTTCATAAGCTTCACTTCATTGTGCTGCTGAGTTGAAATCAGCTTCATTAACGTGTATTGGACCACGGGTGTCGACGAATAACGGCGCAATTTGCATATCACGAAGAAAAGAAGACCATTTAGCGGAGGTCTCAATAATGCAAATGGCATAATTAAAACCGGCAATGACGTCATCGCCACGCGGCTTGACACACATTGCAATGGGAACAAAGAAGAAACAATCGAGATTTTGTTTCTGCTCCGCATTCGTACAACAGGCAGCATGCATCCGTGGGAATTTATTTATAACCTAAATGACCCGAATGCAATGCAGAATTTAATTTTAAGCATAAATTTACCCTTTAGGCTTCCAAGTGCACATTGAATTTGAACACAAATGCATGCCTATTGTGGTCTCCTCCTCCCCCGTATCACAGAATGGTTCACTTTTACACATATCAAAAATGTGCAAATCAGCAGTTAAATAGCCTTACACGGCTGAAAGTGTGAATATATAAATGAAATACTTTGAATACAATAGGTAGTATTGTTACAAATTTGCACTGATAGAAATTCAAGAGAACATCTGAAGTTCATGTCTGTAATTGCAACAAATTCAGTGCAAGTAGAATTTACAACCGATCACAATTTACGGCACACTAAACTACCGTATAAGAAATCATGAAAAATCTGGTCAAGAATCCTGACTGTAGAACAAGATTTCAGTATTCAACATTTTTAAAAAATCAGCCAATGTTTATGGCAACAAAGAAATTATAATGGTGCGTTTCAAAACCAGACAAATGATTTTTTGCATTTTCAACAATGTTAATCTTGCGGGATGTATGTATCTGATATTTATCATTACCAAAAAATCCAAGAAAAAGCATGTCTCGACATATAGCTCTAAATAATAGCCTAGTTAATGTACCACAAAGCCAATGGCGTGTCTTCATCCAGAGGAATGAACTTTTTCCACCCAAATAACAAAATTAAGGTTTTTTTACACCTATAAACCGAGGTAGGGTGAATGTTTATAGGCTCAACTAAAGGATCTAATATAATGACAAAGCACGTTCTTCTATAAAAACTTTGAGATGAAAAAGATGAAGACTGGAATAAGGATGGTTGTATCTACACGTCTAGAAACTTGCAAAAATGTTTGAGGTAGGAGAACTGAATCTCTCATGAATCGTGGCCTGATCACGTGACGCGTATAAGGTGAGATTGCGTAAATTGTTTTGTCGCAAGAATTCACCATGGTGTTAAAGCGAATCCCTCGTGGGTCCTAAACATTGGTTTTTATTACAAATTTGAGCGAAAACTGTATATTGCATGCAATAGAAGAAGAAAGTTACTGAGATATTGCAGAGAGATCCAGCCTTGCATGTTGATGCCCTACATTTCTATGAAAAGTTGAACTTGCATAATGCATTCATTATCAGCATAAATCTTTATTTTCGCTATTATTATCCAATCTTATAGTGATATGGGGCCGCCCTTGTATCTGCTTGACTAAAGAGAGATTATGCTGGGTCACCAATAACGTTATGTTTTCGTAAGGCAGTCAAAAAACGGCATATTTACGTTTGCCCTCTTGGTGCATAAAAATAATAAAACCTATAAAACGAGTATTTCCAGAAGAGATATGGAAATTCGTATTTATATGCAAAGCCTATGGGAACCAAGAAGAGTGCGAGAAAATGGCATTGCGTATTTCTTTGATCAAATTTGCATTTGCAGATATTCAAAAAAGGTCCTAGCTGAATTGAAAACGATTGAATTGATTCATATCGTCTCCTTTTATTACGCCAATTGTAATATAACCAATACATGGTTTTCAACGCTGGTATCAATACATTCTAATGTTAGAAAATATTTTCATAAGAAGATATGATGAAAAAACTTAACATTTGCTGTAGTCACGAAATAGGTTTAATCCTGGCTGAAAACCGATTTTGATAGAATTAATACAAATATGAAAAATAATTCTATCCAAATCGGATTTAAACTAGGATGAAATCCATTCCGTGACTACATGAGATTTTCGTGCTACTTATACACATGTTCTAAAAATCGCAATTCGCAATTAATAAGTGTGGGCAATTTTACAGCAGCTCTAGTCACGAATTAGATTTCATCTTAGATTATACTATAGCTGAAAACCGATTTGCATCAATTGTATCCTAATCGGGTTTCAGAGTGTGACATACATGCATGTAAGTTGAATTTCATTTGATTTTTTTCATTTAATTAATTGTGAGGGAAAAAATCAAGATGCTTTCGCTTATTAAAAATACGTCTGCTAAACCGAAATAACCAATTTAAAGTAAGCTAATGGTCGGAATAATTGCTTTTTTGGGAGCCCATTATTATCGTCAAATCTTCCAATATACTTTCTTAGGTTTTATACGCTTAATTTAGCTAACCCATATGCTGCAATAAAAAGAGTCCTTGACAATTAAATGAGCTTTCAGGTTCATCATGAGAAGAAATTGTCAATCGCCATTAAGGCATGTAAATTCATAATAAAGTATTCATTATAACTTTCGTCATCAAATGCTTAATTGCAAATTCGTGAATATACAATAGACCTGGCATGTCTTAATTACCACACACATGCATTATTCCAATGTTATTATTTCAAAATAGATGACATGATTATTTGTAACTTGACATGCAAGTACCTTTATGACATGTCGTGTAAATGTCAACATTTTCAAGAGTTTTAAGAAAACAGAGAGCTTGTTGAAAGTCAACTTACGCACGTATGTTACAAAACATGGAGGAATTATTTTGACATTAGTTCTTAGGTCGATGGCAAAAATATATGTATGTAAATTAGTAGATGTATAAGTACATTATATTCCAAATAAGATCATTAATCATTTTGTGCCAGATTGCAAAGCATTGTAACAGTATTACACAGAAAATCTGATACACTCACTGTTCCTCTGTGTATAGCAATTACAAAACATCAGAGATTGACCCGGAAGTAAAAAATTACATTTGGCACAATAGAAATTGCAATGCCAACATGTTTATTCCCAACATGACGTCATGTATCTCCCGCCTGCGGTACAACCAGACGAAAACAAGGCGAGCATCTACAGCTATTAGTCATTTTGCTGTTTGGTACACACTTTCCCCACCCCCATGTTAATTCCACTCCAGTTGGAAAAATTGTAATGACGTCATAAGCAATGAAAAACATCCAAGTGGATTAATCCATATGGGATTAAACTGGGTACCCACGCTTATTGCATGGTACATGTACTAGTTTTCGTGTTTTAAGATTCACACCTGGTTTCCGTCATATCACGAAATGCATGTCGTAATCAAAAACCTTGTACGTTAACACTTCAGACTTAATAGCAATAATTCCATTCGCCTATTAGGAGCAAATGAACCAGAATCGAATATGCATAAACCCCCTCAAGATACTGTTAATGGGTACATCCAGCTTAATTAAACCACATCTCAAGTTCCCCAATGCCCCTTTATCTGGAATACAATAGCTGCAGTCACAGAATGGATTTTCATTCGCCGAAATCAGCGTTTCCGGCTGGAGCTTTCAGCCTCTCACATGAAAGAAGCTAATATATTACTCCTACGATTTCTCGTTACACTCGTTACACGATAAGCTGGTTACATTTTCAACAATTTATTTTAATCCATTTTAGTTGCAAATGCAAACTTAAATCAGTTTTCAGCGAGGATGAAATCCATTCCGTGATCACAGCTAACATTCTCTTTTAAGAGAGAGGGATATGTGCAAGAAAACTCATTTTGGTACGCATGTGCACATTCACACCCGCCGAAATCAGCGTTTTCCGTCTACAGCTTTGACGTGAAAGAGGTTAATGTTTCTCCTAAATTAGTATTTCCTTTGTTTACATTCCTTAAATTATTCCTTAATTGTTATTCCTTCATTGGTAAATAGTGGTATTAATCATACAAATTCCATTTTCAACCATTTACTTAATTTAATCCATTTTTGTTGCATCGTTGTATACACCAGAATATGTTGCATCTAAAAATATGCGGGATTCGTGTAAAACTAGTCTTAATTGGGAAGTTCGTCCCGCATTTTTTTTCCTAATTCATTTTCAATTTACCTTGAGCATCATATTCATATTGAATCTCATATTTTCTTTAGCTGTTTTCCAAGAGAAGCATATAATGAGCATTCCCCCGATGCTTCGTGAGTTTGACAGAGGAGTTGGATTGACGTCGGAAATTTTTAATGAAATTACACTGTGAGCCTATTGAATTAAAAGTTTTCACTTTGATGCCTGAAAGTCATTAGATCTCGTCTAAGCAGGATTAATAAAAGCTTAATTTTTTGCCCTGGAAAATTCCAAGGCTCGTGTTGGCTTATCTGAAGGAGAATGTGAAAAATGGATGACATATTTTCCCCCCGTTTTATTATTAATAATAAATCGCATAAGCCTAGCTCCTATCCCACACAGGGCAAACTGGTCACATAAATCATGACATTTTTCCGTCGTTGACCTAGATAAGGTACTCGCCCATAGTCACAATTCATCGAAATCAACACATTAAAGTTCGGAAAATTTGCTTCCTTTTTCTATTTTCTACACTAAATCAATCTTCTGTTGAGTGAAATATATTCTCTGTAGAGCTATAGAAATACTTGGACATGTACTGTAATATCAAACAGCAATTTTTTTTCGACAATCTAACGATTTCCTCATATTACTGCTATTTTTAGTACTAACGCTCGCAAGAATGAATAGCTTCATTGTTTCCTGAAGATTTTCGACGAAAATATGTCATTTGGGAAGCATTATGGTAGGCGTGGTGGGCCTTGAAAATTCTCGGTTTTATATTATATACCTATAAGCCCATTTGTGGCTTGCCCTTCTATCGTGGGCACCTCTTATAGCGTGGGTTCTCCACACGTTTAACAACGTAAGAAAAAGTTAGCTTAAAATCGTTGATTTTGTGCATTGTGCTGTTTTATTTTCGTACGTCCATTATTTGCCGTAATCAAATAAAGTATAAACAAGCAACATGCGTAAACAAAATTTGGGAATAACAACGGAATATTTGTACTCGGTGTTCTGCAGAAATACAAAGAAATGTTTAGGTATATTGAAATTTCGCCGCAGCCGCAACGACGACGCCACCAGCGTGTGTGGCGTCGCCGCCACAAATGCATTTTCAGTTTCCCAATCTATATGCAATTGGGCCACTATAAGACTGAGGCCGCCACTGTATATATATAAGACCTTTTATGGACATATTCTGGTATACATGTCAATAACTAGTCAAATACTACATTCGATCCCCATTTATGGCATTTCTCATACATATCATACACCTGTATTGTGATACATATATAAGTTTTTACTTCTAGCGTCCATTGAAATTAAAATATGATGGTTTGTGCCCATCCAAATGTAAAGGACGAGAAGTTTGACTATCCCATTTGACATTTCAACTAATTTGTTTCCCCAAATTTCTAGTTTTTAAAATCGGGTCCACTTCTCCATATCCAAAACACCATGGATCAAAACAAGGCTAACTGAACCAATGGATCATTTTTAAGTAACAAAATCTCAATTTGCCACGATGATGTGCAAACAGATTGTAATCTGTTCGTCCCAGTGACCCCATAATAATGAAACCCGCAATGGAGCAGCTATATCTATCGTCTCCACACCACATCAGTCCCATGCAGTCATGGGTTTGTGTGATAGTCAAGTAGCAACAATGATATCGACAGAAAACGTATCAACAATTCATGAGTACCGACCTCCAAACTATAAGCTCCATCATTTTCCATGTTATACGATTGTGCCAATTCAATGTCATAAATAGATAGGCCTAATAATATCGATCTGCAGGCCTTAACGTGACATGAAATGGCACGCGATAAGAAAAGCTCAAAATGACAATGGATGTCCCATTGAAATATAGGACGTAAAAGCTGATGGGAAGGCTCTCTTTACCCCTCCCGACTTACTGGGATTAAATGCTCCAATGCAAAAACATTGGGAGTTATTGACACGATGAAATACTGACTTAGGCTATCGACCTTTAGGCTGCTACTTGAAAAAGTCACACTAACTAGCCGACAGGAATAGAAAAGAGCAAAGATTTACGTTATGAGGGATTACGGGCTTTATATTCCTACCGCGTTTTACGACCTTAATTCACTAGAGCTCTACTGTGTATTAAACTGGCAAATCCATGTACACTTGAGACCGATTTCATACTCATGTAAGTAAATGCCCATATGCTACGAAAAATCGGAGGAGATGAACCGTCTTTGGCTATAGATATGTTGGGGCATGCATGCCGATACGCGCATAAAGGCACGAAGCGTGTAAATGGGTATGAAAGGGTCAACACCACTTTGCATATCTAAAAATGAATTTTAATTAATTCAAAATAGCTAGGCCAAGAGATGGTCGTTATCTGCATCACTAAACACGCCTAGAGCTGCTTGATTTAATTAAAATGTGCTCCATACGCCAGAGGTCAGAAAAGTGCTTCCAAAATTAGCAAAACGGCACTTAGTAAAAAGGGCATTTGCTCATAACCACACATGCATTCCGTCATTTATATGCAAATACTAGGTATCAGATGAACATAACTTCGCGACGAGCAGCTTCACTGAATAGCTGAAATGGTGAAAATGTACACTGGGTTATCAAATATAATCCGTTACTTAACGGAGGATTACATTGGATATCATGGGCTTGCTTTGCTATATCCATAATGTATACATGAACAGTCATTTATATTTGACCAAATTTCGTTAAGTGTTCTTTGAATATTATGGGAAAAAAATATGAACTGAAGTAATAACATTCCTGAATTTAAAAAGTAGTATGAGCAAATACTCAATTGCGCAGTTTTAAATTGGGATAGTTTTAAACTACTGTATTTATAATAACAGTCGATTAAGTAGTTGACCCATGGTAAAACCCACCAAAATGGTGTTTTCTAAACAATACCAAGGGTCAAATATCATCCTTTGAGACAGTGATATGTACATACATATAAATTTTCGTTCAATTTTTTAAGGCGATTATATCCTTATAATCGAATGAAAATGTAACATTCGATTAAGTAGTTGACCGTGGTAAAACCCATCAAAAATTAGTGTAACTAGAAAATCTCGCCTTCAGCAGCAAGAAAAATATGACTTCTGAACACCTTAAATTCGTAAACCCTCATTCCATCTTTTTTACGATTATTTGAACCTTTTGGGTATTTTTTTTTCCACAAGTAAAGCTGGTAAACATGTTGTCGGTTTCAACCATAATTTAAGCGGCATGCATTTGAAATTGCGCATTGAAAAGCTCGTATAAAACAAAGCCAATTGATAAGGCGGTATACACATGAACCAATTTATGTCGACATAAAAACTAAATCTAATAGTACATCAATGCCGTACTATTGATTGCAGGAGCTGTGCAGCAGTGAAGTAATTAAAATCTCAACGACAAAATTAAAAGAGAGATAAAACTATTAACAGCTGCTACATTTGAGCTGCGTGGGTCCAGTATGTCATGTCAAGTATGACTACAAGTGACTCCTATGTAAATTAGCATACATTTGATGACGTAGATTATGAATATTTAGGTATTCAGGGTGCCTAGCATATTTCAAGGATTTAAAGGCTCATCCTATGGACATCTGCAAATATAGTTTCTCTTGTAATCCTATGTAGATTTATTTTACATATAGTTCTCATCAGCCTACTGAATTTTAAGAGAAAGCTTCAAACTACAGTATGTTTTGTGGCGAAACAAAATTACATAAATGAAAACAGGTTCATATGTTTTTGGGCCACTTAGACGCAATACATGCATTGAAAAGCACTTCACCTTTACTTTTATGGTTACATTGGATCGGTAGCTTCAATTCTTAAGTTTCTTTGTTTTTTATTCTTACAACAGACTGTAAGCATCATATGATATAACCATAAATCGAGACATTGATGGGTCGATCGATAACTTTTATAATAAAAAAGAGTATCACATTCACCCATAGGATCTTAACACCAGCAGGATCTCTATACCGATCAACGCTAGCCTCCATGGGAAGGTGTAACATACAAGATTTAGATGCTGGTTTGTATGGTGATTTATCTTCTTACGATACCTTTCAGTTTCTTCCAAGGGTGAAAAATCTTCTTTGAACTAAATCTAAAGAATTTCTACAGCCAGAAGAGCTCTACTTTTTATGCGATAAAAGCAGGAGAATTCACCAGTTGGAAGGGGATCAGCTATTTGAAAAATGTATCCCCAAGTGAGGAAATAAGGAAATGTGTCCTACGAGAGCCAACAAATGTATGCAGAGGGAAATATCACAAATGCCATGTATCTTGTTAATTTATAATCAAGATAAACAACGATCAACATATTATTACAATCTGTTGAAAATTACAAAAACCGATCAGTGTTCCCTTTTAATGTTACAATGATAGTTAAATATTCCAGCAATGACAAAGAAAAAAATCTAAACACAAAACACACTGGTGTGCACATGCCCTTATAACTTTGTAACAGAGTGTATAGCTTTGAGCCTACTTTCATCTCTTACGTAATCCCATATCAAATATCTAAGAAGCTTAACATTATTAAGTCTATTCTGCTTGAAAATTCCTTCCAGTCTGGCTTATAATGCATCTAGGAAGCATTATATTGAAAATTCCTGTCAGACGCCATCTTGGCAGTATCAATAATAGAAATCTTATGATGGAATGCTATGAAATATCCATCGGGAAGAATTAAGCTTTTAGGAAATCAAAAAGCCACATTCATGCCTTATAGCAGTAGGAACCCATTCAATGGGCATTTTCAATTCAATGCTCGTTCAATACGTGAACAAATTCCATAGACTGCTTGCAACATTTCCATGCCTGGTTATTCAGAAAACACCAGCACAGTGCCACCATGGATTTACTGTATATTCAAACAACCATTCTGAAAAGGTGTTTAAGCATTTCCAGATACATATATCATAAGCAAGTTACAGCATAATGGAAACTAAGCAAAACATAAAAGGCGATTTACCAAAATAACGCATTTTGAATGCTTGCTCAAGTAACTGTACACTGCACTGTGCAGTACTGTTTATTGCAAATACGAAAATTGCCTTAAATATAAAATGGGAAAATTCTATTTCATATGCAAACCACATGAAAACGGTTATTTTGAAGATCACCTTGTACATCCATATTTTCTTTATTTAGAACATAAGAGTACTTTAAATTATTGACTATAAGCTAATACGTCTTGAAACAGCAATACCAAAAGATAAATTACGTCACGGGATTTAATCGTCCATTATACCGAAGTCATTAAAGTGATTTGATTTTTTATTCCGATCCATTCAAGTTAGCTAAATGTGCGTATTTGCACAGAGATGTTGATAAATACCGTCACTTAGTCTGATCACATTTCTCAAAAAAAAAAAAAGAATAAGATGAAAAGTGCATGCTGGGCTTAAGAGCTTTATGAAAGTAAAATCCGGGATCAAAAGTTAAAAGTAACGAATGGGGATCATGAAGGGCGTTAAATACCCCAGTTGAACAGGATTTTAAATGTGATATGGTTTCGAAAACATTGCTCAATCTTTCTTCACATGATGTAGAAACCTTAAAATAGAGATTGAGGACTTCAGGTTAGATTTAATCCTGAATCAGGGTAAAAGAGGAAACCATTTATAAGCCATATAAAATGTCTAAAAAGATAAATCATGGGGTTTTTTTTTCAAAATTTTAAGTTCTGCAACCCAAGGGTGAAGAGCTCAAAAATGCACTGAAATCTCAACTACACTAACTACAGCATGCAATATCCATACAGTCGATTAGGAATTCTCACAGTTTATGTAATATGAACAATTTTGTAATTGCCATTTTTTTCCTAACTTGTATAATCCCATTTTATCGTGATGCTTGATGCAATAATTCAATTTGTTTTATTTTTGCTCTAATAACATCAAACTATCAAAATGTATGCTCGCAGAGTTGTGTTTGTAAGTTTCTCTACGAGAAAAAAAAATGGATTGTCTGCATATACTCCTGGGATGTTGTTAAAGGAAAACACAAGAAGAGCAAATCAGGGAATCGATGAACTTCCAACAAGGTTTACAAGAAGAGAGAAGAGACCTGTGAAAAAGAATCTACCGTGCGACTTCTCCCAAAGGATTTCTCTTGTTTCAAAATATAGTTTTCTTGATTTGAATTTTTAAAGAGGAAAAAAAAATGTACAAAATCCTGCGTACTGTTGCAGCCAAATACAATCGTACTTCCCTTGAACTAGTTTGTCGTTTAGGTAACTATTTATAACCAGCTTCCTGCTAACATTTCGGTTTCTTTCATCGTTAGATTTGTGTCGATATCAGAAGGTTATACAACAGCAACAACAATAACAACAGTAGCTCAAAATGATACACCTGTCTGTCTGTAACAACAGAGACTGCTTATCTACTGCAAGTCTGCAAACTACTGTAATTTAAAAATATAACTTCATCAAACTCGTTTTTATTGACGTTTACAAATTGACGGGTTAGCTCTTAACGTGGATCTGTAAAGTCACCGTTAATGTCCATTCAAATTAACTGACAGTTCAGAAACTTACTTGACAGGCGGAAGTAAATAATGACGAAATGAGAGTATGCATGGAAGCACACCTTACATAATCGAATTTAAATATCAAAGGTTAGCGTGCTTCATGTACATAACGCTGTTACGATTGGCAAATAGATTATAGGAAAACATTGGCCGACTTCGCTTGCCAAATTAGCTCTTCCTCAATAACATTTGCTCCTTTTATCAGAAACGCAGTATTCGCGTTTTGCAAATTGGATCGAATCAAAAGTTATTAAAAAACAGCTGCAACAATCCCCTACTTAGCATAATGCTAACCCATTGTATACTTAAAGATCAATTAACTGCTCATCTGCAAACCATAAATGCATAATTTGCAAAACTACCAAATGTGCACCGGAGTAAAGTTGGCAATTCAATGCAAACAGTTACTATGCAGGTACTAATAAGTATAGTTCTTAATGCATTTCAAAAACTGAGTTAAGCGCAAATTATGTACAAATACAGAACTGGAGAAATGAATAGGAATGCATGGCTTTCCTATTTTTTTAGCTTTGCAAAAATGATGCGAATTGATTATATTAATCATTTCTTGAAAGGACAAGTACTACGTATGGTGTCATATAGCAGATAATGAAAATCTGATGAAATGCTTCTTGTGCAGTAATTGAATTTCTTGAACAACCCTGTATAGCAAGCCTGGCAAAGAAACATCAACAGAAAGATTTGCACGCCTTGTACTTATCAGAAGATAGATATCCCCTTCTCAGCTTGAAATCCATGAAAGATATATTGGCCAATAGTGTGTTTAAAATGGCTGGCACACGTTCCATCAAACGAGAGAGCAAAAAACGTTAGCAAACTAATGTAGCAAAAAATTGCCAACCCAAGTCTTGGGCAGATAAACTATAGCAAAAAGGTTTATCAGTGAATAAAACATGGCAGGTAGCAAGGGCACATAAAAACAGTCAATAGTTATAGGCTAGAGCAAATGCGATTCGCAGCTCCACCTCGTGTTAATGACTTCCGAAATTGGGAAAACAGCAAATATGTGCTGTTTTAACGTTGAATGAACACGATAGTTTTCGATCTATAATATCTGAAAAATGGCCCATAGCACAATTTATGTTATTCAGTGATATTAGGGCAAGTTTTGTCATAACCGCTGCTTACCAACTAAACCTCATCAAATTTAAGGAGCACAATTGTCATTTCCTTGCAAGAGGTAATATAGGCCAAAAACAAACCTTCAATTATTCAATGCATTTCTTTATCGGAAACACATGTAGAAAGATTGATAAAATTGTTTATGACGTTGATGAGTGCGTTACGAGAGTGGGGATAAACGTAATGTCAAAATGGGGGCATATGTTGTTATCTTTATCCTGCAGTGTTACAGTTATTAAATTGCCAATTACACTATATTTAGGCTGTCATCTTCATTAAGTCAACAGCGCTTGCTATATCCAACAACTTATTGCTGGATGGTAGTGGTGAGCAATATGTGCTTAACCTGAAGCGTCAATAGAAATTTCAACAACATGTTTATAGGAGTAACCATGTTTCATGACGAACGCTTAAACATACTCAGTATTCTTTGTTTCCACGTTTGGCTTTTGTTGTGCACAAAAACTTTCGTATACTGCTTTTTATTTCGCAAAAACCTTTTCGAATGGAGTATACCATGGCGTTTTCTCCTGTCTACAAGAGAAATATTGCCCCAATTTACGTGTCCGCATTGTTTCATCGTGTTTGGAGTGAACAAACAGTACGTTTCAATTATAGAAGATGCCAACTGTATTTCCAGAAGCAATTTGTAACAACTTAGCATCGCCTTACAAGAAGTTCCAATTCAACTCTACTATAACAATTGTGAATGCCTCGAAACTTGAATGTGGAAGACTTAAACAAATTGGGTTAATCATTATATACACATTTCTCGGTTTTCAATAGTTTTTTTACCAGAATGAGGACGCCATCTAGCTTCAAAAGAATTTAACCAAGAAGTTGGATCTCCACGTCTTAACTTAATATGAAGTTTAGCGGTTCAGTGGATGACAGCGTTAGGGTTTAATAAAAACGGTGACCCGATTTAGGATTTCATTTCCATTTAATTCGATCGAGACTACAGCCCGAAATTAAATTCCACGAAAAATCCGAAGCTGTATTGGAAAACTGAAGTTAACTCTCTATAGGGTGGTCGAGAGCTGCCATTAAGCTCATATAGTGCACCCAGCGAATGGGGATAATCTTGAAAAAGTGCATTTCGTGTGGCTTACTTGGAACAATTCCAATCCCCATATTCAAAGCGTGGCAAAATTAAGGTCACCTCATTCCGGTGACATAGACACACTTTCGTTGAAGAAGAAAAAAATGTGTTGACTACGGTTTGCCTGACACGCCTTGTACAGTTCGCGTACCCACACACACATAACACTGTCACAGGTAGCGATAAAATTGTGCACCTCCAATGGTAATTAATTTTATCACGGCGTGGTTGTCGTTTAGGTTGATGTCTAATGCCAATAGCATTTCGGCAAATATCACGTAAACACGCTAAAAACGCAATTCAGTTTGCATCACATGCAATGGCGAACGACCGCAGGAAAGCTATATAGCATTCGTACTTAGCGTCATATCAACCTGTCTTCTGTAAAAGGCTGTTTTATCAGGGAATGAAATCCTTACACATTTATTAGACAGTTTTCGCATGCCTACGTCTTTATACTTACCTCAACTTTAATGGCGGGAAGGAAAGACCCACGCATTGAACTACCCAATGAACCAACCGAACGTAATGGGGCCTGGGTGCGCATGCCTGATTTTTCCTTTCCCGCCAATAAAGTTATGGTAAGTATAAAGACGTTGGCATGCGAAAACTTTATTATTTAAATAAAACGTATTTTACATGGAGTTCTGATCGTTGGTACCATATGTTCTTAGTGAGTTACACAGGTCAGCAACGCTAGAATTTCAGCAAACTTTCTTGCAATGTTTTTTATAGAAATGTTATTAAGAGAAATCACATCGTGGAACATATTTCGGTATGGGGAAACTGAATGCAAACAGCTATGAAGAGAAACTTTCAAAAAACGGTAGTCCTACGTTAAAAACAATTGTGGACGTATTACTGACACAGTCCCGTTCATTGTTCAGATATTCAAAAAGGAATCTTTATAAAGAAAAGTGGAACGTTAAGAGTTTGGAGCGATAAAGACAAAAAATAAACCCTTTATAAAATTGCATTTCAGAAATTTCCTTCACCCTGGAATTAACTTTTAAGCAAATTTCATAGGTCTCATAAAAACGAATGCTTTCATATTGGCTGAATTGTTCATTATATTAATAAACGAGAGCAATTCTGTAAAACTCAATTAAATTTAAGAACACATCGTTTCTTAAATGATTTCTTTAGATAGCACATCAATCTATGTCAATTCTAGCATAGTTTGTCTGACCTCTCCATTCTTTAAAGAATAATTGCCAAAAATGTCAAATAACAAAACGAACAATCCAATGCTTTACAGAAAACAGAACTAGGCCAAACTATGGCGGAACTTTGTCACATTATGTTCTGAGCAACAATAAAAAAAATGATTTTTTTTTATTTAATCTCGGGATCAGACCTATATACAAGCACATGCACATGTATAAAGTGATGCCTCGGCCAAATAGAACTTCAAAGGACATTTGAAAGCCGGCCCATCTTCAGTTGAAGTAAACCCAGTTAAGTATTTTCATAGGTTATTTGTTTGGCAGACAAAATGGAAGAATCGAGGAAAATAATCAATTGTATGGTGAATTCGGTTTCCAGTACATATAGTATATAGTCAACTAAAAGGTCACCAGTGTGCCATGGGAAATTGGTCCTTTTGCCTGTTGTATAGCAGCATTGAAGAGCACAATCCCCATAAGGATTTATTCTGAGATAGTTCAGGGTTTTTCAGCAATGATAGAAATAACAGCATCTTAGCTGATGCGTTTTCCACCTTGTCACAATGACGTCATCTGTGAACCCTTTGCGTCAAATCACTGCGTATACAAAGGATCCAAATGGGATTTCTTTATTGCTGTGGTTGAAGTATCCAGCATTCCTCTTTATCAAAAATTTAAGCACTATAGTTCCTTGGAAACTTGGACCTGGAATTGGATTTGACGTCAACATGCTAGTATAGCAAATGTTTTCTAGAAATGGTGCTACAACATTGAACAACTAAAATTTGGTCATGTTACCAATGGTACCAAAAGTTCACTTTCTCGGTCATTAAAATTTCCATCTCAATATCGAAAGATGAAAAACCTCCCAACAAGGACTTAGCGGGTGGTGATTTTATTGAGTTAATTATCGATATTTTTTTATAGTTTTGAAAGTAATAATTGCGAAAAACAACGTTCAAGCTAAATTTAAGATTCACCTCACCAGGGAATGAACGGTAAATTTTAAACCGATTGGCGATAGAGAAAATTTCTGTAAACGATTTCAGGAAATGTATTTCAACCGTTAAGAATAAAGAATTGCAATCACCGAAAATTCCATCCCTAGACACATTTTAAAACGAACCACGTTATGAAAATATTATAATCGAGCCACATAATATAGTTTTGGGGTTTCTTCTTGCTTCATGAATGAAAATATCTAGGATAACCCAACAAAAGGAAGAAGAATGGAGCAGAGGAATAATTGTGTCGATATGCAAAACCAAACACGTGAAATAACGTCCATGTTGGAAAAGCAATATTTACTGCATTGCAGCTCATGTGCAGTCTCATACACCACCAGGGAGCGCTGAACAGGAATAACTCTAATCCATGGCATGCATTAATTTCGTGCATCTGGCCCAGGGCGCTCCAATTCCAAGCAGAATGGACAGGATGTTTCCTGCTAAAAATGTCCATAAACGCAAAAGCCTGTCATGTGGAAAATATTGACAATTATGATATCGCCATTACGTATATGGCCGTGTTTTGCTAGTTTTACTAGCAATCCATCTCCCACTTTCTTTAATGCATGTTGCACGGAAAGTAGTTTCATATTAGTTGCTTATATAGACACACGCGAATTCATTGGTGCAATTCGGTGGATTTCTGTTGACAAACATTTTATGGACACATTGGTTGGATATATCATATGTCCATACATTGAGGCAAGGAAAGCGGCAACTTTGATTGTTTTCATTGAAAACGTCGCTCCACCCCAACTTTCTATATGAGTTGTCGTCGCCGTCATTAATTCCTTGGGTGTGGATGACGTCCATGACAAGCAGCTCTAAAACAGAGCAGGAGACCTAGTCCTAGTTCGGCTGTATGGCGAGTGATGGATGGTAATGGGTGAAAAACGATCGATAAACTGCAATTAGACCCTGGTGCAGTCTCATCCGTATAGACCAAGGTGTTTCAATGACCAATTTCGAGCACACATAGCCCAACCTCTGAAGATTGGTCACAAAAGGAACCTAAATTTGAGTGGACATAAGATGGCCCTGAGGAGCCCATATATTTTTTACTCTTTAATTAAAAGTATCCTTTAGAGAGAAAGTCTACCGTATTTTAGAGAGAAAGTTTATACTGTACTCAATGAATTATACCGTGGCGCCATCTTATATGTGTACCAGAATTCCATGGCGTCACTTATGACCATCTGTTGCACGAAGTCGCCAAATGTTAACGCGGTGTACACAATGCTTTTTTAAGAACCAACCCACACTTTACCACCTTGCTAAGTTAAAACTTTCATTAATTTCAAATGGAGTTCGCCTACGTTCAATAGTGCCCAAAGCAACAAAAGGGTATTTGTACATCAAGTTGTGCACGCGTCTGTAAGTAACAAAGTCCTCAGGCTGTTTTAATTTGCGATCGCCTTGATGGTACAAGCACCTAACCATGTTTCGAGCATCGGAAATGTGCACGTACCAGGAAAGGTCACCGCTTCACAGGGCCGCGGCACTTTATATCACTTCATGTAAGTCAACGCTGGTAAGACGACCCGAGCATTATCGTAATATATTTTGCGAAATGCCCAAGAAGGAGGGTTCGAGGGTACAGAACAGAGGTAACATCGCCAGCAATAAGAAATTTTGCAACATAAATGTCAAACGAACATCAACGTAATTTAAAACCAAGCTGTCACGCCTTCCTCGTGCAACATATAGTTGCTTAAAATTAAGTATAGTGGAAAAACAAAATCTGCCACCAAAATTGCAGAAATAGGTTCGGGCCAATGGTCGCTTTTCCCCATAAATGCTATCCATAATTAAACATGGAATGCTTGTCAGCACCTAATTTCATTTCAAGGAATGACTATATAGATTTTGGCACAACAATTTCTCTGAGTACAAGCATGGGCATAAAATAACGCATTCTGCATTTTAAAAGGTCACTAAATTTCGGTATACTATCTATTCCTGTCAGCCTGTCGTTTCAAAGGAATATACAAGATGATGCATTTAAGGTGCATACAATATGAGGGAAAAAATGCAATTGATTATAGCATTTTTTTTTCTTTTCTGAATAATTGTTTTAATCAAATGCCTCGTTTTCCTATCATGAGTACGAATGTCTGTGTATACTGCAGTTGGCAATCTGGATTTTCTTTTTGGACTTGGTTCGACGTTACTCGACCAATTCGCCATTTTATATACAAGTAATTAGCTATACTCGTAAGAAAGCACTCTTTATGAAAATCCTATTAATGACAATACCGCAGACAGGCAGCCTAGCACAATAAGGGTTAAAAAGGCGCTAAACGTGGGCTTTTATACAAGCCACATAAGTTGCATCGATGGACAAACAAGAAGCTTTCTGCAATTAAATAAGCTCATCCCACAATTGGTTTATTTGCTGCACGCATTACAGCAGATGTACCATGCAGGGCGTGCACAAAATCTCTGCTTAATCCCTTCAGTAAGCGTCCACGGACATTAAAACAGACTTCAATAGGAACTTTCAAATGTCAAGACAACAAAGTACTTTGTACATTAACTTGTAGCCTAAGTGTCAATGGAATGGCATGCGTATAGAAAAAGTATGGCATTCCATTGACGCTAAAGCTACAAGCCATGGCAGTTCATGAAGGTGCCTAGTAAATTCTGGTAATGGAAAACTACATCAAAAAGAGTTTTTTCGAAACTAACTTAATATTTTACAATTTAACGCTTGAGAAGCCACTTTAAAACTTCTAAAAAATAATTTTCGAAAAATCGTAATTTTAAAAATTTATTTTCGAGAAAGCGCATTATATACTTTTTGGTAAAGCAGGCAATGTCTGAATTTGTGTAAATCTATTAAAATAGGTTGTTTTTTTTAGAAAACAGGCAATTTCTGGACTTAGCTAATAATTATGAAGAAAAAATCCTAACCATTACAAGTACTTGAGTGAATCTTTTAAAAATGGCTTCTTCTTTTATGGAAATTACAAATTTCTAAAGCACGCATTAAATAATGTCATTATTCTCGATTATAATGACAACCTAGTTAAGGAAATTAAGGGACTAGAAGTCTGCAAAACTAGACGTCTGCGGTTTTGGCCAGACTCCACCTGAATTACTGGCATTCATTATAACTTGCACCAGAACACATGTATATACATCAACAGTTATCCAAAGCATTTTAGCGCCATCTAGCAAACAGCTCTGCCAACGTGAAATATACGTCGCAGTGTTATCAAGTCTGCTTACAAAGAGTACAAACGCAAGTTCCACAAAATCGATGACAAAATTAAAAACATTACACAGAAGAGGCGAGACATTTTCGCTGAAATTAGTTAATAGAAAGAAATTTGCATGTAGAGTGAAGAAGGGGCCCCTCATTAAAGCACCAGAAATTAATGAACGTGTTCCGTGGAGGCAAAAAAATGTATAATTTGCATATTCTCAAACACAAATCACTGCAACTTACCTTTGTATCTTTTGCATAGTAAAGTTTTCGGCCTTTTAGTTTGAAATACCGTTTTCTCCACCTCTGTAATTAAAAAACCGGCTCATGAGTGGTATTCATCTATCTTTTTTTTCTTCCCCGCTAAAAATAATGGCTTCTTTGCTTGCATTTCGAGAACCTTATCAAAGCATTCACTGCCAAGGAATTTCATAAAGTGCTGAGCTGCTTTTCAATTCGTCCTAGAGAATATGGGGTTCTTAGTTTAATTTAGCATCGTCAGGCAACATTTACTGGGATGTGTAATTTATAGGATCAAGATTACACTGTTCTGTACAAATGCAAATGATGAAGCTGTATAAAATCAACTATTTTTAATGACATTTTTACAATAACCAATTATGCATTCTTGCATCATTTCATTTGAATAAGTAAGAATTCTTTTATGCCCGAATTATTTTATATGACCTTGTTAGAGACGTGAGTTGCTACAAGGTTGTAGAAAGCGCAAATTTGAGAATATAAAATCATGGATTTTGTATGTATTTCACGAGATATAAAGATTAATAATGGTTTCGAGCATGATCATGAATATCATTGGCATACAATTTATTTAGATTTATTGTTCTGCGGCTTTTAAATATGCACAAAAACCTAAAGTGTAATAAATAACTGAAATAACAATGGTTTACTCATAAAAAAAATTAATTCTGGAGAATTGCGAAAGTTGACTATGAATATTATTGAATTGACCATCAATCATAAAATTGAAATGTAAGCCACTAAAATAACTCAAAAGTTCGGATCGTTTAGATTTTTGCAGTGAAAACTCATTGCAAACATTAAACTTACCTGGAATGAGCTGGTTTGTTTCATGAGGTAGCCTTCTTTGATGCATGCCTATAAAAAAAATTAAAAAAATGAGTCACCCTGTACAAAGTAAGTTTCTCATCTGCTCCAAGAGATGGCAGCACACAATCGATTAAAGCAAAATTAAATGTACAGGGTAGCACAAAAAATCATCTCGATGCCAAGTTGATGCAGCATAGTTGTTGTTTGTGTTTTAGGATAATTAGTACCTTCTAGCTAAATGCGGAATTTTGAAGCACGCGGGATTAGCTTGTTTTTCCTTGGCAATTATTCCTAATGGGTTCTACGGGAAATGAAATTCAAAAGTTCGTCGCAAATAAATATGATAAAACATGCTCTTGATTATGAATAATGCATCTGAAATGCAAATTGTAATTACTAGTGCTAAAACTTCGCGCGGGCACGAGAACTTCACAAACGCAATTAAGTAGCGCCGAGCTCTATAAGAATATAAAATAAGCCTGCGTATAGTATATACTGCATAAGGATCAAATTAAAAAAAATTACGAACTAGTGTTACTTGTAATAATTAAAACCGTCTTAGCTATATTCCCGTTATATTATGCAAAATACGTGGCACATGGCCAATTCTATTCGTAAACAAACATTGAAATTTTCTAGGCTAGCATGGTTAACAACCATAATTTTCCTAATTAATTCGAGTAGAAAGAACCAAGTGTCAAAAAGTTCATATGATCAACATAACGGTTCATCATAGGGAAAACTTTAAACTGTATTTTGTAACCATTGACTAGTAGAGTATCAGCATGACAATGCTGTATTGCTAGCTATTAAGTTGTTAGTTAGCACACAGTGTTACGAAATATCTGCAATAAGCGACATTTATACGTTTATTAACACTCCAATGTTAAAAGCTTTTTCCCCCATCTTCGTAAAACGAGGGCTTTCTGCCAAAAACCGTTGCCGTTTAAGCAAGATTTTTATGTGGCATAAAGACATTTTTATTTATGTTTTAACCGACATTTATTTAAACCAAGGCTTTTGGATGCATGACGGCTCCAAACACAGTTTGGTGGAAACACTTTAGTCGTTTGCAGCTAAGTTTTTATTACAATAAATAAATAGGTGAACTGATTATCGAATGCGATTACTGTACACTTGTTTCCAATATGGACAAAACAAATTAGGTTGCAATATTAAAATATAGTTAATTCCAGTAAATAAAATGTTATAAATTTGCATGACATATAAAGTAGCTTCAGTCATTGAAATTTTAACTTTTGTATTGTTAAGGTTACGGTGGTGGTTTCAATTACGAAAATTTAAAGTGCCCTTTTGTGAACACAAAACATCACAAAAAGCCCCTGACATAAAGAATAATATGAAGACATGCTTTCCTGCATTGCTTTAGCGTGTCACCACAATACGAAACACATTAGCAGGAAAGCTTTTTGTAAGGGGTCGTTCATAACTTTTATTTGCGATAACATTTTTGTTTGTGGTGCAATTTGAAAGATTTTTTTTATGCTTTGTACTCACAAAAGGGTACTTTTAATGTGTCTAATTAAGTTAAAATTGCAATGACTTTCAATTACCTATAGCTAATGTACAAAAAGCGTATTAGACGGTGCCCCACAACCTTCTTAACACATCCAACATGCTAAATGCAACTTAATTATGGATTATGAAACACTTGGATCATGAATCACTCAGTACGTTTATGTTTACTTGCTGCATATTAGAGAGTTTGAGCCAGTCACGAATGTGTGCGCATGACGTTTAGTTAGTTCATTGGGTAGTTCAGTCCGTGGCTCCTCCCTTCCCGCCGTTAACGTTAAGGTTAACGTTAAGGCGATGGCTGGCTCAAACTCTCTATTATCACTTGAGCATCAACTTCAAAACATGCACGTATAAAAAGTGAAGCCAGAGTAGTGGAGACCATATACTGGGAGGTCTTACATTTCAAGCAGCTCATGCTAACAAAAAGCCTCATCTAACGACCCTGCAAAACTAGTTAGGGGTCAATTTTACATGTAAACCACCAGTAATAACATGTCTTACAAGAGTGAACAAAGTTGCTCAATGTAAATATAACACAACAAGAATTAAGAGTAGGGGAAAAAACCGCGTTAAAACTCTGTTAATCTCCACAAATGCAGCTCTTGGGTAGTTTTATCACCAGCTTTCAATTTGGAAAGGGCATTAAAAGTGAGAGCTTTAGCATCGAACGAAATAACCACTGACCAACCTGCGCATAAAGCGGACAGTAGGCCATCCTCTATACTAATTTCACTACCTTGTAGTATATTAAGTCTATTAGAAGCCCCATAGGATTAGGCTTAGTGGGCTCAGTGTTCTCGGTTGATTCCTAAAGACCGCAGAATGCAACGCTGGAAGCGTATGAATATTGCAAGGGAGTCGCAACAGTAGAAGCAGATGCAGCATTTCATCACAATTCCCAGAATTAAAAGCGAAAGCTGCAGTAATGCATTCAGTCTTCTTGAACATAAATAATTAAACCACCAGCAGGACTGCAAAGCTGTTACCAAAACATCCTAACAATACTAAATACAAATACAGGATTATACAAGGTCTTGTGCAGTCCCAAAAGATTAAGTGCAGCAATGGATGGCAGAAGTCTCAACGGACATCTCTGAGGAAACAATGAAATTACACCAATGGGAAATGCCCTTCCAGTGTTGAGATTGGATGTTGTTTGCCTGATCTCAAGAGGGCCAAGAAGACAACTCCCATTTAAGTGGTTCCAAAATGGCACTCTCAAATCACGAATGCACATATTTATATAATGGACATCGTATCACGTATTGTATACCGATTTGTGGACAATGCAGCAGAACTGGATATTAGCAAGGCAACCTTTCAAATGTAAATGCACCAGCCCTAACCATCCTGGGGCTATTGTAGGAAACATTTGTGGTTGCATCTACATACAAGTCCACTCATGACATAAATGTGAGACAGTGAGTTCATGTATGAACTCAGGTCTCCATATTGCAATGGAGAGTATGAAAATCATGTGCGAAGGAGTACAAGGAATCATTATCACAAACCAGACAAAAGGGTAGTTAGTTCATTTTTGTGGTTAGCAAATGAAAAACCGCATCAAAATTTGCCACACATTAATTTCAGAAATGAGACATCGAGATAGGTTGTTTCTATTTTTAATTTGCGACCTTTCAAATGCTGCACTCCCACTATCGGATTACCCTTAGTGTAAATGATTTATTTAGAAGGATTATAGCATATTTATCTCCAGTGTTCCGCCTTTGGAATTTTTTTTTGTTCCTTTCTCCCCAGATGCCATATTTCATAATCATGTTTACGCATAAATCATGCTGTTGCTTTAAGCTAGGCGTCTTATAGTTTTTATGTAAGCACGAGTTTCTCAAAGTGTCGTCCGGGATCAGCGAGGTCAATTATTATTATGGGTATATTATTGCTATTTGAAGTGCATATATTAGTAAATGTGATAAACCAGAGCTCTTTGGGAATGCAAAATTGTCCAGAGACCAACATATTCACCAATTTCTGGGAAAAAAACTATAATATGTACACATTGAAGATCTTAAAGGTAATGCTAAAATTCTATCTCACCCATGAAGTGGTTAACAGGTTGAAGATGCTATGAGGTGAAGTCCAATGCAAAAACACACAAAAACAGTACTAGTTTAGATACTAGTTAGACGCAGTACATATAAGAACAAATCTTTTCTCATCCCCGATCTCCAACCTAATATTCAAATCTTGGCAACTGACCTGTATTTTTATGTATACGAAGCAGAGCTCATTTTGATAGGCCCATTAAACTAACCCAGTTTACTTCTTGAACTAAATGGAGGGAAAAAAATCCCATTTCTCAGACTAGGACTTCCTTCGAGCCTATTTGCAATACATGTATTATCCATAAGGGTTTTCCAGCCTATCGTATACTTCCTTGATCTAAAGCTTCATCTTTTCACCCGGAACATTTCTGGGGGTGATATCATGACGTTTAATCGATTGCAACGTTCCTAATGTATTTAATAACCGGCAGGCACATATCAAGCTATAGGTCGAATACTTTATTCAGGAAGCGGCTGTATGTCTCAATCCTTTACAGTAGAAAATATATTCAGATCCCCTGGATTTTCATAAGAAAGGCAAACTGATTGTTATCATGCGCATGCTTTATCCCTTTTGAAATCCTTTGGAAATCGATACTATGTTCATTATCCACACTAATGAGCATTCTTTTCTTGGTGATGCAATGAGAAACTTAATTCTGGAAATAACCAAAATCCTATTTACCGCAAATGTATCTGGAAATTTGAAGCCACTATAACGAGCAATTAACTGCTTTCGTGCAGCTTATTCGATGTACGTTATATAATCGGGCTTATTGTATTATCATTTGTAATACAGTTCATATAATGTATTTGTTTCGATTATATATACTATTCTAAGTTCCAGCATATAAAAACACAAAAGCTCTAGAAGTAGTGATTGCAAATGCGCATGATCAAGTTGAAATAGGCAAAGATGCAAACGCATAAAGCTCGCTGATAAGAATAAATTATTGAAACAATGCGTCTTATCCATACGTCATTGCATTGTATTCTTATCCATAATTTGATAAAGATAAGGTTAAAAAAATGGGACATTTTCATAAATGGTGATTATTTAAATTTATTCCTCCAATTTATTCTCTGCCGCATTGCCCATCAATTGATACGTAATCAGATTCAGACCCTCTAGTGGTGTATGGGCATTTAGCATGGCTTACAGAAACTACCGTTGCTTTTGCTCTGGAAGTTTGCGGATTGAAATTAGTTTTCACTTTATGAATTTGATAAAGCTATCATAATACCAATTAACACTATATGGTTAACAAATCGCTGATAAACACAAGTTTCTCCATGTTTACCGCGTTAAACCTTGCGTTTTATTACCTATATTATGCTTATTAAATGTGTGGACTTTTATTCAAAAATTACATAAGATATCGTTTCCCATTCCCATCGACGTGGGATGTCATTAATAAGCAAAAATAACACACCCACAACTAAAACAGATTCCATTATCATCCGGGTATTGAATACGGAATTACCGCTCAAATGGTACATTCCCTTAATTGTCCGGTAGTCTTGCTTCTTTGCTCGGGAATCGATATAACCAACAAATAGCAACAAGACACAAGATAAACGAAGTTCGTAATACAAAACTTGAGTACACGAAACGAGGTAGAGAATTTCAATTTCGACTCGAATGTTACTTGCACATATAGGATCAAGCCATTATTTTTTGTCATTTGCAGCACACACACAAAAAAAAACCTGCGGACTTGCATGAAACAAGGTACGAACCAACAACAAAAAAATGATGCGCTAGTAACACTGGATATACTGTATACGTTTTCTTGTAATGCGACCCAAGGGTACAATTTATAACAAGCATGCTACCTAACACGTGTATCTTGACCTTTTTCAAACTTGCATCTGCGGCCATAAAGCACAAGAATTGCGTCTATAAAAAGTCATTTGCTCAACGGCTAAAAAATGTTATTTACACCCCGGGATGTTGCATTGCATGCACTTGCCAGACTTTCTTCGTAGACGTCTTTTAGCATGCAATCGAATATGGGAAATTGTTGTGCATGCACTTCGACCGGATTTCGAGTTGCTTTTAGGTGTTTTGAACTGATTTTCGATAAACAAAAATACAGTTTATAAACAGTATATATGTATGTATGCAAACAATTCCTCAGACCTGGAAACGGATGCACGAAAGGGCCCAAATTTTAAATGTAGCACAAATTCTTCTCAAGTGAAAGTTCAATACGCATATGTTTGCTTGTGCATCCTAACTAAACCCTCGAATGAAGCGTTAATCCTCAAATATCCAAAAGCACGCGATTGGTTGTTATTTTTAGATTTCCATGATGGAAAAGTGACCTATACTATATGCCCATTAAGTATCGATATTTACTTTAACGTTCATGTAACCAAGCATTGTAAAAGAACCCATTCTACTGTCCAATGCTTAGATGAGTTATTGCAATGTTGACAAATGCAACAAGTGTCAATGTTCCAACCTCAATGTAGTCATTTATCATTGTTTATAGTATTTCAATTATAGAAATTGATATGTCGTCAATTCAATAATAGTGTAAAAATATCAAAAGCTTGTTATAAACACTGATCAATAAAATGTAATCTTTATATTTTTTAAAAATGCGTTGAAGCAATACTTTCGAGAATCACTGCCTGATTGGATCGTTCAATAATGTAAATTTTACGCGAAAAACTTGGGCACTGAAGCACAGTATTAATCATTATTCCGGTGCAATTATTTTGGATTAACTTGTGTAATGCAATAGACAGCATTGCGTGTACGCATGCCATTCTAACGCCCTGCAACGTGTTAAACTACTTTACTGCAAAGCATCGGATCAATGTGTGATTGCCTCCTTGCCATCGTTGCTAATTGCTGGACAGATAAGGATGTGATCTGAATGACAACATCGCAATATCGCCTAATTACGGCTTCAAGAAAAAGTAGAAAACGATTTCTTCAGCTCTTAAACGAGGGCGATCTCTTCTCCAAATCGCAAAAAACTAACCTACATAAGCCCTGCAATTTGCAAACGGATGCTAGACTCGTGTGCGCTATAGCAAATATACAGGAAATATCTCGACATAACTCTACAGAGAACAAAAAAAATACATAAGTAGGCCTAAAGTTGAACCCAACTGCATAATGGAAAGGAGAAAGCAGATTGCGCGCATTTTTTCCCTGGCTGAATTCCGACGTGTGTCTAGTTTCCAAATTTCCTGGAAAAGCAAACTTATCCATTTACACGAAGTTGATTCTTCAGATTTGACGTTAAATGGCTTAAGGGATATCTGTCTATATCCTGAACAACTTTGAACACCTTATGCAAAACTACTCCAGCGAAACTATAGTCATTTACAGCTCCAAATATAGGTCGTTACACAATTAAAACATGTTGCAAAAATAACATTTTATATGCATAATTGCGCATAACTAAAATGAAACCTCAACGTGTTCAATTCAATGCATTTGTGGTATATGCCCATGCTACAAAATATATGTTGCTACTGATATATTAAATCAAAAAATTAAGTATTTTAGGTCTGAATTGAGTTTTAGAATAAAGTGGATTTTTTCGGTATTTTTTACCCAAAAAGTCACACAAAATTCAATTAATCTTTTATTGGATTAACTTATTTTATAACGTCAATTCCTAATAGTTCAATTAGTGATAACAAAAATGCGTTAACAATAATCTGAACAATTTTACATAAGCACAAGTATGGAATTACATTTCATTTCTCATGCGAATTGTGTAATGATTTCAAACACGTTAGTAAATATTTTAATGTATCGCACATACCCTTCATCGCCCTAAATTTAAACCGACACCATGTACATGTGACTTTGTAAGCAATGCATACTATTATATGAAAAAAGGTCGCTTCTCTATTTAACAACATATAGTCATTAGCAAATTAAAATGAACGTCTATGCACTTTTACTTGATTGATTGCATTTCAAATCCTCAACTCTAAAAAATTGTTTTTCCAAGTTTGTTTTTTTAAAAAAACCCATGCAGGCCTCCTAATACGTTCTTCAGTATGTCTGCAGACCAAATTAACCATGATGGAAACTACAGTAGAAAGCCGAAAACCTGTAATGAATCCCATGATTTTTATGAAGTGTTTAAAAGATGAGGCCAATAAAAAAGGGGTAATATATCAAAATGTCCTGGCATGTTTACAAGCAAAAAGCCCACTTTTAACCCGTTTAAGTAGAGTAATATACGTACAGCACCCGATGAAAGCTACCCCATTATGCATGCAGTCGCTTCAATGACGGTCTTCAAGTCACCATTTTGAATTTATACATTTTCAGAGGCAAATGCGAGTTTTTTCTCAAGGAATATTGCGGGCAAAGAAATAAAAAGTAACATTGAAACAACTTCCATTCAGATTTCTCAACATCCACTGCATCTGTTATCAGGCCACAGTCTCAGAAATAAAACCAACCGAAAATAACTAAACATAAAACTTGTTTCAATGTTACTCATTCAAATGTTTTTCTGTCACAATGTCTAGCTTAAGAAACTTATTCAGCTCGTAAAAATGTTCTGAAAGATCCCCAACGAAGAATGACAACGAAAATATAACGTTGAAATGTTTATTTTATTCTAGTCATTCTGCATGTTTTGGCTTTAGCAGAACCTAAAAAATCACAAAATAAAGCCTCGACTGCACTTGCAAGGTCCATTCCATCATATCCCAAAAGTTCATGAAAGTTCACAAGCACCTAACTGACGAGCTAACAGAATCCATCAGAGAAAGGATGTCACTTTTCACCTTATGTGCGTAGACGTTAACAGTAATCTCAATTGATATCTGTCATCGTGAGTTGTATTTCTATCTTGAAGGTCCATTTACTTGCAGTCCGCATCTCATATCAGCCTTCCTTTTTCCGGGTTAGTATATAATAACAGAACCAACGTTCATAACCCTAGGCTTAACATCCATGTACCATACGTCGTCTAGATTTACCCCCCATGCATCTCGAGCGTGCTGACCTCATAAAAATGCCTTTGGATTAAAAAAAAATCGGCTATTTTTGGTCGATAAAAGCTATTTTTGGATGTGAACTGAATAGGGACGATTACTTCCCTATCCTAAAAATAGACCTTATTGATCGGGGTGGGGCAACAGAGAGCCCTGAACCACGGCTGGCCAGTGTATATTTTCGTGCAAAGATGCGCCCGTCCATTTACCCGTTTTGGCTCTTACACATTAAAAATGGCCATAAAATAACGTTAGAAATCCATTCAATCATGCACTTAGTTCGCATTTTCATTTCCAGAGATAAACTGTGGCTGCGGCGTGTATAGAAACATCGGTCTGCTCATATACGAGGCGGACGTTCAAAGACCCCAAAAAACCATGGAAATAATTCAATTTTATTAGTGCCATCTCAAGTTGTCTTGACAAAACCGCTAACTTATGCTCCGTTCACGACCTAAATCCCCAACAAACTTTTCGATTTATGAAATAAATGCCGAACAAATCTCATTCCGTACGCTCTTGACATGTCCTGGAGTTGACCCGCTCCAAATAGGATATTAGAGCATATACAGATTCCTCGCTATCCCTATATGCATAATATCCTTAAAGGAGAGCAGCACGTCTTCTATGTGAATCCTCAATATTTATGGCAGAATGAGTGGCTGGTCAGCCTTAGACGGCTAGGAATGCCATACTAGGTTTATGTCATTCCAGTCGCCTAAAGCTGTTCAGCCATTTACGCGAAGGTATTATTAAACTCATTTTGAAAACTAATTGAAATTGTTCTAAAAAAAAAACGTGGAAGATACGTACGTTAGTCCAAATTCATCCATTCATAATACTTTTATTTTAGCATGATGTTCTTGTTGTTGGTATTCTTTTAGCACAATATCAACATGCGTTTTTTTAGCTAGTGCACCGACATAATATGGAATATTTTTTTTATTTCAAGGTACCTATGAAAATCTCCATTTTACTGCATTAAGAAACTGATTTCTGCAAAATGTCAAGCAAATGTTAGAATGTTTCTCGTTAAACTGTACGTGTGCAGCATATCGAGTTCCATAATGAAACTTATATCTGCAACTTAGTTATCCAAAAAACCTTATTGTGATCATGCTCAAGTCTGGACGTGAGATTATCCTACAGATCACCTTACAGAAATTGACAAAAAAATGTACGGGTATCAAATTTCTGCTAACGAAACTAGACTACCTAGAATTGCAATAGAACTTCGACTGTATACGTCTGTGAACCACATACACTGCCACTTTCAAAACAAGTGTTTATGATATGCCAGAGCCTTTTAATCGCTAAATAGGATGCTTTTAGCGTCGAATAGATGTGAATTATTTAATCTAACAACTGCAACAAAATAGGGCCGAACACCTGCTTCCTCACCATAAAAAGTGAAAGCGGACATATGTGCCAGCAGTTGACATGCGCCTAACCTTATTTCTATATTTGCAATGAAGGGCCTATATTGCGCCAGTAATTGATATTTCATTTTTGTTTTGTACTAATAATATCGCTTTTTAATACATTACCCTACAAAAATTAGGCCAACAGTGCAAAGAACTTAGCTTGGCTACATTCATGAGAGTTATGCATGATGCTTGCCAAATATGTCACCCAGAAAAAAAATTCAAACAGTTTAGAACTACGGGGTTTCCATTTCCATTAAATACATTATGGGGTAAAAATAATATTAAATATAGTGAACGGTATAGAAAAATGAAGGCAATGAGGGCAGGATTTGTTCTATTTGTCGTGATTTTTTTTGGGGGGAAAACCCTTCATTGCATTGTGCTTTTGCATCCTGAAACCTATTCCCAGAACAGAAAAAGGAGAGAACAATAACAAAGCCGGACGTTTTCGTAATGGCATGACTAGATTACAGTAAATAGTATAAACGGATTCGTCAATCGTCTAGCCTCAAAACAGAAATGCCTTACGTCTCTTGGGTATTTTCCGTGTTCGGGTGTAGACTAAATTGAAACAAAGTACGGGGAACGTTATCCATTAACAGCCTGTGCAATATGTGCCAGTTCAATCTTATTGGAGGACGTCCTTTATAGATGGCCCTTTACTCGGATTGAAAAACAACATGTGCACATTAGGGATACAAGATCCATTTATAATGCTAGAGTGGATATTTGCCGTTTTCAATTTGCAACAAAATTTCACTTGTTTTTCGTTTTGTGTGCATCAGCAGATCCAACTGCAACATTTGTTGAGTCTGCAGTTTCCATTTGCTTCGTGTGATAGAATGTCCTCTCTTTTTCTCTCCTACATGTACATGTATATGAGCAGACTGCCGTCCAAATGGGAAGGAAGCTTTAACAAATGTCAGTGCCAATAAGAGTCCACGGAGAGTGAATATAAAAAAGAGGCAATTTGGAAAATTGCACGACCAAAAGCAGGTTTCCTATCTGGTCTAGCTAATCGAAATCTAAAAATTCCCCACATGTATCGCAATTATTTGAGGTAATTTTCTCCTTATGAACTGCTACGTAAATTTAGAAATCGTAACATTGCAAAGGGAAGTCTCAAGATGTCTACTAAGTCATCACACCAGACTTTTCAATGTTGCATGGAGCCAGGTGGGCACTAACTTTATAGGTTCTTAGCATCTTTCCAGTGCTGTAGCCTACTAAGAAATTATAATGAATACATACACATCAGCCTTTCAAAACTTTATATACCCATTACATGTAGGTAAAACTACAATTATCCAAAGTAAAATATCTTCGTACCAAAATTTGGCGGCTCACCTCAGGCACTATGTACATGTAGGTGTTTATGTTCTGGAGCACAACTAAGCCAATGTTCAAATTACTTTTCTCTTTTGTGGCGAACCATCGCCACCTTGTACCCGTCTCGCCAGCTTGCCAACCCTTTTCAAAGATGATCGAATTCATTCACCACATTCCTACGCACTTAACATAAATTCGTCTCGACTTAGGGTACGTAGGTGGATGTGACAAGGCGTTTAAAAAACACTCTGGTTGTTTACCTCCGCCTTCAAACCAAAACTCCCAAACACTCGCCAAACGAAAGGACCCGCCGAACAAACATTTGCCCATCTCTTGGAACAATATTTTTGCATTCCAACGACAATTTATCGAACGGACCAAAATCGAAAACATTTCAAATCTAGTTTTAGAACCATCTAAGTTTGTCGAACCGGTGAACCATGCCAATAAGAACAGGTGCGATTGTGTTTCAAGATCTGAATTTTATTTTGGAACACCGCTGCTATTGCTACTGCTTGCTTTATGCGTACTACTTCCAGCAGTGCTTATTTATAACGCCTATGAAAATAAATAGTATAGTAGGAAAAGACACGCGGGTACAGCCGGCTCTATTTCTAGACCAGAATTTCGGATCAATAACCTCTCACTCCTAAAGAAACACGTGGGCTTGTCAATTGAAAAGATACGCCACCAAAATGTGTCTGTATTTACAATTGGAAAAATATAGGCCATTCCCCCTCGTGTTCGTTACACCACGCTAGGTTTCCAGTGAAGAGGAAGTGAATTTGGGCGCCTTTCAGCAGCGCCCCCCAACGGCGTGCCACATTATTCAACTTGGCTTTTTCCTGGTTCGTCCAATGTGTCCCTTGCAGGGCATGTAACGTTACGTCACGGACGACATCACGGGGTTTTAATTAGCCTTATTTCGGTTCAACGCCCCCTGGTGGCGCATGAACCTTTAGCATGACAGTTCCATCATGCCCACACATGGTGTAAAAGGATGCGGACATGAGGGAAATTTCTGCTAGGTATAAAGGGGGGTAAAAATCCTAGAAGCCCATCTTGGATTAATATGGCCATGCGTTCAAAGTTGAATTTGGATTAATATGGCCCTGCGTTCAAGGTTGAATTACTTTTTCAACAATTTTGAAATATTCAAAAGTGCACTAGTTTTGAAACACGCTCTGTGTAAGGACGTATACTAACCAAAATGAATTATCGAATTTAACGCCACAAAATTAGATCAGTCCTGGAAGCGTGCTGCTAATTCATAGAATTAAACCATCCTAATCATATACGGCCTAATTAGACCATTTCTTAGAAACTGCGTACATGTAATTTCACTGAGTATGTCAAAATTTCAAATTCGGCTAATTGAATTCTCAATATCCTGTGCATTTGATATGCAAACAAGATTAATGGATTAAAATATTTTCTCTCCAATTCATTACTTTTACAACTGAATTTTCTCAGAGGAAACCTTTAGCAATTGAGTCAAGCCTCGTGGCTGCAATAATTTGAAAATTTTCCGGCTTAATTTCATTTACAACATCATTTGCTATGCAAGGTCGCAATACGTAGAAATTTTGGCTGAAAGCTTTCCTCGATCTGTAAACAGAGCTAATAAATAACTATAAATTCATAAACATACAAAAAAAAATAATAATCACATTGACGTTATACAGTTTATTTCGATGCTTCCTATGTTCGACTGCATTTTATCATGGGAATTTGAATTAGACTTTCATTTCTTAAATTTAATTAAAACTTTTGCAGAAAACCGCTTTAAGCGCAACTCAATTCACCGCTAATAATTACGACCAGAAGCACTTTTTTACCTAATCTAATTTATAAAGTTGTGTCGGTAATCCGCAAATTTCGAGGATTACTTGTATTCTATAGGGACACACCTTCTAAAGGTGCAGTGTTAAGCTGTTACCTTATTGTTAAACGTGAGTAATTTTCGAACAGCTTTTGACTGAAGCATTAGTAATCTTTTGTGATTTATTTATTTAGCAGTTTTTCCTAAAATTTTGCATCATAGCCTAAGTCACGGATTGGATTTTAACCGATTAAAAACCGATTTGGATAGATGCACAGCATCCAATCCTCGCGAGGCTATGAAGAGAGCGCATGCGCACATGTACATTTCACCGGATTTGGATAGAATCTACGCGAATCAGTCTTGAACTATAGGATGAAATTCGTTTCGTGACAAAACCACTCGCGTTAAATGTGGATTCTTACCAAACTTTTTAATTAAAAAATGAAAGCTGGAATAACACAATTTTACAAAATGTGCGTTCCCTTTCAGGTAATTCATTCTTTACATAGTGTAATAGAAATTGTATAATTAAAACTGCACAACCCTGTACTACAATCCAACACAATGAACTTAATGATATACAGGTTATGCCCATAGCTACTGCATTGGCTATGACATGGGTTTGCACTGCATAGGTTGGGAGCACATCAATGAAGTATACCCATGATACAAATTATTTATCATAAAACATTTTCATGCATTCATTCATGAGCCATAGTAATTTTAAGATAAAAAGCATAGCACGATAAAAATGCGTATAGTGTTATTTGATGCCAGATGCTGTTAAACCTAAAACTGCATAATGTACGATGTTAAGCAAATTTTCATTCATATGTGATTGGATCATTGCAATGAACTTGAGAGGACCTAGAGCTATACGATATTTACATGTTACTTGTTTTTGGGGGGGAACTAACGACATCATGCAATCTTGATAAAACATTTTTTTGGGGGTGTTTAATTTAGTTGATGCGGGATGCTCTTATTCAAAAATTTTCAGATTTATTGGGAAAGGAATAATTTTTAGCCGTTCTTATCCTTTATACACGACAGCAGAAGTAAATGAGCAGGTGGTGTAATTTAAACCTGGTAGGGAAAACAATTCGTTTTTTCTTTTCTTCCAGATCATCGAAATCTGACAGCATTGGCATCTTTCGTTTACTTTATGGTCACCAATGGGACATAAACAATGTGGAAGTGTTAATTGGTTTGTTAGCTTACAATTATGGACTCTATATACAACACCATGTGTCATTACAGAGACTCGTGTAATATATGATACATGTGGCGTATCATCATATTACTATATGACATTACAAATCCAACGCATTTGTGTACTATAAAAAACTGATATTGTTTATTGTTTCAACGGGTCTTGATAATCGAAGAATTAAAGCTAATAAGACTACTAACGTGCCTTTTAAGGATACAAAAACATTGGCATGCCAGCCAGTATTCCAAGAAATTGGCTAGTAAAAAACTTATTTTATTCCAGACGTCAGTGAATGGCATCGTCACGTCATTCATTCACTATAATTATACACTTATCTTGATATTTTTACGAGACATTATTAACATGGCCAGAGGGTACTTCTCAAACAAAGAAAACTTTTTTTACTTAGCACAAGTATAAAGTTTTTATCAAGCGCCATGGATAAAAAAAATTTCATTACTATCAATTATTAATGCCACGTATATGACCTTCAAAACAAAGCGGTTTTTTGCCTTTAGGAACCGATGGGTATAAAGCAAGCACTGGACGCCACGCATGAATATTTAAAATTCATGTTATATAGCCATTAACCAAAAATATCCTTGAAATGTCCACGTTATCTTGGTGTTAATTAGGCTTGGCTAGCTACGCCAAAGTGTTTAAAAAAACGTATACTAGTAGTCCCTCATTTATCTTAGATTTTTGATTATTTATTTCTTAAGTTCCAAGGCAACTATGATGTCTATAAGTCGCGCTACAGACGTGGAGCAATCTCCTGAAAATGAGTACGACCCTACTACCATAAGGAGTTTGTTTGTCGATATTAGGGTATCATCTAAACATGGTCACACTCTACACAGGAATTTATGGCAAGAACATTAAATTGAACATTTAATATATTGTTTTTAATAGACATGAAATTAACAGAAGAACAAGAGCTAGTAACATTTTCTTACAAATATGTATTATTTATTTACTACATCAGTTGAGATACTAACTCACTTTAATAGTTTCACTAAAAAAGTTTTAACTTAACACGACCTGCACATACAAAAAAGGCATAACCAGACATTAAACACATACAATGCTCAACATAGTTCACTAATTTCTTTGAAAACAGATGTTTAGGCCAGTGTTTTTGCATAAAACAGAATGTTTAAAATGCACACGTTAAGCGTTTGAAGATTACCGATACAACATGCAAACAACCACCTTCTTAAAAACAAAAACATTTGCAATTACCTTTAAGTTGGAAAACGTTGGCACACAATCAAACTTTGAATGCATACTTTGCGCTATATTCCTAGCCAAAAAATTCCTGCACTTTTTACTCATTTCACCAGCTTTTTGGATTGACAAAATGTACAAATGTCGAGATAGTGACAGCTAGCACCTCACTACAACAGCTGAAAGCACATCCTTTTGCAGGAAACCCCGAGTTAATAATTCACGTGTAATAACACTCAAATTAGGCTCGGTGCAATATCCCAAATTAAAATCCTCCGCGAGACGTCAATGCACTGGAGTACAATCTGGACGGCACAAATTAATTGAACTCATCAGTTAAAATTTCGCGCACCAAAGAACAAAATGTGAAGGGACGGCGAACTTAAGGAAAAACTGTCCAACGTGAAGGGTTTCTACAATGTTGCAGTTATTAAAAAATACGAGCTTACAAAAGGTGAAAACCACGTCCGTCCGATAACACGGATGTTAGTTTGTCAACACTCCAACGTCTTATCGCGCCACATGGACTATATTTTCAAATAGGTCTGAGGTAAATCCCAAAACGCCAGTTTAAAAACAGTTCACACGTGTTACATATATACACGATGCGACGTAAACGACGAAAATATACGCAGAAAAAGCGTGCACATTTTGTCACAATTTCCTTAAAAATGTCAAGGTTCCACGCGTACGATCAACAGGAACCAGAAGGTGGTGTGAATCCAGTCAAGACTCGTTCAGTGTGTACGAATGAATTTTCTTTTTTGGGAAGTCCGACTATATTTTTTTTTAAATTTTATCAGCATTAAATTTCCACGCCTCCAAAAACAGCTTCTGACTTAGTGGGCTAGTTCCAAGTGCAAGGTCAACAGGTGCCAACAATTTAAATACAATTCCTCGAGATGCAACAAGCGTATAGTGGTTGCCCTGTCCTAGATTTTTTTTTTAAATAACCCAATTTTTTTTATGTAAGATGGTTCACTTAAATGGTGTATGAACAGGGGTGAAGATAACCTGGTTTCCTCTATTTCGATTGCAATGAGAATTTGGTCAACTTGTGTATCTGGATGTTATCTAGTGCTCTATGCTGTAATGGACTGCATGGTACCATAAAATAAGTGATTGGAGAATGTGATTAAAAGACAAATAACGATGACCTCATGGCATCGTCAAATTCCATACCCTGACATACCCAACAAATCAACTTGTCACTAATGAAAGCACTCGAAGAAGTTAAGGGCACAATAAACACGTAACAAGATCACAGTTGCTTGTAGTACAGTATATTGGCAGTAAACAGTGTCTGACAACACAATACAACCAGCTTCACTGTTTGAATACGTCAACACTGGCCCATAGTATCATTTTTAGGTTAATATCCTCAAATTTACAATGCAAGACAAAGTTGTGAATAAGTGCATGTGGAATACAAAGATTCTTTGACCACAAAGAGAAGGTTTGTCTGGACAATTTTAAACTTTGAATGGTTCAGAGTTGGGTGACCTCTCCTTACAAACAAATATAAAAATGGCGTTGAAAAGCACTGGTTCCTTGTCTGAAAAACCTTGAAAAACAGCCTTAAAGAATCGAAATGATTTCTAAAACACTTCCAAGTCTGATATTCAAGTCCTATTAAAGAAATTTAAATTTACCATGAAAGCTATAAGTCGACACCCAGGTGTTGAACGTAACTAATAACTAGTGTGGAATTTTGTTATTTGCAATTAATTGGCAGTAATTATGTTATTACCGAATAACTGAAGATGTGCCCGTGGCACATTTCACACAGACGATTAAAAATAAACAGCATGAACGTACATATCTAGGTTAGACAATGAACATTATCTTTCCATGAATTCCTTAACCAGTACTAGTATTTACAAATATAAAGCGAGATATAAAAAATGGGGGTATTTTTAATTTGTTATCTGAAATTACCAGGAAAGTACAAGAGTACCAGGATTTCCAGAGGTACAGGAAAGTAAATAAGAATATACCAAGAGAAGGAAACCACTACAATTTATCTTTTCAAGATAAAATCGATAATTCAAGACGAATAAGGTTTTCAAAATTGAAGAAAGTAAAACCCATCGACTTACGACCCATTCGACATTTCACATTTAGTTTACGTGCTAACATGTTTTAAAGTATCACGGTTTATGTTATGTGTTTTCGGATAAAGCGGCCAGGATTTTGCAGACGTACTTTTTGGTTGGTCCCCTTACATGTCAATGTTCTTATATATAGGTACTACCATTACATATACAAGTTATTTTAAGTTGTTTACGTTACGAAGAAGATTGAATTTTCATGCATCATAGTGAAATATTGTGAAACTAATATACGTTCATGGCTGATTAAAAATAGTGAATTGCACAAATTTAACAATGGCTTTGCGCAAATATAGGTCCGCTTCTTAAAGTTGCAACGGTTGGTGACTCTGGTTGTGAAATTAAGTCACGACATCTACAATTTATGTATGTGCAAACGTATTTGATATACAGTATACAAGTAATATCACAATATGGTGTAGGGAACAGTTCCAAATGGATGTTTGAAGGAAGAATTTAGTACCGGATTTTCGGTTTGAAAAGCCCTCATGTTTTACGAAAATCCCGCTATCCATAAAACATCTAGGTTGAAACATAAACTTTATTCCGTTGGTACATTACTTAATCTTTTCATCAACGTTGTAGAGGAACTGACAAGTTGCTTTTATAGAGAGGAAGTGACTTCGATGGGTTCATATTATATTCACGAAATGAATAAATAAATGGATGTTCAAATCGACAAAACTTAAGAAAACGTATCTTATTCCTTTTCTTGTTTTATTTATTAGATATATGCCTATATTTTTTTTTTCCTTTTCTTTGCGGCCAAATCCACGAAGGAGATGCTTGCTATTTAAGCAAAACCGAATTCAAATGTATACATTTTGGTTTATTTGCATATTCATTTTTGGAAGCCTACATCAGGCTACAAAAAATTGGCGTACATCTTCCATAATGTGCTTCAATGTAGCGCAACGTATATGCTTTATCTATGTAGTACATGTAGAATGTATTCGGTAGGATTTTTCAATCTAGGCCTACAAAAAACTAGGCCTACAATTGTTGCGGCACACCAACTGAAAAAAAACACTGGAGTACAAGGTACCAGACCTTATTCCAGGGAAACCCGAGGCAAATTTTCGTTGTTATATAAAACCTTATTTTGGTTTATCAAAAATTCAGGAATTTCTCTCAAAATTTAATGAAATATAAAATAAACTAATGCAAAAATGACATTTCCACAACTAAACCCAATTCCAGTGATATCAAGGATACATTTTTATTGTTTTATAAAATCTGGTGTTGTAAATCAGAAACTAAGGAAATTTTGAGAGAACTTTCATTAAAAATAGAATGCAATTATTGGAAAAATATCTGTTTAAATAGAACAGTTTTAGAACATTAGGGTTGTATTTTCAACCTTTTATAATGCCGAAGAACATTACAACCATTGAACATTCTATCTTTCGGTTCTGCATTTTTAGCATATTTTTCATAAGAATATTTTTTCTAGTAAAATGTTTTTGGAGATTTCTCAATTCATTAATAGTCAGTTTTTTCAACTGTCATTTCTCAACCCTGCCAAAAATGCGTGTCATTCGATATTATTACATTACCTTCCATGTAGTATTCGCAAGTTGATCTGACCTGGTTATGATGAACGAACATCGCCAATTTCTTTTTAATACTCCGTGCGTATACACTGAGACATTTTGTTTTCGCGGTGGAGAGATTTTAAACATGGTTGGTACAACTGGCCTTTAGTCTTATTTTACAGCTTACTAACCACTTCAAGTTACGTAAACATGCATCTCTCTCCAACTGTTGAACCAAGGCTGGATTAAAAAAAGTAACTAAGCTTTAATACCCAAACGTAAATATTCTCTTTGGAGCCATAATCTAAACAAAGTGCGTGTAATTACATGGCACAAACACCGTATGCAATTGAAAGACTTATCGCTGTGAATGTTACAGGGTGCGTCCGAACTCAGCGTTATTTTGAAATTTATAAGGGAAACGCGATTTCCGTAATTCGTGAAATTAAACGTTTAACTACAATTGGCACAAAAAAAAATAATATCTAAGAAATCCTTTTACCGTGTGAAGTTTCTTGCATACAGAAACGTTGCGTTTCAAATCCAATTTTTTAGACTGCTCAAATATTAACTTGTGAGTCGACGAGGTCATTTTTTGCTTTGTTTTTTGTTCATAATTTTGACATTGGAATTATTTTGGATGTCATTTTCAATCAGGAAAAAAATGACCTTTGCTGACAAATGTCCTCGATGCACAAAGGATGCAGGGTTTACCTATTAAGGTTTGGGTGAAATAAGTTATATTTTTAAGAAGAATTGCTGTTCTTTTAGAAATGATGCTTGAGAAGTGTTCAGCAAATATTTGCATTTTTGTGTCAGATATTTTCGTGCATAAGCAACACAGAAGCGTACATCACCTTTATGCAAATATTATTAAGACAGTTATGAAACAATCCATGGTTGTCAAACCTCGGTCTAATCCCGACAAGGGTATGCCTTGCCGGGTTAATTACAAATATACTATAATATCTCAGATTCATTTGAAAATATAGTTATCGTAAAAGTGCGCAAAGCCAACTCTTTCAAATCCATCAAATGTAAATTCTATTATTACCGCATTTTGTAATAACACTGCAGAACACGATCGATATGATGTTGTATTTAACAGTCAACATGCTACCCTCTCAGTGTAATCAATACATTTTGGAAGAAATTATGACGGAATATCAGTGACATCCTCTACTAATTAAAGCCTACTCAAAAACCCACAGCGCACTAAGGTTAAGTGGTGTGTTTTGCACATGGTCCATCACAAAGAAAAAATGGCCCTTCCATATTGTACCCAGTACTCTTGTCCTGGCAGTTGAATTGCACAATGCTTACAGGATACTGCAAAACCAAGTTGGTAAGCACTGCCATGAAGTGGCCAAGTGCTAAAGCTTAGAAACCGGAAGTCTTAAATGAAAGTCGGCTGTTGGATGTAGGCATGAGCAAGTTGCTTTGCGTGCATTAAATTCACAGCGCATGCAGCGCTTCACCGCCATCATCTGCCCCCATTAATCGGAGTGGTCACACATTGTGGCTTTTTAGCTTCGACTGTTTAGTTACTTTGTGCACATCTAATACTCTGATGGCACTGGAGTAACCAACATTCCGTTGACCCTACTAAATGGGTCAACAACTAGCGAGGGTCAACGCGAGTGGGCAGATGGGCCAAGGATAAGTTCACGTCGCGTTGTGTACTCCAGTCTCGACGTAATTTACTTTTTGAACTGTCCTCATTTTTTTTCTTCTCGGCAATATGCTTTTTTTTTAATAAAAACAAGGAGTGCGATGGCCTAGAGCATAAACCTGCATGCTCCCGGAACTGCCATTAACGCGACCGCCTGTCTGTTACAAGGACACACCAGACTCCTTCTCAATGCCAATATTTACATTAATTATGTTTCCGGCCGTACACCATAACGCGTAGTCACTGTTACAAAAACAGCAGGTAGACGGACGAAATTGAAAACAAGCTCTGGGGTCGCAAAACCTGGCAAGCTGACCCCCTTGTCCTTACTCATGATCCAAGATGGCGGCGTCCTTTAGTTAAACGAATGAGGATTTGGAATAAAACTTGAAGGAAGAAAAATGTTCCCTAGTATCATTCTGCAACTAGTTTCACAATCAATTCCATAGAAATGTTTGTGAAAAATAATACAAACAGTAATGATACATGCAGGATTGAAAGTTCATCTAAGACGTTACACCGCCTTGTAAGCCGGTAGCCGTTAGACACCAGTTAGTCATCGCTGCTGAGTTACCCCCAATTTACATGTAATTTAACCCAAAATGGTATACCAAAATGACATTATGTCAACCCACAATTTCATGTGCCTTATATGACAAAATGTTACAAAACAAATGCTGGTTATTAACTGTATATAGTTATAAGTACACAAATGTCTTTGATAAGATTAAAGAAAAAGCAACTTAAAACATTTGGACAAACCACAAAAAGCATAAGTATCATATTTTGGAGTATCAGGTTTATGCTTATAGAGCGCGGCCATATTGGAAATGCCATGCTAAAGGCTGCGCATACGCCCCCAGGATCTGCTAAGTGGAATAGTGCTAATTGTTTAAAAAGAAAGTGCAAGGCAAAGCCAAAAAAGTTGTCAACCTTGAATAGACAAGGGTCACATTAATTTACTTCCTTAAATTAAATAATGAAGTGGTTTAAAATGTCATAGTGAATTTAAAAAAAGTTCTTGAATTGGAATAGACCAAGTAATCATTCTGTCCTAAATTGCAACGACAAATTAATCCATAAGTTAATTTAATTTAGCTTTTTTAAACGTCTGAGAAAACTTTGACCCACATAAACGGAATTAATTTAATCGAAAACACGGCAATTTCCTCTGGGCCTGTAGCAAACGATACGTTCTATGAATAACTTAAACACGGTTAAGGTTTTGGCAAAAATCCTGACTAAATATTTATCTTGCCCAATGGCGATCACAATGTTATCGACGTTCGTTGCAATACGTCTGTGAGTTTAAAACAAACGAATATGCTACGTATAATTGCATTACGTGCAAGAGCCACGAAAGCCTTAACCTCAAATGCACCAATTGTTTCTTGTAACGCTGGTTAACAAGTTCGCTTGACAATCAACCATTAGGTAGTATATCAGAGAAAAACAAGTATAGTGATCCAACATCAAATATTATTCCACAATTGAAGGCAATTGTTCTGGTGCTATTTTAAACAAGAAGACCACCTGAGGATGGCGAGATGGGCTTCACTCCATAATTAACAACTGTGCAACTGCGAGGTTTTAATAGAAAACAACAAGAATAACAATGGTTTCATCAACAGCAAAACAAGTGGAAAGCAAATATGGCGTGCCAACATTTGGAAAAGTTGGCACGCCATATTGACTCTGCACTCGTTCAACAGATACAGAACTAATAACAGATCATGGCAGGTTAAAATGGAAGCGAATCTCCTAATACAAATTCAGAAAATTGGGTTGAAAGCTTCGATTGTTCCGCTTTAATCTGTTGCACCTGTCTGTAGAATTACGAGAATATTGGAAAATTCGTAAATATGAGAATATAAATACATGCAAGCATTGATGCAACTTGAAAAGCCACTACACACACATTTATTTTGCCCCAATCGAATTAAATTAAATTCGTTAAAACGCTTGAAAATGTAATTGCTGCCGTGGAAAGAAATTCAATTTGCGGATACTTGAATGTTATCTAGTTTGCGGTTTTAAATTTAATCTTCGCACGTTTAAATGTTTATATCTCTTTTAAGGTCAGCCTATTAAAATCGAATATGGCACGCTTGATGCTAGTGTATGAACAAAAAATTGGCGCCATTGGATGTTTTTTTCTTTATTTCTGCAAATGAATAAAGAATTGTCTAGAAGTATTTTCTAACCGACTATATACTGTACAGTGTTCCGTCAAATGTGTAGCAGAAATTTGGAGGAATGTCGAAAAAAATTGTTGAAACAATGTTTTTATGAAAATAAAACCTTTCTTCCATATGAATTTTCTCAAGAAATTTCCCCTTTATGTCACTGGAATGGGTGAATACAATGTTTTACAGGAATTTGGTTGAATTAGTTTTATGAAATTTTTTTGCAAAATACCATCAGCTTCTAAAAAACACCAAAACGAGGTTTTATAAAATAAGTTGTAATCTAATATTTTCCAACCGTTGTGCCGCCACAGTTTATAACTTTGTTTAGCTAAAAAAATATGCTGAAAAACAATGGATTAGATCAATGCCAAATACGTTATAAAACAGCATTAAAATTGAGCCTATATATGCAATGACTTGCATATAACAGATCCTTTCATTTGTTCAAATTAGTTTCCTTTGCGGACATCCTGTTTCGATAAAATTTCAAACAAGATATGAAAAAGATATTGGAAAATTCTGTCAGGAAAATGGAGTTGGGGGTGAAAGAAATAATAACCTCATGAGCTTCAATATGTCTTCAGACACACACCAAACAATGTCTCTTTTGAAAAAAAAAAAGTTCAGACTTATTGGTTTCGGTATATGGCTACCATGAATGAAACAGGTTGCCATTTCATTTGCCAAGTGTAAATAAAATAGGTATTTTTTTTTCCTCTCTCTCCCTTAACTCTAACCCCATTGAACTAAGCTGTAATTCCTGATAGCCTGCTGTGATATGAAGGAATTCAATCCTGTTGAAAAACAAGGACATCAATCCTCGGTGGTGTAAGGCCTATTGATAAGACGAGAGGATTTTCATCGCAGCCATTGGGATTTTGGTTTAAGACCAAAAGATACTGCTTTATAGCCTTGGCAACCGTGCAATGAAGTTGCAACGTAGTCTATAGAATACAGAGAACTGGAGCAGCAGGCATGTCCTGGCTATTATTAAGAAAATATTTTTGTACAAATTACAGGGTGCCCAAAATCGATTTCTTTAATATGTTGCTGTTTCCACCTTTGAAAAATTTGGGATTCTATTAAATTGGAAGGCCTTTAAGCCATGCAAGTCGCAGCTGTTAAGATATTAAACGAAGTGTAAATGTACAGGAGTGGTTCAACAAGTGATATTCAAAAATCATACCAAAATTTACCTTTGCCTAACCAATTAGTTATCAATAGCATAAGAAATATGGACAACATTGTTCAAAACAAATTCATTTTCAAGGAATGCATTCTGAGCATCACCAATGGATAGTCAAAATCATTAATGTAATTAAAGGGTGAGAAATCAACGTTCACGTTGATTGGGTAAACTCATCTATTTACTGCGGGATATTTTGATACAGATATTACGTAGATTGATCCACAAAATTATCACTGTCACGGTGCATATAGCTTTCCTTTACCTTTCATGCAATAAATATTTCATCGACGCTTAATTAGTAAGCCAGGAGTAACTGTAGCCCTATACAATTAAGACAGCAGGAATCCACATTTCTTCATAGTTAATCCATCATCATTTAGGAAAGAGTAATTAATGTTGCAGGTTTTCTGGGCAGCAAACCGTGCACAAATAATTTCACCGTAAAGCTGGAAGCAGCAGTTATGACCATGGACTTGTATAGAAAGGGTAGAGTAATTGCTTAACGTGGTTCCAACATTAACGAAATAACGATGATAATCGCATTGCAAAGGGCTACGAAATGTGTTTCAAAGTGAGAAAACAAGCCAATAGGGCATTTAATCTTTTTCAACTAACGGCATATTAAACTTGGCCTAAAATTGTCGTGTCACACCTGTTAAATAACAATGGAATGCAAGGTGCTATAAGGGGACATTTTCGTAAATTTAATTTATAAAGCAACATGTTCGTATATAAATTTGACAGTATTTACACGGATAATATAAGGGAGTCAAGGGACCAAACTGATAGTATAACACAACCTCATTCCAACGCTATATAAAAAAAATTCGTATATGGAATTTGTTTCTGTATTTCATGAGATGTTGGAAGAAGTTTCTTGAAATACAGAACCAAATTCCAGTTTAATAACATGATATTGTCAATAAGATGGTGTAAGATAATCCCATTCCATCGATATAAAGGGGACATTGTCATTGTTCGATAAGACCTCGTTTCATTAAATGAAAAAAGCCATGAGATTTGGAAAGAAATTTGATGAAACACAAGATCAAATTTCTGTAAAAAAATAGTATTGTCAAGGAGTCAATGAACCAATTTCATAGCATAACCCAAATTCATCCCAACGAAATAAATGAGAATTTTTCATTACTTTATAAAATCGGTGTTCAAAATTGTTCAATGAAATGTAAAATTATTAAATAAGGAAATTACAGTTCCTATAAGGTGACATGATTTTGGTGATAGAAAAAAAAATGTAATCAAATTGGGATGGGAATTAAGCTTCAGTCTTACTAGACAATACAGTCTGTTCATTCTTTATTCAAATTTACCCCCAAAAGCGGTTGCTAAGACGCCTGTAAAGAATCGATAAAATCTCACAGATTAGATTTGCTAAAGTAAAGCTCAGGTGAATAGGTTTTTACTTTTTGCAGCATTCAAGGATTAAACCAGGTGATACTGGTGCAGTCCGTAATTGTGTTGTTTGACAAAAACATGTTTTTTACAATGAAATATTTTGCGTGGTCTGCATGTATGAGAGTGAGCAAGCAACCCGGATATAGGTCTCGTCTTCATTAGTCTACGCATGAAAGCTACTGCTAATAGACTTTGCGTGCAAGATAAGTTCACAGAAATTAACCTGGTACTTTTAACAGGTGGACCAATTTAAACAGACATTTAATTATTTCTGTCCAGTGCACCGTGCATTGTATTTAGAATATGATATACTGTATAAATTACAAATCAAATAAGACTGAAGGATTTTTAAAACAAATTACGTCAACATTTTCTTAGTTTAAAATTTATTTATTAAATTTGCTGGGTGCTTTAAATCATGTTAATGTTCTTACAATTGTTTCAGTGTTTTTCAAAAAATATATTTTTGATAAATGACATAAAACATTTTTCGAACATTCTATTGCAACAGCAACGACTTCCAAATCTCCAGACTTATCAGTGTGTTGAATTCATGATTACATTTTTTACAGCTTGTTACTCTTATATTAATTCTATATGATTTCACCTAAACGAAAAAGGATAAAATTTATTTGTTCAGATAGTTGAGCAAACCCAAAGATGAATTTAACGATTGTAAATCACTTAAGATCCATGATACAAATATCGCTATTTATTATTCGTGATAGTACATTTTAGAATTTATGAGCTTGTTTGCCACGTTTAAATAGTTCTTTTTTGCAAAAAATAGTAAAAGTTATAAAACCAGAAAATCTACAAGAAGCTACTTGTAATTCATCTAAAATATTTATACGTCAATGTTTAAAGACGCATAACCATTACTAGACATCTTTGCATTACTTAAGAAAATCCTATATATAACTTTTAATATATAAAATTACTAAAACGAGCATCTCTTAATATGCAATGCATCTCTATTTTGCCTTTCAGGCATAGCGCCCACTAAATCCATTTATATACGTGCCAAAAATGCATTCTTCACTAATAAATAACAATGAGTTATAGACCTACGTAAGATGCTCATGGTGTCAAGGAAATTCCTACACTTTCACTTAATAAGACAACCCCTTAGCAGCGGTTTCTTTTCATATAGTTTTTGTCAACATAAATAAGCTTCATTTACTACGTTTTTTATATTTATTTCTGTAAATTGCTGCTTTTACCCTTTAGATGGATCACAAGAATACTGCATGTTTATAATACAGTAAAACTCCAAAATTACTTGAAACCATAAAGCACAATTGATTTAAGCAAACTAGATTTAGTTATCTATTTTCGGCATTCTCTAATAATTTCTGGGGGGAAAAATGAGTATAAACTATATCAAGCCTTCACAGGCCATTTGTGCATAATTACACTCTAGCAAGTAGCACAAATTCTGGCATTGGAGTGACGTCACTAAGATGGCGTCTAGAAGAAACCGTTTTAGAAACGCCTTTATCCGTTCTATAACTCACCTCATTGCCTACTTTTATAACGCTAAAACACGTCAATTTCACGTCATTGCTACAAAAAATTTGTTTATAATAAAAACTATCGCTTTTTTGTAATTGTTGTTCAGCCATCAATACCATATGAAATAGGGAAAAAAAGCCTGAAAATGACCATGACATATAGGAAGTTAGCAATTTGAATTTGATTTCTTGTTCAAATTAATTGGAGAGTTATTTTTTGTAAAAGGGAAAACATGTTATTAAAAAGATGCCGCTTCTACAAGCAGACAATGAACAATGTTTTTTTTTAAAAAAAAGTTTTATATTATATTGAAGAATTTATTGAGTATCGCTCAATAGACAGATATATTAGAATGGCATGAAAGCTCTGAAAAGTTTTTTTAAGCATATCGCTGAATAGCATTTGCAAAATCAATTTCAAGTGCTCCCTGCTATAGAGACTAGTAGTTAAGTCTACGATTTATACATTAAATCAATAACAAACAACAGGATCACAAGTCCTTTGAAACAGTCTCAAGTATTTGACATACAATGTTTAGAGGATCATTAGGAATACAACTTCTTCAAATACTGCGGGGCTTGTAGACCAAAGCAAACAATGTGTCCTTCAGCTTTCCTCCGTTTCCCAATTTTAAAACAGAAATTACAATGCTTTTCCCTCGTGATGATGGCATTTGAAGTATTGCAACGTAAAATACTAGGAACATTGCAATTTTTCCATTGTATGACCCAGGGAAATTGTTGCAATTTTCCAAACATACAAAGCATTTAAAAAATAAATAAAATGCAGGAAGCATGTGAATGAATCAGCTAAATTTAACATGCACGGCTAAGTTTAGTTATAGTGAAATACTTTGATTACTCGAAACGCATATTTTTAGTCAAAAATGTGTCTGGCAAAAAACATATTTTCTGTCCAAAAAATAGGAATGCATTCACTTTTTGCAAGTTGACAAACAATGACGGCATTTACTCGAAAAATATAAGTTTGATACTTGTACATCTTTGACCTACTCATCTATAGGGTTTAAACATGATTTTTTATGACAACTGCAATCAGTTAAAATTGGAAAATAAATAATATCACAAAATTCGAGAAATGATTCTCAATAATTACTTTAGTAAGCACTGCTTATATTTGGGGGGAGGGAAATGGCATGGAGTCAATGAATTCAGTTTCCCCTTATTTACGTTTAAAAGTCATGTTTCATGAAACATGAGATGTGTTTTCCCAATACTTTCGTTTTCAAGTACTAAAAAAACCACATATTGCTTCTGAATTGCTGCATGCTTTCCAATTCCCTTCATATTAATAAAGCATTTGGTGCATCAATATAACAATAAAGACGTGAAGTTGCATCTAGCTCCTGGCAATTAAGTTCACACCTTTAATAACAAATAACGATAGTGTTATTTGTAAACACTTTCGTGCTCCCGTTTATCAGCATTAAACTAAGGTTTGTCACTTTACCAACCTTTCAACCTACCATGTTTTCAAATAAAATAAAACACTTTAACAAATATTGTCAGTATTAAACACGGGATGTCCGGACATAATTTCACAACTCCTTCAAATTGTTTCTGGTCGGACATCCTTAATGAATGGACTTTGCAAATTTATGCGCAAACAACATATTATGTAAAACATTCTCAAGAAGAAAGTATGGAGGTAAAACTTACAACTTGTATAATATTTGGGATTTTAGTTGAAGCCTACCTCCATCGCCCACAAAATACAGAGTTAACCATTCATATATTTCATATGCAAAATAATAAAACAGCGTGTAATGCAGGTAATTTGAGAGGCGTTTTCAGATGGGTTGCAAAAACCAAATGTATGTATGCACTATTAAAATATCAACAGGTGTCAATACCTCGCAGTGGCAAACGCAAACAATCGTCTGCCACCAAGCCCGGGAAAGTGCGTTCACCTTCGCCGACTCTGTAGCGAGCTGGTACGGCAAGCCCGAGGTTCGATTACCGTCGATTCCTGCAACTTAATCAGAGCAATAGGGCTCAATTTTACCGGGCATCGATTAACACGATACTGTTTTAGGTCTAGCTTGGATGCCACAATCACATTTTAGAAGTTCTTATGCTTTTAATAGATCGAAACTCACTTTTTAAAAAGCCAGGGTAAAAGCGAATAGAACATTACGGGGCTTGGATAGGGCCAAAGCGGCGAGGTCATAACGCGCTACTAAACAAGTTATTACTTACCAAATGTTTAATCTCTTTGTTGGTCGATATCCTCCTGTGGAATGATTTGGCCGGCTCCGTTTCACCATCACTTTCGGACGAATCTTCCGTAGTTAAATCCATACTACTTCTCGCAGCCACATTCTCCACTCGTCCACCCGACGCCATTTTCTGTTGACTTTCCCAGTTTGCCGCCTTTGCCGCTATGACTGCTCGGCACGCTATGTCTGCTACTCCCGCGTATATTCAAGCAATAGCAAGCAACGAGATAGGACAAATATACACTTCAACCCCGATTATCCGTCCCTAAAGTCGAATGGAAAATTATTGTAACTGGCTATAGTGAGAGGACCTTATTATAATGATAAGTTTGAGCTCGAGAAAAATTTAGAAGATATATAAATTTTGTAAACGCTTCAATGATTCTTAATGTTTTTGATTTGACCAGAAAAATCATTTAAAAAAACCAAAATTCAACCAAATAAATATAACTGCTTTTACATATAAATGCAAAATAAAAATGTAGCAATATGAGAACCCCGATATATATAATCATCAGTGTCTGTATGTTATACAAAATATGCTTGCATACTTTTTTTAAACCAAACTTTTTTATAAAAAAGTTGAACATGTTTTTAAAATTGTGGTACATAATGTAAGTATGTATTACTCATTTAAAAAATATGCCATTTTCCACACAAATAGCTTAAATGTATATTTTTTTTGTAACAATAATATTATTTTAATAAATCTTTCACATTTTTTTATGTATAAAAATAGACAATTTTGCAATTCGTCATATTTGCTTATGATAATGACTGGATAGTTAGTTGTTTTTTTACAAAAAACACGTCGTAAAGCAATGCATTTTAATACATTTCTGCAAGAACTTAACTCGAGCAATTAATACTAATTATACTAATGCCTTCGTTTAAAAAAAAGAAAGAAACAGGTTGCTACACAGAAAATTAGAAATGCACAAACTCAATAACTAAAACTGCATCAATAATTTGTAAAAAATAAGTATGTGATCTATCCAGAACATATGGTAAGTAACTCAGTTTTTCCTCCGTTTAAGCTAATAAAAAGCTTTTCCAATTACGGATTCAGTTTAGGATGAAAATACACGTAAAGCTTCTGCTCTGCTCACCTGCAACAAATTGCAAAAGATCTCCATTTTTCTTTGGATTACTGCATGCGACGTTTTCGCTTTATAATTTTATTGAAATCCAAACTGCGGGGAATAATGGTGCCATTGAATATCCAATGAATGGTGACATTGTCTTCAAATTCCGAATTTGCAAGAAGCTGACATAACGAGAGAGAGAAAGACAAGTGTTAAAAAAGTTGAGCTTTAAAGCAGCCATATTATTAAAAAAAAAAGTTTGTAATGTAATTTACCTTTGGTGTAACTAAAAAGTACTGTGAAAGGCTTTCGTTGCATAATGTATGTGTCATTAACTGCAAAACCCTCTGCTCGTTTACAGAGTCCATGCCCTAAAATTAAAGTTATCAATCAAGCTATCAAATTAATCAAGCAAAAGGCTTCAATCATTTGAAATCTAAAAATTCATCAAAAGTGATCGGTCAAAAATTTGCATTTGAAATATTTTACATACTGAGCAAAAACACTTCAATTTACCTGATTAATTTCATCTACGCAACAAAATGGCAATTTAATGAATTCTTGAAGCGCTAACAAATACAGGATTGTTGCCACGCTCCTTTCCCCGCCGCTTTGATAAGTTGAAGTCAATTCACGTAATGGATCCGCGGATCGAAATTTCACTTTTATGCAAATCCCATACTTTTTGTAATCTTTCTGGAAATATAATGTTTATACGTGATAATATTTCTAAAATCAATTTCACTAATTACACAAATAATTAAAAATATGTAGAATCTTACCTCATTGGCCCCTTTCTTTAAAGACACTTCTCCCACACAGTCTAGGCTTTTGAAATAGCGTCCGAACCTGTGATTTACTTGTTTGATTAAATCGTTCAAAGGCTTCAGCCAACGTTCTTCGATGCCATTCATATCCTGCTGATAACTTAGCAGCTCCTGTTCCTTCCTCTCCATTTCTATAGTCAATGCCTGCACTGTACGCTTCCAATGGGAGTAAGCTTGCTCGACCTATTAGCCAAAAATAATTTTTAACTTAGAATAGCGTGGGTGTGAAAATGATGCAAAAGGAATAACGGTTTGCTTACGGTGTCATCGCAATCATGTAAGCAATCAACCTTCACTCTGTGCTGATGCAATTCATCTTCAAGTTCTTCCAATGTATTAGGAAGTACGCTAAATGACTATAATCAACAATTAAAAGTTAGTTTAGAACAATGAAGAGGCCACCTCTCAGCACTCAATAGCTATTGAAGAGCAATACAAACTTCTTGCAAAGATTCAGGTAATGCTGGGCTAGTGCACCCAGTTTCTTTTTGTGCTTTAACTAATAATGCCCTTGCATTATTCTGAAGTTTATTCATTCTCTGTATCATCGCTGTAACTTCTTTCTAGACAATGTCAAAAAATGTGGGTGTAAAATCTAATCAAAGAACAAAATCATTCGAGCAGGTCAGAATAAGTCTCACATACTTCCAAAGCGGTAAGGTTAGAACTAATTTCCCGGTATATTTTCTCCGCATTTCGTTTTTCCAGCAACAGCCGTTTCTGCCGGAAGCCAGTTTTCACTTGATGAGTGCAAAGTTCGAAACTTTCCTGCGAGTAACACGTAAAACGTACAAAGTTTACACCTTGCAAATACTTGCAGGATCATGCTAAGTTAATACGTGCACAACGATAACTTACTTTCAATATTTCGGTCTTTGTCGCTAACAATTTCTGCTTGGACTCCAATATATTTTGCATTGCCATTGTAGTAAGCTGCTTTTCTTTAACTAAATCAATCGTCTCCTCTTTGTAGCTTCTTAAACTTAGAAAGTACGAAATGAACGAGTTTTAACATACTGTGATATTTTAAATAAATATTCAAATTGCTAAGTGAATGCACAAGAGCTGTATGTAAACTTATAGCTGAAAAATTGACAGACATCATGCTTCTCAACATTAGCAATTTTAATTTAGATACAAACAATATTACCTTGCTCTGTATTGATCTAGCGTGATCATCAATGCCTTCCGGGAATCTCTTTGTTTCGTTAATTCTTTCTATAAAATAGATTTTAAATAATTTGAACCACACAATAATATCAGAATCAAAAAAAGATATCAAAATACCTTTTTATTTCTTAATTCCTCCATTCTTAAAGAGACACTTCTTTCGTGTTGCTTCAGTTCATTCAGTCTAGAATCGATTGCTTGAAGTTGGTTCTGGTAATTCTGTGTACAGTATTAACATTTACTTGTCAATTGTTTATGAAAACTACAAAACAATTGATAGAAGTATAGTTGTATCAAAAGGCTACCTGAATGTTTTGGATTATTTGTTGTAGTTTGACACTATCTAGATTGGCAGTCAAAATATGAGGAGGATGTATTTCGGAAGATCGAGTAGATTTTGCGTGGTTACCATATCTTGAAACCGAGCAAGAATACTGGAGAGAAAATACAATGTAACAATTTAATCAGTGTTCTTAAAATTTAATATAGATATTAATTATATATGTATTAAAGTATAATCTATGAAAATCATATACCTGATGGTTTGCAGTATAAAAAAAATTAAAAGGAGTTTCACTGAAAACCCTTGCTACGTTCTGTTTGGTATAATCATTGCCAACTGGAATGTTATGTATGTGATACTGCAAGCAAAGATAGCTGAGAACTGCCTCTGGAGCATCAATAACCTCCCGCAAATATGTCTGAAATCCGAATGCCCTAAAATTTCAGATAATTAAACACTAATAATATCTATATAACGAAGAATTTTGCATTTTATAACTTTAAAATTAATAATTAATTGTTAAATAGAAAATGTACTACCTGATACAATCAAGAGGTGTACTTGGATGAAACTCCTTTGAAGGTTTCTGAGGCGCCATAACTGCATTGACTTTTAATTTTTGCTGGTCACGCACGAGTGACATGAAAGTTTCAATATCATCAGGATCTTCACAAACAAATGCAATTAGATCTCTGAAAGGAATTTGTCTTTCCACATATTTGGCCCATTTAGGATCCTTAACGTTGAGCTAAAAAAATTGAGTAAAACATTTTTAGTAATAAAAATATATACATATATATGTTGCTAATCAGTTACAAAATAACTTACAACAAGCATTAGCGGCTCGTGAACGTTTTTACGAAACTTGTCTCTGTTTTGTCTAAGCCACATTGTCGCATTGTAAGTGTGAGGATGTCTCTGGCGGAGCATTGCTAGTCTTTGTTGAGAGACATCATTCATTTTCTTCGATTCTGCCAATGCGTCTGACAAGGATATTGTAGGATTATTAGTTAATACAATATTATATTAATATACTAAAATTGCAGCTGAATATGTTTTTATACTAGAACTAAATTTACCTTCAAAATACACTTACAGAAATTAAATATTAAAACGTGCAAAACGTGTCATGTACTTTTAGACGCCCTTAGAAAAACCCAACCTTTTTTTATGCAAATTTCTACAATAAATGCTACCGATATCAATAATCTAATTATGCAAATCTGATGAGTTCGAAAACGCAACAACAAATTACTACTATTCCTTGATATAATTTATTTAACGTTATATATCACAACCAACCTTCTAGGTCCCTTGTAACTCTACGCTTTGCATCGTTTTCTGCTCCGACAGCAGCTTGACACTCATTTATTAACCCAACTAATCTTGCTAATTCCTTTGATACCGTCTCTATTTCAGCCTAAATTAAAAACGTATACAATTATGAGCCAGCTGAAAATAGTTGATTCATCAGCTAATATGTACAGCTACTTACTGTAACAGCTTCTTCGTTGCAGGTTAGATTCCTAAGATCTCTCTCCAAATTGTCAATTTTACTTTGAACTTTAGTAATTCTGCATGTAAATGTAATCAAAATGCAAAATTACACGCCATTACAACTGCTTTGCTACTACTGCTAGATAATTTACGGTAATTTGAAAAGACCTTTCAATCCTTTGGTCTTCCATTTGTTTTTTAAGTTTGTATGCTGCAACGACATCCCCTATCTACCACACCAGCAAGAAAAACATCATGAAATATTTCTCAACAAATCATATAGAATCACCCAGCTCGACTATACCATACTTTGTCATTTAAGTTATCTGCTGCTCTTGCTTGATTATCCAGTTTTTGAAAACAATTTCTCACTCTGGTTACCTTTTAATCAAAATTAAGACAAATGGATTTTAGAAATTTTTAACTTTCAATATTGTAACTCTAATTGGTCTTTTAAAAAAAAGAAGCATCAACTTACAACTCCTTTAATTTCAGCATCAACTTTATCAACAGACTGTCCAGCCTCTACAGCCTTAACTTTGAGTGGGTTTAAAGATGCTTTTAATTCCTTCAATTCGTTCTTCTTCTCATTGCATGTTTCCTTAGCTTCGGCATAATTCTGGCGAGCCATTTCATATTCCTACGATATAATCAGAAACAATATGCGGTAATGACTGATATGTTCAAAGATATTCAAATTAATCAAAGTAACAATGAAGTTTAAAAAGAGCCAGTATAAGACATTTACCACCCAAACAATTTTCTTTTCCAACATTGCTATCATATCCAAATGATTCTTTTTTTCATTAAAAATTTTCACATCTTCCTCTAGTCGATTTTTCTTCTGATTTTCTCTCTCAAAATCGTCTCTGACACGAGCATAATTTGTTTCCAAGTCTTTAAACATATCATGGTCTTTCATTAGCTTGCAGTGATCCTCGTACATTCCCTGGTTTCCTGCCTTTTGAGTTTAAAAAAATGAAATGTACTATAAGATCGATGGCAAATCCAATATTTAAATTTATTAAAAATACCTAAACCTACAGCTTTCTCGGTATTTTCTAATAAAAGTTCAGGTGTCAGTTTTACAAAATCGGCCACTCGGTCTTGTGGCAGAAACTGGCAAAGGTTTTTCATCTGAATGTTTAATTTCTCCATAAGCGCATCAACCTATGTAACGGTAAATTGTCTTGCAATGGAGTTATGATATTCAAGAAAAATTAAGCTGTAATTAAGCAATTAAGATGTATTTACGTTTTTTTGAGTTGATGGCACTCCATTCAATTCCCACGTAGTCTGGTTGGATTTTAAAAGGTTTCTACGTACTATATAATTATTCCCATTTACATTACACCTAATAACAAGTAACAAAAAGTCACAAACTTGAGTGATGTTGGCATATAATTTAAATCGGAATAAAATTTGTTGCACTCACAGTTCAATCTCAATCTTAGCTTCGTCACGGCCATGTTTAATAAATCCACTATTATAGTGAGCTCGTCCGAGCATTGCCGATTTTCCACCTAGTCCAAGACAAATACTACACAGTATTGTTGATTTGCCTGTTCCATTCGGCCCGACAATTACATTCATACGAGGTCCTGGGAAATGTTCAAGTTCACTATATGTCCTATAGGAAGAAAATTATATAAAACAAATCAACTTTATAATAACTTCAATTAGATTGGTATAAAAATCACAGTACATGCAATTTCAGAATATGTCCTAATTAAAAGTTGGAACATAATTATTAAATTGGAAGAAAAGACTGCAAACAATCTGAAAAAATTGTATTTCTCTAGATTAAAGGTTTATATCAGAATAAAACGTTACAACAATTTAAACCATAATTTGCCAGATGTCAAGTGAGATGACATAAGTTGATGTGAATTATAGTTTGCAACTATACGAATATGCCGCCAAAAGTAATACTCTAAAATTCAGTTAGCTTTATTTCCACCTCTGATTGAACGAAGCTTGAATTATAATTAGCCTGCCCTGAATTCATTATATACACGAATGGTTTCTAATAGTGACCGGGTCAAGTCGATCGTGATCAGACAAGATTGATTGTCAGCCCATATGTGACAAGCGAATGAAAAAAACATTATTAATATACACTAAATAATACTCACATGAAGTTCTTTACGTAAACGCGAACTATAGCCCCATTAACATAACCATTTTTGGTTTTAACTGCGCTTTGTGTGGCCATGTTCATGAATGAACGATATAAACAAGTTCACAACAAGTGTTTAATCATGATTAATGTTAAAGCCCGCCAAACGTTCATGTGTTCTCTGCAACATAACGTAAGCCGACAAGCCATCATAAAATGACGTTCTTTGTGGACTGCCCTATCCAGATTCGTCTGCTATTAAGCTGTTCTGTTGGGTTTTGACAGCTGTAAACAAATTATTTAAAAATGAATACTGTATTAGCTATTAAAAATTACATTAACAAGATGACAAATGATAGTGGGCCGGGGATGAAAGCCCTGCTCATGGATAAAGAGACGGTACTGTTCGACATTTGTATTTTAGTTCAATTTTGTAGTATGTGAAATGTGGGTATTCCAATGCATGTAATGTGACAACATTCTAAGTATGAATCTAATGATACCCTTGCACGATCAATTTTTGATTGATACTTGATGTGTCAGTCTAACTATTCAATTAGAAATGGTCTTATATTGCCACTAGCCAAATTAAATAAAGCGGTCACGCCCACCAAACATAATTAAGTGTATATAGTTAATTTCTTCCATGCCCCAGTCAAGTTTTTATGGTTTTTAATAACTCTACATTTAAGAGGTTTATAAGTTTTCGGGCAATATGAATGAGGCATATAGCGTCAAAAATGTCACACCAACTAGCCGATTGATATATGGGTGTTTTTTTCTCCTGATTTCAGACGAGTATAGTAAGCATGACGTTTGCTCAGTCTGAAATGTCGTCCAAAGAAATCTATCTTTTTGAACGAATTGATGCCAAAACTTCAAAAGAGCCAATGCGGCATTTGAAGTGCATTGTTTTTGTGCGACCAACAAAAGAAAATGTGGATTTGCTAAGTTTAGAGTTGAAAAACCCTAAATATGGTCAATATTATATTTGTAAGTGTTTCCCATTCAATTCCATTTAATGCAGCATTGTGCTGGACAATTATTAAGATAGTGTGCGCTGTATCTTTTTAGATTTCAGCAATGTGATTAGCAAAACCAATGTCAAAGTTCTTGCGGAAGCTGACGAACAAGAAGTGGTTAGGGAAGTGCAGGTAAACGTCATTTTTCTAGCTATCAAAAACGAAGACAGTTGCGTAAACTAGTAAAAAGAAGCCGAATGCTGTATCCGAATCTATACAACGGAAAGTGTTTATTTCAGGAATTTTATGGAGACTATATCGCAGTCAGCCCTCACCTCTTTTCTCTCAATATTGTGGGATGCTGTCAAGAATTAAAATGGGATTCTATACACTTAGCCAGAACACTTCAGGGACTAACTGCATTGCTCCTCTCGCTGAAGAAATGTCCCATGATTCGATACGATGCAGCATCAGAAATGTGCAAAAAGCTCGCCGAAACCATAACGGTACAATATGTTACATTCTGTATTAGATAGTGATTTGAATGCCTTACCCGTTTCTAACATTGTTGGACAAAATTTCCGATTTAGTCAGCCATATCCAAAGAGGGCACTTTGTTCGAGTTTCGGAGATCGGAGGTGCCTCCATTATTACTGATTGTAGATAGACGAGCAGATTGTGTTACGCCCTTGTTAAATCAGGTAAAAATAACGGTATATAACTTGCTAACAATTTCATTAAAATATCTTTAAATAATGCAAATAACTTACACTTTCCCGTAGTGGACATACCAAGCAATGGTTCACGAGTTGCTGACCATCAAAAATAACCGCGTAAACTTGGAAAAGGTGCCAGGAATAACGAAAGAGCTGCAAGAAATCGTGTTGTCACCGGAGCACGACGAGTTTTACGCTAGAGTACGTAGACTAAGGATACATTGATAAGAGTAAGTTAAAGTGAAGCTTAAAGTTTAACTGAATATTCTTAGAATCTACACATGAACTTTGGGGAAGTGGCAAGCATTATCAAAGAGATGATGGAGGATTATCAGAAGAAAGCCAAAAGTCAAAAAAAGGTGGAATCAATTGCTGATATGAAGGTTTGCACAATTTAATTTATACACAACTTTTTACCAATAACGTCACGCTTTATTTACATGTTATTTTATCTAGCAAAAGTATTTCAGAAGTAATTCTAGAAAAACATTTCCGACCAATTATTTGTATTAATAATATTATATTTTATGGGAAAAATGGAAAAGAATTGTAAAGCTGAATGTTATTATTCGTAATTATTTTAATTAAGGAATTTGTGGAAACGTACCCCCAATTTAAGAAGATGTTCGGAACCCTTGCCAAACACGTTACTGTGATGGGCGAACTGTCTAGGCTAGTAGGCAGTTTCAATTTACTGGAGTTATCGGAGGCCGAACAAGAGCTAGTTTGCCAAGCCGATCACTCTCTTTCCGTTCAGGTAGGAGTATTTTCACCACATAATGTAACTTTGCTCTTCGTTTTAACTGTTATTCTGCTTTCAGAAAATTCGCAAATTAATTGCGAACGATAAAGTCCAGTATATGGATGCAACCCGTTTGGTCATGCTGTATGCATTACACTATTCGAAACACAGCAGTAACAGTTTGGCGGGGCTAGAAGATGCTTTAAAAAGGAAAGCCACGAGCGAAAACTACACAAAAGTAGGTGGTTGATGAATTTATTTAGAAATTCTGGGTTTGAAAATTGATCGGGCATATTTTGATAACATTTAAGCGCACTAATTTAATAATCGTATATGTTGTTATCAAGTTGGTTTTAGCCATACAGAAATACACCATTAACAGGGACAATTCAAGTGATTTGTTTGGAAGTCAAAATCCGGTGGCATTTACAAGAAAAATTCTAAAAGGGCTCAAGGTAAATACGATACAAAAGGATTTACTTTCGTAATTGTAGTGAAACACGTTAAAAATTGATTTTGCCAATTTCCTTTTCTTAGGGAGTAGAAAACATCTACACGCAGCATGTTCCGGCATTAAAGGAAATTTTAGAGGATCTGATTAAGGGAAAACTAAAAGAATCCCAATATCCTTATGTTGGCCATTCTTTAGTGAGAGACAGGTAATTTAATTTTAAATTGAAGTTTTTTTAGTTGTAACTATACTGACAGTACAGTTTTTTGACTAATTAATAACTAGATTGCAAGACATTATTGTGTTCATGGTTGGTGGAACCACGTATGAGGAAGCCATAACTGTTCATCAGCTCAATAGGACAATGACTGGGGTTAACATTATCCTTGGTGGCACGACAGTACATAATACCAAGAGGTAGGTATTGTCAATATAAAGTGAGCTTTGGGTTAATTTTATGTATTTTACATTTCATTTTCTGCTCTAGTTTTTTTGAAGAAATCACCAAAGCGACAGAAGGGATAAGAAAATATACTACTAGACCGCATTAAAGGGTTAAAAACGTGTAAATGCTTACATGTTAATTCCCAATTAATATAATTTGAAATAGGTTGGTTATTTGCACAGGTAGCATGTTGACAACATCATGTTGTTGAACAAGTTGAATCAATTTATAATGCTGCTTCTTATATACGAAGTATGGATTGCAATATGCCATATCCAATAAAATTAATGTATAAAAATTTCATATTCAAGCACTTTCCATAAACTAAATTCCTAACATTCCAAAATCGTCCTAGTTCGGAATGTTCAAATGTAAGATATTTTCACACAATTGGTGAAGAAATAAATATTAAATGTTATATCCTGCAAGTTGGTTACTGATGAACACATTCTTTATTTTTAAGATGAATTTACTTTGACAAAATGAAAACTTAAGCGGTATCAACGAGCTAACAAAATGCAAATATATAGATTCGTTAAATTGTTAACAAACAGCAACAAACGTGCTTTGTCTTTTCCGTGGCACAGAACTTGCAACATTCAGACAGAGATTGATTCAAAATAGATTGGATGAACATGAAAAATAGCTTTTACAATATTTTAAAATTGAACGCATGAAAAAGTTAACAAAAATTAAGGGCTGCTCAAAAGAATTGTTGCTGCAAAATTAAAACTAAATCGACTTACTTTGTGGCATTCATTTAAAAATGAACCAAAAATCTTTTTTTAATTAGCTGTCTTCATTTTCAGACAGCTTGTATTTTGTAAAGTTGCAAATAGAAAAAAATTAGCACAACTTGATAACTTATTAAAGCAATGCAACATTAAATATCAACTAATATTTTAATGATAAACTATTGTGATGTGTAATTTTGTGCCCATTTGACATTTAAAAACCATTGTTGATTAGCTTGTAAAGTCACAAAGACCTTTACATAGAGTAAGATCTCTTAAACACTTGCTATTTTACAAACTGTTATAAGAAGTTGAAAAAAACAATCAACATAAAAAACTTTCATCAAGAAACAATGGGAAAAACTTTCACAACAGAGAGCTGCTTTTTTCTGGCTTGGGATCATGTAGAAGGAGATTAATTAAACCTTCACAATCGATAAGTTAAAGGCCATTGTCAAAACACTGAAAGCCAACAAAGAAAACTTCTCACAAATCTTATAAATTAAAAACTAAAACATCACGTTGCAATTTAGACGACCTGGGGCCTATTGCTTGGACTGACTATGATTGGGCATTTTGTGTGGCCACGAGGACGGCCCGGAGGTCATGTTGCCCCCTTGCCTTCCCGCATTTTGATAATGCATGCCTGTGAGAGACTGCTGAGCAGTGCCTCGAATGGGCCGCCCGGCAAACTGATGCTGCTGCCGATAGCCCCCGAACGAGCTACTGGAGCCCATATCGCAGGCATTTCCTTTTGGGATATCGATACCAGCGGATGCCTCATCATTAACTCTAGGTTGGGAAAAATAAGGAGCTTTGCAAACGAATGGTGGAACTTTGTCCCACAACTTGCAGAGAGATTCCCCTATGGACGGTTCTAACTCCTGCAGAGGGGGAAAACGTATTAATAGCCTGATAAGGGCATTCTCGAGTTACAAATTGTCACTTGCTGAGGTTGTCACAAATGTGGCAATACTAACTAAGGAGCTAAGTTAAACTAAGAAAAACCAGTTTTCGCTTACCTGTCCATCGCGGCTGATTTGCACCTTGCGGTTTTCGTTCCACGGATTCTGCAAATGGCGTGTGCTTTGGAATGGAATGTTTGCCCTGGAAAGTATTTAGAAATAGGGAATGTAAAACCCGTAAATGTACACGTGTGCCATGATCACAATACGACTATGTAAATATAACTAATTAAATATACTATGTAAACAATAACTTATTTTTTAAGCTTTAAGATGTTTTCTTTTTAATGTTACCGAGGGCCGCCAAAAAAGCTAGTGTGGTGTGCGTTGGCCCACCCTGTCTTATTTTCTAGTGAGACTAGATAGAACTGTAACAATACCTTTTAATCCATTCGATCTTGTAGGTGTTGCCGGAATTCGGCATAGGGAATTCGGGAATTTTCTCGTGAAATATTTCCGGAGTGAGTCGGGAGAATCCCTGAAAGTGCCCGCTGCCTTGCACGGAAAAGATCAGCTGGACGGCTTTACCATCCTGAAATTTAAAGTCAGAATTAAATTCCAACAAGTTAAAATTCCAAAGCAATGACAATACGTGCCTGGAGACATTTCTGTAATTTACGCTCTGTGGACGTGGAGAAAACCCACACGCCTTTGCTCAAAGATGCATCGATGACTTTCTGGCTGCTTGCTTTAATGACGAAATATTTGGTTCGTTGACCAGAAGCATTGCGCCCGTTCGGGGCTCCTGAAGAGGTTTCCTTCTCGGACGATGAGCCGGATAATGCCGGGCTGTGGCATGGACTAATTGGAGAGCTACCACATGCACTACTGGTAGAACGCACTGAACTTGAATCTGACCTCTCGTCTGAACTCTTTAGACCTAAAACCAAAAGAAGTTTCAACAAACCATTCGTGGGCTCAGGCAAAGCCCACCACTTTCCTAAAGTTAGCAAAAGTGAGCAAACATGGGGCGTAGAGAAACGGTTGATAATTAGCATATTCATTTGCTAATTGCCAATTTAAGGGTCATACCCAAATTGGAATGCTGCCCAATGCTTTCCCAAGAACACTCAGCATGCTTATTCCTATGGAAAGCTATACTGTAGTCTACACTACGACTAATACTAATACCTGAAAACAATGGCCCTTTAAAGGGTCACACCAAAAAGGTGGGATACCACCCATAGCAATTGAACTAATGTGACACTTATCAATTGTCAAGAGGAACCAACCTCGATCTTTCTTCTGAGGAGAAGCGAGTGTTATTTTGCGCGTAGGTCTCGGTGCAAAATGAGCGGCTTCCATCCCAACGGAGGAAGAATCGTCCGAATTTTCCATGTCCAACGAGCTGCGCCTAAGTCCGACGGTGGGGGCGCTCGAAAGGTAATCGGTTGCTGTAAATACATTTATATAAGTACAAAACGTCAGACGTGGTACCGTAGAATTTGTCGAAGACTACGCACACATTGGTCTCGGGCGCTGTCCAATTCCGGGAGGCTGTTGCAACCCCAAAACCTGTTCCTCGCTTGATATAACATTAATGATCGTCCGTACCACGGCTTCGTCCACCTGGGACCAAGGCTTGGCAGGGGCTCTGATCCTTCGAAAGAACAACGAGTGCCACTTTTGTCGAAGTTGCAAAGTCAGGTGTGCTGCCTGTGAGGAGTAACAAACCTTGCTTAGAAATCTCGCTGATTTAGAGGTTCTAGACCATTACACGAGTTACCAACCTCAGAATCGACTCTAAAGGAGATCCAATCATCCAGTTTCAGCATTGCTTTCTGTCCTTCTCCTTTCTCTTCAAATTCGCTATCACTGTTGCTGCCCTGACAATCATCTCCATGCATTCCTTTAAAAGCAAGCAGAATGTTGAAATAAGGACTGGAAAACGTTACTTCCACATCAAAACCCTTAAAAGCGGCCAACCAACCTCCATCGGGCTCTGAAATGGCATCCAGAGGAAGTCTGGAAGGGCCGGCGAAAAGAGCAACCGTAATTGGAGAGACCAGGGTGCAACATCTTGCATACGCCAAATGTTCGGAGCGCGTCATTTCTTCGTAGATCAACCAATCCGACTGAAGTTCCTCGACGACTTGAGTGTGGGCTTGAGCGGCGGTCGTCCTTGCAGAGTGGGGTTTCTCGGCCAGGATGGACGACGGATGAAAGCGCACTTTGCTTTCTTTTCTGCAAGGCAATTAATTAGCTCATTGGACTAATCTCATGCCCATAAAACAAGTTCCGTGACATTAAAAACAAATTTACTGGGTTATCAACTGCATCCTATCTCGATCGACTCGAATCAAGTTGGGATACATTCCAGCAACAAGAGCAGCTTTGACGACGGACCAGTTTTCCGAATTGGAATTAAGATCCCTGATATCGCCACCTCCACGGGCCCTCACAAATCCTGAAGCACGCAGTTGTCCCAGAAGTTGAGCTCTGAAAAGCAACAATTTCTTCATTATTATTTGACCGCAACTTTTTGATCAAATTCAGCGAACTACAGTGCCTGAACAATACCTCATGCCCACGATCATTTCCATAGTGGATGACGAGAGATAATTTTTTTCACAGAAGGCCTTTTCCCAACCATCGCTGCAAGCTTTTTGCCAAGCCTAACAACAAAACAAATTTGTTACATATGCTCCAAAACAAAAGTATTAAAAGAGAAAATATCGCCATGCCTGAAAAGCCCGCAGCAAGGTCATGTGATCACTAAATGTTCCAGATGCCAATTTCTTTCTATTCATAGAAGCTGCCATTTTATCGTGAGCTTGGAACGGTACAACAACTACGGAAAAAGCAAATAATTGCATTAATACTTGAGAAGACTTTTGCTCGAGGTCACACCGGGATACTCACATGGATCCTTATATGCCAGCGCACACGCTATGGTAAGAATAGGATCCAGACATTTCAAAATGACAGCATAAAGGACCATCTTCCCCAGTCGTGGATCCACCGGCAAATCGAGGAGATGGTGTCCAAGTTCTGTAAGCCCTTCCCATGGATCCAGTGCATCAATTGTCTGAAAATGAGGGAAAATTAAAAGCGATCTTATAAGAGTTCAAGCATACAAATGGTAGTTTTGAGGTCATCAAGAACCAAATAGGTTGTACCTTCAAAAGCTGAACAGCATTTCTAGTAACCATGAATGCGGGTGGATCCGGAGCCCTGGCTAAGAAGTCTGCAATGGGTGTGTTAGGTGGAGCCAGCAGCTTTGTGTGCAGGCAAAGATCCTGAAGAGGAACTCTGAGAATTTCGGGTTGCTGAAACTCTTGCATGCTTTTGAAACGAATTCGACTGAAAAGATGGTAGCAGACTCCAGGCCTGCATCTTCCGGCACGACCTTTCCGCTGAAGTGAACTGGACTTGGAAATCCACACTGGTTTCAGTGATGAAACACTAGCAAGCGCGTCGAAGGATTTCTGTTAAAAATTAGAAATTTGTGAGAGTTCTACTTTTGGCTCCTTAACAAATGTGTGACAAAAAAAAAATGATGACCAACCTCTTTGACTTTACCAGAATCGATGACAAACACGACATCATTAAATGTAACGCTGGTTTCCGCAATATTGGTTGACAAGATCTGACAAACAAATATCAAATTTGGTCAGTATTCCATGCTAAGCTATGTATTTGTTCTCAATAAAAAGCTCATATTTTTTTTGAGTTATGTTCGCTTTACTTACAATTTTGCGGATGCCATTTGGTGCAGGTCGAAAAACCCTCTTTTGATCAAATGAATGCATACTAGAATGCAGCATGCACAGCATGAACCTGAAATCATTCACAAATAACATAAATCAGTTCAAATGCCACATCGTTCCAATTAATGTCGATATTTTCAAATTTTAATTACCTGCTGGAGTCGGAAAATCTCTTATCTTCAAACATTATTTTGTCTCTTAAAGTAACAATTTCGTCGTAGCCAGGCAAAAACACCAAGATAGCACCTAAATTTAAACTTTGACAAATTAGCTAACAATTTCAAAAGTACAAGTAGAAGAAATGCTGCAAAACAAACAATTGTACCTTCTTCTTGGCAAGTTAGGATCTTGTGTAAGAGACACAAGATTAGCATGATGTCAACTTTTTCATCATCGAAACTGTGATGATAAATGTCAAGCAGCAGTTTATCTTCGCTGCCTATTTCCAGTCCTTCAGTTTTCTTTAACAAATCAGACATATCGCTGTAGCTGCTTTCACATGCAGTTCTAAAAAATGCATTAGATATCTTATTAGCATAAAAATTATAATAACATGACTGTAATTTGCAATTATCACCACTCTTACATGTGTGCTTCTATGATTTCTACTATATCGACACGATTGAAGTTGCGAGCCCAATCTAAAGCAGTCCAATCGTTAGAAGCCCGCACATCGACGTTGGCACCCAAATTTAGCAGTTGCTCCACTGTTGTTGTGCATCCTCGACCAGCAGCTACCATCAAAGGCGTGACTCCAGTTTCACTGTGTTGATAATCAACTAAATCATTTGTTTTTAAATAGTCGACTTATTTTAGAGCAGATTCATAAACATCTTAAAATAAAGTTATAGCACAATACAATAGCGAACCAACCAGAAACATTTTCATTCACAATGAGATGCAGCATTTGTATCATTTCAGATGCTCCGCCATTCATCCAGGCCTCGCTAATGCATTTTTCCATCTCGGAAATCAGGCTAACTCCAGCTTCCAATATACTTGAATGGCTCTGATGATAAAATTTGCCATTTAATATGAATCACACTGTATATTTGTGCAGGGAATGCCCAAGTGTGCAATCCTTGGCCCGAAACATGAATATTCATAGGAAATAAAACATACACTTGTGCTGACTTCAGCTTGGACTAAAGCCATGGAAGATTCCTCATTTCCCTCGCTATTTTCCTTTGTTAGATCAGTTCCTGGATTTTCCAGGACTTTTGAACACCAATCAGTTAGCTTCTGTTGCTGCTTTTGTTTTTTGTCCAGTCCATTTTGATACTGTTGCATAGCCTTGCTCATATAACCAGTACTAATTAAGTAAAGTTGAAAGATCAATTGAAGTTGATATCGGATCAGAGGAATTTGAAAGAAATTGTATGTACCATTTCAAAACATCTTCCAAAAACAATTCCTGTACATCAAAACAACGCCCTGGTACTAAAAGTGGTAACACGAAGGAAATATGAGAAAACAAAGGATTTCAGAAATAATAAGACGTATTTATGTAATTTACCATTAATGACCAAGCATCCATTGAAATATTTTAAAAACAGCTGCAAATCCAAGGCGGCGCTCATCAGCACCAGTTTTAAATTACGAAATTTAGCCAGAGCATCGCGGAGGATAATCAATAAGAAATCGGTAAAACGATCCCTTTCGTGTATTTCATCCTGAAAATATTAAGTTCCCTTTCAGAATAGATCACCAAATCAATCAATGGGCAAAAAGAAAATAAAGAAACTTACTACTATAATGTGTGTCACAGTAGCAAGGGCTGCATCACTGCCCATCAGAGTTCTTAGTAAAACACCACTGGTGCAGAATGTAAGCAACGTTTTTGGTGATACGCTGAACAGAAAACGTGCTTTAAAATACATCATTAACTACTGAAACGTATTTTAAAATATCTAGTTGCTTACCGACTCTCTAAACGAATTTGATATCCGACAGTTTGTCCCACCTTTTCATCACGTTCCAAGGCGACTCTTTCGGCAACATTCAGCGCTGCAATGCGCCTTGGTTGTGCACATATGATACGACATGGCTTATGCTTCAAGCAAGAACTGTCCAAAATATACTGAGGAATCTGAATAAAACAAAACATTCAATCGTAAACTAATACCGTAATTTTTTTTTTTATGGACATTTTAATAAATTTGTATCTACCGTAACATATTTGTATTTTCGGAAAATTCTTAACTGATAACTTACCTGAGTTGTTTTCCCCGAACCAGTTTCACCGGCTACAAGAATAACTTGATGTTGCTCTATGAGTGACACGATTTCATCACGCATGGGCCAGATGGGCAACGTCTCTCGAAAGCTTGAGTATTCAGAGTTAGCTCGTGGAGGTGGTATTTGAGGAATCCCATTATTTAGTCTACCGGTCGATCTATTTACATCTCGTGCTATATTAAATTCCCGATGAATTAGACTTTGGAATAATGTCAGGATTGGCAATGACATGTCCAGTTGCTTAAAAACCAACTTGCCTTCATCTATCAAAAGACGATCTCTCTCAGACAGTGGCACAAGATCTTGTCTTTCTTTATTAGTAACTGGAAATCTCTGTAAAAGCGAGATGACGTGTTGGCGAGAAGCCCTGACTAGTTGAAAAACTGCATCAGCTTGAACAATTGTGGAGCCATCTTTTTTGTAAACTGTCAGAAAACGATTTGCCGCTTTGCTAAATTGTTCGAAAATGGAGAAAAAAAAATGGCAACATGAATTTTCTGTGTAACCATTTATAAAATACAGGGCACAAGTTTCAGCTATCGATATTACCCTCTGCTTTTCGATTTCAATCCATGATTTCGTGCTAAAGAATGGATGAATGCTCTTTCTTGAGAAGTTAAAGAGGATGGGAATTCTAGTTCTGTAATATCGAAATGATTTTATTTTAAATTTCACAAAAAACATCATATCATTTCAATATATTCACAAGTTGATAAAAAACGACATTTAAAAATACCTTTCTGGTCTGCTGTTGCCCTGAATTTTTGCAATGTCAAAGTAGCTGCAATTTTCACTTCTTCTCCCACACATGTGTATTTCTTAGCTTTGGTTTTAGTCATTGTAGAAATGTTAAGTTAAAGGCCTATAAGTATAAGCGATTGAAATATAAAGTCCTTATTGTAGAATTACAATGTCTTAGCAGTAAATCAAGAGTTGGTTGAAGCTTATAGGCTCAAAGCCATAGAGGGTCTAATCATTGACGGGGGTTACATGCCCCATAGATGCAAGTCGGGTTAAGGAAAGAAAAATTAGAACAATATGGAGAGCATGCATGGTCACAAAAGATTTTTTGAAAATTTATCCTGTAATTTGCCTGGAATCAAAGTCATGAAAATCAGTCAGGATAGCAGACTCGGTCAAGAATTGAACCAGGGTCTTTCTAGAGTTTTAATGTGTTTTCTAGATCACAACAGCTAGTTATTTTTTGCATCAGCTGCTTGATGGATGGGAACACTGATTGATGGAATAACAAAGCTGTGAAAATCACAGTCAGGAAAGTAGCAGCCTGATCGGGAATTGAACCCGGATGTCCAGTACATCAAGAGTAACGAAACGAAGGATTTCTATAAAGATTTAAAACGTTTTCTAGAAAACAGAAGCTGTGCACCTTTTACATCAGCTGTTGCAATATGTTAATTTCCATGGAAGGAAAAACCGATAGATAGAATTCCAATTATAGGTATCAATGAAATTGCATGAATTGTCTTCCTTTACCTGATTTTCTCGAAAGGATGTGTGACACATTGACAGACATATGTTGGGTAAATATTTGTTACAAATAGCATGCGGATATCAACAGGCAGGTAGAAATATTATAAGACTAGTGTAAATGCCATCCAAAACTAAACTTCCTAAATAGATGCAAATGTGTAACTCCTAAGTGCATATCCAATCCTGGAATCAAATAGCAATAACCAAGGACTCAAAAATACCTACTGTCATATTAAATTACATCAGCAAAATAGAAATTAAATGCATCACAATGCCGTCTGCACGCTACATTGTTTTCAAAATGGCGACACAGATGGAAATGTCAAAGACAACTCCGAAGTGTATATTTGTGTTTAGTGGCAAAAGAAAGTCGGGAAAAGATTACTTAGCGACACAGATGCAGCAAAGGTAAGTTAGACGAGGGAAAGAGACAAAGGGATATAACCGAGTTACTCACATAATTAAAACTATATGCAACCCTTACCTATATATACACACATACCCCTAGCTTCACAGCAAACTGACGCTCTTAATGTCTGCATGTGGCGCCCTCTTTTGCCTTATGGTAGATGTCGTGGCAACATCTGGCGGGAAATTCAAAATATCATTCAAGGCCGGTTTCTGCATCTATGAAACAAAGTTTTGGAAGTTGTGCTTTCAATAAATTTCGGATTCTTCCCATATTTATTTCAAATTAGCAGAAGAATTCTAAAGCTTTATAAAAAAAAAGCCAAAAATATCAGGTTTTTAAGCAGGTGATTGAGATGACATCAATGTTGCTATTAAAAAAAAAAACCTGTTCATCCCTCTTAATATTCATTTACACACAAACTGGTGAAAAACTGAACAGCACTCTGCATTCAGCACTTGGATGTAAATAAAAAAATTCAAATAAATGTCCCAACCAATTTTTAAAACTGCATTTGATATTATAAGTAAATGATTAATTATATTTGTTTATATTTATTTACTTAGAATATAAAATACAATTTTCAAAATTGGTTAAGACAAATCAACAGCACGTACATTTGCTAATTGATCTTTGAAACCTTGCATATTTCAAACATTGCTTTTTAAATTCAATTTTGTGCAGGTTTGGTGATGGCCAAATAGAAATCTTGAGATTGTCGGCACCACTTAAACATCAATATGCTAAGGTTTGTTTCAACTTGTTTATATTTCAACGTATACGTCGAATCCAAGTTTGCACATCTGTCTATTCTTAGGAGCACAACTTGAATTATGAAAAACTGCTTGATGCCAGTGCATATAAAGAAACTTACCGTTCAGACATGATTCAATGGGGAGAAGAAATTCGAAATCAGGATCCCGGATATTTCTGTCGACATACTATTGAACAAAGCAGCGCATGGAAGATGCCCATATGGGTCATAAGCGATGCCCGCAGAATTTCAGATATCTTGTATTTCAAAGAACATTTTCCTGGCATAGTGAAAACTGTTAGGTTATCAGCTGAAGATGATGTCAGACACACCCGAGGATGGGTGTTTGTTAAAGGTTGGTGTCACATCAATTTGGGGATTGAAACACATTGCGTTGATAACATGCTTATGAATACATTTTTCACATTCACAGGTGTGGATGATGCGGAGTCCGAATGCGGCCTGGATTCATTTACGGAATGGGATTTTAAGATTTGCACTAATCCTAACAGTGACAGCATCGAGTTATTTTTTTGTAAAATTAAGCATTTATTTAGTGAATAGATATTTCTTTGATAATATATTTATGTGGTTTATGATATAAGGTTTTTGGTATTTCTTAAGTATTCCATTTAATTACCGATATAGATCCATTTTCACATCCAACTGCTATTATCGTTCCAGTGGTATTGTTACCAGTTATTCCATTGAGCCAACTATCATTTTTAAAGGCTATGTGCGGTTGGTCAGGGGCAATAGTTCTAAATGAAATAAAAATGAACAATTAATATTAACGTTCACCATGTGCATGTACTATTAGTAAATCATTATCATTTACAAATGTGGGAGGAAACCTCATTAAAACATTTGATATATTTATAACAGCATTTGCTCTTCTACTGTGCTCATGTAATTTTTAATGCACCTTTTTTCTCCTGTAATAATACCACCAATTCAAAGACTTACCTTGACAAAGGCAATTGCAGTTCTGCCACTTCCATTAGCGTGTCCTTCTCAAAAAGTATTGCACTTGGAAATTCACGATATTCACTATGTCTCGTAACGATGCACACATATTTGGAACCGACAGCTTGAAGGGTTTTCACGTGTGTATTTAGTTGGATTTCTTGTATCATTCTCTTAGCGTAAACGTCATATGAGCAAAGCATGGTACTTGTTTTAACATTCAAATGTTGTCGAATGAAATGAAGGAAACGTCCATCAAAAAGAAGGCCAGGAGTAAAAAAGCCGTGTGGACAACTCATCAGCGGTATGGAGATACTGTGCCGTATAGCAATAGAGATGTCTTTTATCATCGGCCAAACAAAAATCCTCTCCTTATCCATGCTAATTAAATGAGCATCTGGTAGATTACTTTGATGCTGTTCATTTGCCGGACATGCTCTTATTACGACTTTCACTACCCAATGAGTATGTCCGTGTAAAGTACGAAGTAAACGCCCTAAGGAAAGTGACCACAGTTTAATCATGTTATCGGCAGACCCGCTGACCACCAAATCTAAACAGGAATTGAAATCGAGAGAAAAAACTGCGGCAGAGAATTGACCGAAAAGATGTTTATGCTGAAACATGTCCAATGCCAATGATGCCATAAAGCCGGTGGACGACCCCGCTATTAGCATTTGACCATCGAGTGAAATGCACGTGATGCAAAAATCTTCAGACAATCTATGCCTATTTATTATTTGGTTTGTTTCAGTATTCCATATACATATTTCGCCATCATCTGTGCCTATAATTTATAAAATATACACGTTATAAATGCCATGTTCTATTCCAAACTTAATCCATAAAATGTAAATACTACACCTGAAGCTAGCAATTTATTCCAAATTATTAATGCAGTCACTCTTCTTGAATGGCCTGTTAATATGTCCGTTTTAAAAGCTTGTCCAGTGTGCATTTTATGCATTTTGCTCACTATGGATAGGCACATAGTTTTGTAAGTTTCCTCCTTTCCATCTACTGGACATGTCTCGCTTAGACTACAACGTAATCCTATTTGCGCACATTTTGCACGCCATACAGAGTGACATGATGATATGATGGAATTCCAGCGGTGGGAAACCTAAACCAAATGACAGTGTCAGTAAAATTCAATGTAGGATACAATCTTGGAGAAACAGCAATTCAGTATTGTGTATTACATATTTTGAATTTATTTAGTTAATTCTCATATACATTTCACACCATAACTATATGGACTGTTTTTTATTAATTTCAGAAGCATAATATTATTGTATCATTGGAAAATCATGCATTCACACCACAAAATTATTTTATGGACCATAACAAGCCAGTAACAGTGTAATCATTGATTAAGCTCACCTGGCAGCAGTTGCATAACGATTTCAAATCTAGGAATGTCAACAAATGCTCTACAATTTCAGTAGGCAAAAGAACCATAAAATCTCGATGATCCAGCTTATGAAGATTCTCCTGAAGGAAATAGAGTTGGGAGAAAGAACTTTCCTGAAGTAGATTCCCAAGAAAATTATTTTTATCTTCATCAGTCAATTCTTTATACACTCTCACAACTTCATTGACCCACTCAGAACCTATATATATATATACAGATAATAAAAATGTTGATCGACCCTTGGCCTTACATAGGATGGCTATCCTTTGGTTATCATATCCATGTATGGTTATCTTTAAGTTTTCAGTCTTTGCATTACCTGAGGAGGCGGATTCCATTTCTATAAAAATCAAGTGAAGCTTCACGTCAATGCGAATGATTAAAGACAATAAAGTTGACTATATTGGAAAGAAAAAAACACACTAGGTTTTCCACAACAAGAACATTTCTGAACATTTTTTTAAAAAAATTCACCATATGAGTATGTATCCGACAGAGGGCGTTAATGTAGATTTTAACGTATTTTTTTCAAAATTAAAAGCGCTTAATTTTGTCCATAGATACTTATTTTGTAAATGTTTTCAATTAGAACCAATACAGTCCGTTAATAGACTGCAATAAAGATAATACGATCATCTTACTAAATAAATTAAAAATGAATAGTCACGTGGTACAAGCTAGTTATTCAACCTGGTAAAATGGCGTTCGGTGTGATGTCTTCAAAGCTCTCGTCTTGCAGGTTTTCAAAGTTTATGATTAGATTTAATTCCATTTCGAGATGCATGAGCTTTTCAAGATCAAAGTCAACAATAGCTATAGATACCAATGAAGACGAATACAGTGAAACTCCGGAATATCCGCCTTTATTCGATCCTTCCAGAACCGGCCGCGGTCGTATGAGACGCCAAGAAGAGTACGACAGAATTCAAGCGCTGCCCACGGTGGAAGAGAAACTTGTAACATTTTATACAGACAGCGAAGGAAGGAGGAAAAAAGCTTATCATCTGGCCATTATAAATGAATTTGACTTGCACTACAACACACTTCCTTTTAAGTTATACGCCACGCGAACCAGCTTGAAAGAGGGCCAGCTACCAGAAGTATACAATACCATGAACGTGGATGCTCTAGCGGAGTACATCAAACCCATTGTCATGAACGCCATCCTCGACACGTTCGAAGGCATCGAGAAGCATAGCAAATTTAAACATGTGAAGACTCCCACCAAAGTTTTAGTTTCCGAAGATAAACTTCGAGGACGAATGATGACAGACACCATATTCAGGACAGTGACATCATTGTTATCAAGTCAGCTTCCCCACTTGAGAGATTGCCAGGTAAATTTACAACACCTGAAAGATGTGCAGGGATGGCTTAGTTGAAAATCATTAATCCTAATTTTCACCTTTGTTATGTCCCATTAATTTAACATGTTGTCATACTCTAGCTACATCTTCGTTATATCCTGTTTTGCTACCTTGTTATATCAACGTTTTGTTTTTCTTTGTTGGTTCATATATGTTTTCGCAGGAAAATATTTCTTGAAAAGAGAATTGCTAAAACGCCATTAACGAAATTGTCATTTTTTATAGGTTGATGACCGTGCTCGATGCGAGGCATATTGGCTTTCTGCTGGATTTGCCCCATCTCAATACTTTAAGAATATTAGAATGCGTACAAAAGTGGTCCCAAGAGATGCTCCAATGGATACAAAATGCCAGTATATCGGAAGGCCCTATATACAACTTCGTCACACCCAGCCATTGCCACCGGTAAAACTGCTCAATTCCGTTGCAGCATCATACGAAAATTAGGGGAAGAATTTGATGCTTAAATAAGCAAGCACACAATACACTAACGTTAGCATACACTTATTTTAGAAATTGGAGCAGGATTGCAGTCCTTTCAAAAAATCGTTAAGATTGTACTTTGATAAAATAAAATAAAAAAATAAAAAATGGGTGAGCAGAAATTGTTAAATATTAGTGGTTGTGATATCTAAGATTTCAGTCATTATAAACTTGAACACTTGCAATTCATTATTTGGGAAGGTCAGGTTAATGCCAATGTTATACATTGTTAAGGCCGAAGTTAGGAGTGTTTTGGGTTCTATTAATAATTATAATCATTTCTGTAACAGTTTGTGGACAGGGATGACGCTCTGTGCACCACTTATGATGTTCCAGAATGTAGCTATCAAAGTATCTACAGTGGACTACAACACAAAGAAAACTGCCCCGTAAATCTTCCAGGTAATCAAATCGGTTTTGTATACTTTTCAAATTTACACTTGACGTTTTTCACTAATAATAAAAAAAACATTTCATTACCGCCAAATAAAAAAAATATTATCTGTGCATGGCTAAAGACGCTCTCAATTATAACCCCGTTTTTAGAGATGTTTCTATCAGGGAAGTTCATTTTATAAATGATGAAATAGTGTTTCAATTTAATTCTACTTAATATCTTTCTCATATCCTATAGCATTTAAAAACTAAGCATATTGACGAGTTTTTAAAAGTTGTACCCTAACTTTAAACTAATATTTAGTAGCCAAATGATAGCACTGAAGTTGCCTGAAAATTTGTTTTCCATGTTAGTCTCTGCAATGCATTCCACATCGTTTTAACTCACTTTTATTTCTTCCAGGATTCTGGCCAGGCGATCCATATGGATTTGGATCATTGTCCGTATTCACTACTCATGAGGTGCGTCAATTGATTGCCAAATTTGGAGAGGATTGCTGCCGAGACGCTTTGCACGGATGTGGTGTCGTCAGTTCTTTCGGCTTCCTTGTGGCTCTTGCAAACCTAAAAGGTATATAAAATTAATTTGGCTTGACCTTGCCTTATTTTCTCAACAAGTGGTGATAATTGTTAAACGTTTATAATTTCAGGATTTACGCCTTATAACGAAATTACTTATCCTTTAACAACTCAGACTATACTTACCAACGGGAAGCACTGGTCGTTTTATGCGTATCAGCTCAATGCAATGTGTTTGCAGGCAGACTTTTACTCCAATCAATGCCAGAACATTTGTTGGACGACTAATGACATGAAACTATTCGAAACCATAGAAAATGGAAAAATTGTAGGCTACAATGATGAGGTGGTGAAACTTTTCCTTAAATTCATGGTCCATGCCCCCAAGGAAAGAGAAGGCGTTAACTTGACACCGTATCTACAATCGGTCGAACATGTCGATGGCGACGAAAAATGGGCAGCAACCTGCTATCGTTTTAAGCGCTTCTGTGCTAATCAGGGATTTGATATACCTTATGGGAAGCGTCTCTGGGAAACAATTTATAAAGTTAAATTTAATACCAGGTTAGAGTAATTTTTCATATGTATGGTCTGTAAGAAATAAAATTTTACTTAATTGTATCTTAGGAGTAGCATTATTATCACTCTGAAACACCAAATTCTTTCCATCTTCAAGTTGTATCTTCAAGTTCAGATTTAAAAACGAATAGAGCTGAAACGTTGTGCTGAAAATAAATACTGGGTTGTTTCACTGTAAATCTTGCTACATATCCACGTAAAAATGAGGTTCACAATATCAGCATCTTAATTCTTCAATCTAAAACTTTAATGTAAAATGAACATTTGGCTACGACTTGCAAGTCGTTATAATCATGATTTTAGGGATGAAAACACAGCAACAACAAATGTGAAATGTAAACAGTTCTTGTTTAAATGTGCATACCTTTCTCTTTCAGTTCTGATCAACTGGATCACCTCAAACTATTTTAAACTAAGAAAAATAATCTCATATGTTGGCAAAAAAAATTGTACAGAGCAAATTACAAAGTATTATGTTGGTCATGCAGATGCACATGATGGCTTGTATCATAATTATTGTACATTCAAGTTGCGACCAATTCCAATTTCTGAACCCCATTCAATTATTTAAAATATCATTGGGGCTTGCGTCAAAATGGTTATGAAAGCTTGTCATTTTAAAATACGATACTTTAAAGTGCATTTGTCGGTATAGAGGGCATCAAATTGTTTTCGATAATTCTATGTAAGGCACGATAGGCTAAAATAAGCTAGTCATCGTTAGGTAAAACGTGCTAAGATGTGCTTTTTCACTGTGAATTTGGGGAAACGTACGTGTTCGATTCCTGGATTGGCCATCATGATTAGTTATCCCAGCCTACCACACGTTTCCGGGAAAATGCCAAGCTATTTTATCCTGGCCTGACCATTCAAAAGCTAGTTCTTGAAACAACTTTTGATGTTCAGTATTTTTCTTAGAAAAGTAGTTTGTAAAAAAAAAACAGTATCAGGACAGGGGCAATATGAGATCTGTAGATTAAAGCTGGGAAATAGAACAGTAAAGGGAACTTTACAGGAATTATCCTGAAAAACTAATCATTGCTAGATTGCAAATAATGACCAACAGCATAACCTGATATTAAAAAAGTGGTTCATTGTCTCTACCATTAATGTGAGTACCATTTGTATAAAATTTCAGGAAAAGAGTAGCAGAGCAGGTCGCAACTGATATTTAGGTGGACAATGCTAAAATATGCCCGTGTTGCAGGGTTCTTTACCACAGAGAGATTCTGTAATAAAGTTAAAACAGTTGTAGAAGCTAGAAAGGGCTGGTGGACTGGCCTTGTACCTTAAACTGCACTTAAATAATTACGCTTGGCATAGCTACCAAATGGAAATTATTTACACGTTGTTCGATGAAGTTAAAGATGAGGGCCAGATGCAAAATATTTCTGCAGCCTTATCACAGTGCCCCTGTCGAGCTTGCACAGATCAAAATCGAATGTCGTGCTAGATATTTTGAAAAGCCCCGTCTCTTCGATTATATCCACGATCCTATCAAGATGCCGACGCTCCCTCAGAGTCATTAATTTAATTTGAAGCTCTTGCAATTCGTTGGCATATTCTTTCGTCAGGGTCTCGGGAGCGGTTGCGCACGAAACATGTTCATTATTCTGCATGTCCCAACTTTTCTTGGTGGGAACGTCAGGTGGCAATTTGGCTCTTTTCTTCTTATTTTTTTTCGTTTTAACCTTACTCAGAGACGTTTTTTTCTTCCTGCTCGCCAAATTTACCTCTTTCCCTTTGGGCTTCTCGCTTTTTTCCAGGACCACAGGCGATGGGGGGTTGGGAGAGGAAGGAGGAGACTGCGGCATGCAAATAGGCTGCTGCATGTGAGTGTCTGGTACATCTTGTTCCTCTTCTTGCAAAGGAGGAGGGGGACTATCCGCAGAATCGCTAGACATTGGAGAAAGAATGTCACCCTCTTGGTACGCTGCCATCAGGGCTCCCAAAGGTCCATGTCCTCTGTTATTGTGCACTGGAGATAAACTAATGCTCGAACTAGGACTCTGGTATCCTGGTTCAAAGCTCTCATCCACGCGTTGTGGCGATGGCGTGGAAGCCTTTAACGACCTGGATGACTTGGTGTTTTCGCTACCTGTAGAACTGTTCGATAAAGATGGCGAAGTCGATGGAGGATGTTTGGATTTTTTGGGAGTTTGCACATTATCTTCTATTTCCTTGATGCTCTTCGTTTCCGAGTTTTTACACTCTGCTGGTGTAAATTTTGTAGCACCACCATCGCTGCTATGCCTATGTTTTTCCCGCTTATCTTTTTTATCCTTACTCTTGGATGAACTCCTTTTTTCACTTCTTTTCTTATCATCTTTGGACTTGGAAGATGAATTTGAGGATGACACATGTTTCTTTTTCTTCACTTGCAAAGATTCAATTGCTGGTAAAACAGGTGATTGCGACCTCTTTATTATGGCTTTTTCTTTTTTATAATCTTTCTGGTCTTTGGTTTCTTTAGACAAACTTGATTTTGGGTCTTTGGTTATGTTGGAATTAGAAGAAGACTGTTCATTGGGAAATGAACTGGTGGTTGATGGTTTGCTCTTGGAATGCTTTGAGTGCAGGTCCTGATAAATTAAAGAAAAAACAAGTAAATACAGATATTGAAACCTTGGGCAATCTATCTATTACATAACTTAATAAACGTAGTTTCTATAAATACTTCAGGTACTTGTATAGATACTTAGATATCGGTATGGGGTAAAATAACATTTATCCAAATTTATTTCACAAATGTTTGGGTTATTCCTAACTCGACAACCACCCTACAATTGCATTTCCTTTAACCTAGTGGGCATTGCAGTGTTCGGACATTGCATACCTTTACTTTTTGAGAATCAGGTGAAGCCTTACTCGCTTTGTAAGGTTGTCCAAACACATCCACAAATGTCTGGGGAGGTTGCAAAGCAGGTGTGCTTTTTATTTCCTGATACCAACAAAAAAATGATTCGGAACGTCATGGCATGCTGAGCTACATCGAAAATGCATTACAAAGTTTTAGAAAAACCGCTTAATATAAAATTTGGTGGTTACCTTTGTGTTACTTGGCGTTGTATTTGCAGATGGCACAGAAACAGTGGAAGATTTCGGTGCTTTTATTGCTTCCGAAAAATGCTTTGTTGACTTGGATTGCGAAGAGCAGTGAGAGTTTGAACTTGGAGACGGTTTCTGCAGGGGATTCAAGCCACCTTCTGAGCCCAGAATTCCAACCTATACAAATCAAAAATACTTTTAAGTTAATTATTACATGTGTTCGCTAACAGCCCGTGAAGTTCAAATCTACGTTATTTCCAATTCACGTGTTCTGTCTCCCATCATAGATGTTGCCATGGGTGATAAAACTATTCAATACATATAATACACAGATGGCATGTGCTATATTGCTGCAGTCAATATTCATGAATAGCTACGCCAAAATCAAACAAGCCACAATTTAATAAATGAATTTTTGAACGCTTAACAAACACTCAATTTTGAATTTTCTTATGGTTCTTTATGGAGTTTATATATTAATCTTAGCATTTTTAGTTGCGTAAAGCTATTTCAGATTCACTAATTTCGGCACAAAGTTAAAAACTATTATAACCCAACAGTGGCTTTACTGCAATGAATAGCGAGAAAATTTAAAAATTAACACTTTCAAGTAATGAAAACAACCACTAGAAATGTCCTTAAAAGGAACAGCATTTCTTTTCCCATCATTTTTGCATCACCCCATTATTATTTCACGCTTGCCTAAAACCTTTATCCCATTTGTTTGCAAATCTGTTCATGCAAAGCACACTATACATCGTCAATATTTCACACAAGCTGCCTTCTAACACTAGGAAAGTTGAAAAACGGCAGCTTTACTAATTTCGGTTCCGACCTGATAGTTTTTAATCACTTAGCTAGCATTAGCGAATAGCGATATATGCTTCGGTGCATCTGGAAATGGAAAATCATTGGAGCAATATACCGGCAGTAAATAAGTGAGAATATACCCCCATTTTCCTTCTTACTGCTAGTATGTGTCAGCTAATGTAAGCCCAGCCAACAGAAAGGAAGCAAAACTAACACAAATTATGTTAGAAAACGTGTACTTAAAAGTCAATGGCTTTCCCATGTAGTCATCATCAAGACATCGACCATGTCCTAAATCTATTCCGAAACAGTTCCCTACCCTATGAATAATCCCCGGACCCTCGTATTAGTAAAATGAACACACGGTACGCTTCTTTGGGTCCACGTTGGTGCTCAAAACATAAAAATTGATCTAGCAAATAATATTCTGCATAAAAGGTTGGTGGTGCCTAGGCAACCGAATTCCCAGTATCAGCAATACAAAAAGCACAATATGCTTGGCAGGTAAATCCCCCCCGTATTCTTTGAAGCTCTTCCCCATTGGTGAATCATGCATGGGCAAACCCTGTATGAAACCTTATTCACTTCATTCAAAATAGTGTCCATTCATGATTGAATTCATATATGGCTATCAATGCATCAACGCATACGCCATTATAAATACGAATAAACCTATTGCTAAGCTACCACGGTCGCAGGACAAATCAGGGCAGGTTTTAAACCCAAAGCCATTTTCATGCCAGCATGTTAAATGGAAAATCACCACCCTATTCGACAAAAAAGAAAAATACTTAACTCTGGTGGAAATAGAACGCGAACATGCGCCCTTCCGATTGGTCTTACCGGGCGCCCAAATCTCATAACTTCAAATTTGGACTACCAACAAGTTCGTCTTGAAATCGAATGTGTCAATTCAGAATATTCTAGCCTGCGTTAGGTGACAAAATGCGCAGCCAACACCTTCATGCTCGATAAAAAAAATATTTGAAATTTTAGTCACCTTGATTCGCATTTAAATATTTATATTTGAATAGAAATAATATGATTTCCACGGTTAATTACAGCCTAGGTGTTACACTGACATTGAAAATCGATTTGCGCGCAATTCCGTAAGAAACCGCCTGTTTTGTTATATAACCTTATTGGTAAAATTAATTTGGTGATATATATTGTATATTTCCCGCGTATTGTCTTTTTTTTAACAGAATTTCGAGAAAGCATTTATATACCTCCGATGGTACCTTTCCCTAAAATTATTGTCAGGGAACAAAAGCAAATGCGCGTAAATGGACCCTTAACATCAAAAATGAATAATCATTACAATTTAATGATGCTTATTCTATGCTAGAAAACTATTGCTAATGATACGGTTTATGATATGTCATAAACAGTTTTTGCAACACATGAAAAGCAGGTGATCACGTTTTGATGTTTCACAGATGTAATCGACAACAATTTGATACATCGACCCAATTAATAATCCATGATGAACGTATTGCAAAGAAATCATTCAATGGAATATCGAGAATAGGCATTCCGATTGGGGGAGTCCTCGAATACATTCAGGGACATTTGATACAAAAGGCCTTCGGCCAAAATAAATTTCGATTAATTTCAGCTTTTGATATGAAACACGTCCAGCCTTGGCAAATTTAATTGATAAGAACAGTGACATGACCAGTTAAAAACAATATGCACGCCACTCCCATTACACGCAGGCTTCATCAAAGTGTTAAATAGTTCAAAACGGCACTATATAATTATTGTAAATATATATAGGGACGTTCAGTTACCACAGTGCAAAATTACAAGCTTATAATAGTACTCAACATACCAGAAGGTTTCCAACGACTGGAAACTAGTACAGCAAACACTATTATGTAATTCGCCGAAAACAATTTTCTATAATATCGAACGAAATATCTAGATAACGATAATCATACTACAGGTGTTTGCAGAAATTATTGAAATACAATGGTAAAATTGTTGCGATAAAAATCTTCAAATGCACGTCACTGTCCCAATTGTGAACGTTCGATAAGAAACATGCGAAGGCCATATTGTTTTTATCACCATAAATCGATCGCAGATAAAAATGAAATGTTGCATATAGTAAAGGTAGAAAAAAAGCACTCGTGGTTATAAAGTGCAAAGACTATTATTTTAAAACTGTATAGTGCGTTTAGATTATATACAGAATGATTGTTGGTGAATTGTACCTTACATCGTCGCTGACCTTTAATTGAAAGCAAAACAGCTCTCAACATGATCATATAATGTGATTGACTATAATCTGTAAAAGTCATGTCAATTCAGCAAAATGCGCAACACGTATCCCATAGTTGAAAATTTCAACCCGGATAACGTATATAGAAGAAGAGCGACACAGTCGTACTTGTATTAACTGTTTACACATTCCCAAAACGCTGCATCAAAAATTGAATATACGTTAATGCTGTTCAACTGCATTACGTAATATATTCACGCAACTGTGATAACATTTTCACCATACACGGGCAAAACTAAAAAAAAAGGAACAGAACAAAGACATGCCAAATTTAAGAGTTATAGAAATTCCAGAATTCCTTGAATAACAGTATAACTCTTGAAGCCGCCGTTTCTAAAGAGGTTTATGGCCATCACCGTGAAATATTCAAATATCCCGTTCTGCCGAAACAAGAAAGGCAAATTCCTTCGCTGCAAGAAATTAAATAAAAATGCAGATATTCAATAGGCACGCGTTGCCGAGAGATTTATACTGTAGGTCATGAACCCGTTACACAATGCAGAGTTGTTGCAGGCTTGCACCAGCAGCACTTCAGACATTCACGACTATGAGAGAGGCTGGATGACCACAAAAAATGAGCACTTCAAGAACCCCACACAATTAGCCTATTGCCATAATAGGTTACCTTAGGCCAGGTTTGGGCATTTTAAACGTTTGTTTTTTCGACGGCCAGAAAAATGCTCATACAGGCATTCTAAGCGTTAAAATCAATGGCATTCCTATGACATTCCAGCCTCCTAAGTGAAGGATACGTATAGGGCTTTCCCTGGAATCAAAAAGTTCCACCTGGAAAGTAATCCACAGTTTTCAAAGATTCCTCGTCATCACCTCGCTAATAACAGGCAAGAAGCCAGACCCTTTCTTGCGATTGGAAGCAAAGTGGTGTTAATAGGACGATGAGAATAGCGGTGTTCAGGCTGTTGACTTTTCTGATGATTGCCTCTGGCCATTCAAGGCGAAACAGGCTTTCCTAGTCAAACTTTGTGAACACCTGGAGAGCACCGCAACACCTTACAATACAACCATTTCCAGGTACACTTAACTTTCGTTAAACCGCCGCACCTGGCTTACCTTAATAAACATGAGAATGTGCAACATTATTACTTCGAGTACGTTACATTTGGCCAGAAGCTACTGCCAAGGGATACCGGATATGGCTTATTTATTCCACTGGCCCATGACGAAATGTTGTTGGCAAGTCCAAAAATGCCGGGGACAAAAATCGAGGATATTATCCAATGAAAAAGCTCGACCCACTTGTTCGATTCACCTTTCATCCAATGACATTTCAATGGACAAATTGGATGAAAAACCCTTCGGATAAATGAACCAAGTCGCTCATTAAGGAGGCTTTTAAATGTGCCCGTAAGCCAATTTAAGGCACATGTTATTAGGACGGGTATGTTGCTATCGATACAAGGTCTAGAGCAAATTAATCGAAGAAATAATGGACAGAGTAATTATAACTCTGTCATTGATAATGAGCCAATACTTGAATAAGTTGTACATCAAAGTCGCCAGAACAAGGATATAGGAGAGTGCAACGTACTCGACGTATTACCAAATATGCATACAGGGTGTGGACTAAATGTGAACACTTAAAAGAAATTTAAGGAAAGACTGTATTTGTGTCAGCCACATTGAAAGAACTTCAGTTGACAACGCGGCATTTTCATCTGATTGTTCACACACACTGTAGAGTTCGTGTCAGACCATTACTGAATGTGTTGAGTTTCAGTCAGATTAAAGAGGATGAATGTTATAACATTTCTCCACGTTTTCAAAACCTTTGATAGCCCATTCTAAAAAGGATTCAGGCTGTAAAGGAAAAAGGTGGTCCAACGCCATATTAATAAAGAAACTGGTAGCTGCAACAAGTGTTCACATTATTTTTGAAATACCACAAATAATGAAATCCAAATATACGGTTGCCCATATATTTTCACGAGAATGCCTTGCTAATTATATAAAAATCCCGTTCTAATCAGTTATTTTATCGGATTTTACAAATACATTTCGTCTTTTTTAGAAGACGTAAACCGGAAACACAATGGTTCATAGAAAGATATCGTAAACTGACAATAGATTGTGTCAGTAATCACTATGAAAACATTGCAAACTTTTCCTTTGTGCTAAATTAAAATTTTATCAACATTATCGTGATGATTACTTAATAATCAACTGTACAATTCCCGAATGGGTCAGACTGACTGACATTCGAGGGTTCCTACAGTTTAGACAAATACCGGGATAATTCCTCTAAAAATTGGCCGCAACTGTTGTTTCTTCCTCTCTAATCTCTATTTAACGCTTCAAATTACCTCTACCAGCATATGGCTATAGGGTCGTTAAATAGGGGCAATAAACGAATAACTCACACGTTATAATGGATACAACCTTGCTTTTACAACATGTTTAGAATCCAACTATAAATGACGTCATGATTGCAATTTGAAAATATAATAAACATGCATAAACTTGGGCTTAATA
>JAUJYV010000037.1:0-163599 GCA_033995625.1 Ophyiulus pilosus | reverse complement strand
TTGTTCTTCTAAATTGTTTCACTAAACATGTTCAAGAACTTTTTTGTTCAATGTTCAAGTGTAGTGGAGACGCGGCATTATATATACAAACTTCAAATTATGCATATGTACATATTTGTGGGAAATTGAGCAATTTTACTCCAGATGTTTTACGTAAATTATGCATGCCTTTTGTTCAATTACGCGATTAATTTTTCTGCTGCACACTATAAACAGTATTCGACATAATGCCTTAGTAGGCCTGCATAACCATTTCAAAAACTACAAATTCATAACATACACGCACTAGGTTCTATAAAATGCATAAAACATTATGGATCATGAGCATATACACAACACATAATAACAATTATGGGAATGTAAGTATGTGTTGCATTACCCATATCATTATCTCTGGCTGTTGGCAGAAAACTGCGTCGTGTAGATGTCATACACAGAACCGTATCATTTGCTATTATTTAGTGTAACGGGCTCTTAAATACATCTAATAACAATTTAGCCAACGCTCGCTTGTCCTCTGGTATCCATGCAGTCTGTGAAGCGGAATTCAATTACACATGCTGCCAGCATAGTGATGGGGATGTCGGCACGTGGCCATTATAAGGGACAACCATAAACCCAATGTCAAATTCCTGCACTGGTGCACCAACAAAAAAAAATAATATTAACATCACCGACATCAAGCTAAATTACTGCAACATGGCCATGTGGTAATATATAATCTGCCAAACAGGCATTTTGATAAAACCAGAAGGCTGCCCTGCAGTGCAATACTATTGCCGTTTTCCATTAGAAATTGATAAGAAATAAAGCGGTGCATGTATCTAGCATTGATGATTGTTGATTTATATATGGACAGAACGAGCAAAGAACGAGCCCTTCCAAACACATTTACGATGTGGCCTGACATTGATACATGGAATTACAGGTCAATTGGGCAGTAAAGTCAAATATTTATTTTACGAATGTAAATGTTGTTATAGTGCTGATGAGTTCTGGTTAGTCACATATATTGTAGGTTGCCGACATGGCTTTGCAGGTCCCATCCAAGAGAAAAAGTAGTTTAACTATGAACAAATCTTTAAATGTTATGAATTGTAAGAAAGTATAAGCTTCAGATAATCTTAGAGCCCATTCAATAAAAATGGAAAAGTTCATATCCCCTTGCTTCCTCCCATGCACTGAGTGATCCATAAGGAGTTTGTATATAAAGACAAGTTGGAGCATTACCTTCAACCTGTCTCAAATATGCGCAAATGCCATAGTACTTCTCAATATTTTTTATATAGATTTTGCTCTGATTGATTACCTAAATTAAAATGTATTGTATAAGGTAACTCCATATAGATGGTTGGAATGACGCAAATGCTGGAATAGTGCCTCTAAAAACCGTTGGGCTGACTTATAACATTTGGTTACGGGAACAAGTAATCACGCCTAAATTATTTGATAAAATATGGCATTCCATTGACGCTAAGATAAGTCTTCAAGCCAAGTATTGGAAATTATAAAGTATTGGCTGAAAGGCGTACTGAAATGTATAAACAAGCCAAATATAGTAAGTCTGGTCTTGCTGTATATTTATAGTATATGCATTCTTCGTCTGATGGATGCTTAGCATGTTCATTCTTTAACCAAAACAGGCTATGATCTAATGATCTTGATATTATCTTAGACACAAAGAGCAGTTAGCGTATAAATATTTGGCATTGTGTATAATTAGTTTAAAAACATTGCACTTACGCTATAATTGAATACGTCTCTCCAACAACGTTCATTGCTGTGATTGCTCCCACAAGACATTCGATTTTTTGTGGTGCTTTTTTTTACCTTGAAGAATGTCAAGGTTAATTCTTTCCGGTCTAGTTTAAAAGTCATACTTTTGCCTAGACGTTTGCAATAAATAAAAAAATCGGTATGGAATTTATATGAAAAAAAAAAAAAAAAAAAGATTTTCTACTTAATTTCACATCGAAAACATCCAGCATATCAATTGAATTTGCATTCTTAATCAAACGTGTCTCAAAAGATGGCTAGACCTTAGACTTTCGTTTTTTTAATAAGATAGTGATTGGATTCCAGTTTTTGACAATGATACCAAAAACATGAAAACGAGATGGGATACTGCAAATTTATCTTATGTATTTTCAAAATTGCTCAGCGGTCTTTAATTTCGGTGCAAAGATCGAATCCTATAATACATCATTAATGCAAAATTTGATTTTCTCATTAAATCATTTCAAAAGGTAGACGCAATTTGTCATAATCCTGGTTGTTGTAGGGAGACGTGCTCAAGCATAAGGGAAAAATGAAGCATCATTTACAATGATGTCAGACTAATTCTTCAGACGCTATCCATGATAATGTGCAATGCTCGACGTAATTGCAACACCATTCCTGCACTTTGGAAATATACACTCAACCAAACTCCATCAAATCAGTTGAACACCACGAAACAATTATATTCCACATGAGAGGTTAAAGATCTGAAATTCATTTAATGGAAGCGAGTTGGAACAATGGGGAAAAGCCCTTAGCACTTGTTCTTGTGGGAGGAAAGGCACGCAATATAAAGTGTATATTGTACATGTAATGTACTTAAAATGCGATTTGGCTAGACCAGTGTTTTTCAATATTTTTCAACTCACGTACGGCACACCAAATTACGCTAAAATTCCGCGCGGCACACTGAATAATGAGCCACAATTGTCACGGAACGCCATTATACATTTCCAAGACAACTCTTCTACATATTCACATGTTCATGGCAGGGTTCTAAGAATATTATCATAGTGATTTCCTTAACTCTTCAGGCTGGAGATGCTGTTGTCATAAAATTTTATTTCACTTTTTGAATATAAATTATAGTCAAAGTTACGTTACTGTATTACTTTAAAATTATAAACAGTGTAAATATACAAAATGAAATATTGTATTATTATCAAAATTATATTCTATCATAAATATCTAAATTTGTATTTTAAACGTTTTGCTTTAAAATTTAAAAAAATACCTGTTATGAATTAGAAGTTTGAAGGCTGCTATTCCACACTAAGTTTAATCTCCTTTCATATTTATTGTACGATGTTTTTAAAAAATTTCAATTTAAGGTTATAAAAACTATATGTTATGATGTTTATTTTTTCTGCATGCAACTAATAATGCGCGTATCTTGTGTTAACTGTAAAGCGAACCATTTTTACAACTTTTTCACGAACACTAAATTGCTCTTATTTCTCAGGAAAAAGATCCTCAATTGTTAACAATTTCAAAACACATCCATTATACAAAAATAAATGCACACTTATTTTATGGCACGAAACTCGTGAATAAAAGGTTAGAGTTTACAAACAACTTTTCATCAGCACTTATTCTAGGAATATCCTTCGTTCTTTGTGGCATGTTCCAAGGTGGGAATCCAGATCCTCAACTGTCTGGTCACACCCACGTTTCGCCACTTGAGCAATATAGGATATGCATCGTATTCGAAATGCAATAGTAAATATGGCGGCAGCATTTCCAGAAATTTCCAACACATTTCGCAAATTTCGCAGTTATTCATCAGTAGATATGGCGCGTGCCATGCATTCAATTTGAGTTGTCATCATGTAGAAGATGACTCTGGAGAAATGAGTTTCTCCGAAATCAAAATGGGTGACTAAGGTATACGTGAGTCGGAATAAGGTCGATTTCTGGATACTCCATATGTTAGATTTGAAATTTCTTGATCGACTGGCTCCAAGTTTTGATTGGTGCTATTTGATGGCGATCCAGTATAGTACATGATGTGAATAAAAATGTGGTTTATGACATCCCAAAAGGAGGATACATTGCTAGGTCTACCTGTCAGGTAAAACTAGCAGGTAAACAATGCCAGTTTCCGGTATCGTGCACTCTTATAGGCTAAACTTCAAATTATATATGCTATTATTCTTGAACGAGGAGTTTCAACCCGGATGGCTACCATTTTTTTTGGGGTGGGGAAGCGAAATTCTTGAGCATGGTATTTCACCGCCCACGATTAATTCACTTCATTCACTAAGATGATAAATGTGTGAGGAAAGGTCCACCTGCTCCTGTCCAAAAACTATGTGCTAATAAATAATCTTCCAGAAACTGTTCTCGCAATTACAGCAGTTCCACAAATTAAGTGATGTCATATACATAGGATGATGAAGGGAGGTGCATGTTCTATTCTTATCGGTTTGAACAGACTAAATATAAATATGAAGTAACTAAATTCCATATGCTGTTTGAATATTAATTCTTTCTAGAAAAACGTGACTAAAATAATAACACGAAATAACAATTAAAATAACTTGCCTTTCTAACCAATACGCGAATCGTCAATGGTCTTGATATGAGTGAATTTGATTACTTTTATATTTTGTTAGACATCTTTTTGCTAACTTGGTTATCCATTTGAGTAGATCGCCATTTGACGGCAAGTTTTATATAATTGAATTATAGAACCTGTTTTATCTTGTATAATGAATTTAACAAATGCAATCATAGACTATATTAATGTTGAGAAATTGCTCATTAACTACAATGAACAGGTTGGCAAGTGAATTTGTTGGAAAAAATTCAAGCATATTTCATGGATTCCAAGTTTAATTCCCTACATTTTCAAGGACCCCTCGCACAACTAATTACCATATTATTTGTCATACAATTCAGAAAATTTGTAAATTTTTTGACGATTTACTGGCGACATGGCACATGTTTTACAGTCGAACCAGCTTAATTGCACAGCGACCCTGCAAGCCAAAAATGTGCAATTATCCGGTGACAATTCCGTACAAAAGTTGCACATGGGGGTTGCAAAATATGTGCATTTATCCGGTTTATGCAATTAAGCGGGTTTGTGAACCGTAGCATAATTTGTTCACAGATGATGTTCAGAGGGTTTTCCATGCAGAGATCATAGTCATGCCTTTGCTATTAATAGTTTCTTACAAAGCAATTAAAAGAAAGATAAAAGTTGATATACAATACTTATAATGGCATCAATGTCAAGAATACTTGACAGTTCACACACCAAAGGCGTCTGGTTAGTCGTATATATAAGTTGCGTCATTCTGTTTGACTGACAAAACTTGCGTCACGTAAAACTCCTTACTGGAGCCTTTCATTTAAGTTTACTAAGGAACATTGCACAAGAATTTTGCAAATCATGACATCAAAACTACGATTTCTGACTTCCCTGTAAAACTTCTGTGCTAAAGGAGGAAAATCCTTAATGACAATCACGACAGATGAAGCTATATACGTGTATACAGCACAATGATAACCAGTTGCTTTATTTTGGTCACCTATTATTGGGTCAAGGAATTCCAAAGTAATTAAAGGTTTTACGAGGACAAAATTCCACCTCTAGCGACAGAAAGCATATATGGATTGTTTCCCAGAATCATAACAAAAACAACAACAACATTCTCGTCTACATAGGCGTTATTTATAGGGTTACGACGAGGAAGTGCTCCAAATGAGGGTCAAAACAGTGAATTTTAGAACCTGCAAAACCAATGCCAAATATTGGTCACAATAAAAGGCAATCATAAAATCCAGTTGTAGGTCAAAGTCGATGGGAAATTCAGTGACTTTTCCAAATCTGTGGGTACGAAAAGAGTTCCATTCATTTTTTTTTAAAGAGTATTTTTCAATGGGTGTTAAACTAAGCAATGCTACATACTGTATATGCCTAGACTTGAAGAGTTATCACCTTCTTTTTTCCCCCCAACTTCACAACAGGTGTTCCACCAGGTGCGTATGTAGGTAGATGCCATTCTCAACGAGTTGGGTTCGCGTCTCGAAATTTCCCCAGGATTTTGGGAGGGGAGGACCGCCAGGGGAAATCATTGGGGAGTAATAAAGATTGCCAAAAAATGTGTCTAAATTTTCCTATTGGCTTAGTACAGGACGACAACCTTTCGCGCAGTAATACAGGTTACTCGCCATTGCGTCATCTCCAATTCATTACTTCCCAATAGGCTATGATTAAATTAATAGACGGGTGTTTGAAATTAACAGCCGAAAATAAATCATCCTTAACAGGTGACCGCTTCCAAGGTAGCTTCTGCATGTACCACATAAAAAACTGCCCAGTTTTCTGTTTATATATACCTTCTCTCGTTTTGTTTTTATTTACGATGCCAATCCATGTGTTTTGCTTTTAATGACCGGTTGCACAATCCACCGATTAAGATTTAACCCTCGTTAAATTTGTGTGGTCTGTGTGGAACCGGAATCAAGTGCCATGTTACCAAAACAGAAAGGCTTAACTAGTAATAAATAACATACACGTATAGAAAATGCAATAATTACTAATCTTTAAAGAAAACCGCTTGTCATATTGATGAATGAAATAACACGGATGTTTACATGTTCATTGATAACTGTATAGTAATTAGACGTTCTGGGACAAACTATTTTTGAACCTATGTATGTTTATATAGTAGTTGAACTTAAATTTCCGATACTGGATGTATTTTGCGCGTTTCATCATTTCGAAAAAGTCTCATTCATTTTCACTCAATCACGATATAATCACTGAAATTCTTTGACCGAGCATCGTGTCAAGACAGATGCTTGCCATTGGTCGATGGAATAGCCGTCCTGTCTATTGTCCAGATTTAGTAGAAATTCAATCTAACAATGATGTCTAAGTCGCTACTTACGTAGGAGCATTCTCCTGAAATTGAGTACGACTCCCCTACCATATGGCACTTATTTTCTGACAGTAGGGTGCTGAGTTGATTTGAATTTTGCAAATGAAATAACTAAGCATCATTACTTAAATATACATGCAATATACAAAATGACATGTTTTTGAATAAAAACGTTTACACGAATATTATGGTAAAACACTACAGATTTGCATGTTTTCATTCATTTTTTCTGTTAAGGCATTGCGACATAATTAGTGCACACTATTGTCAAAATTGCAAACCATTTATAAATATAGTAAGAAATGTGTTTTCTTTGATTTTGCTATACTGTTTTGCTATACATACAAACCATGTTCTGGTTCGCATTGAATGCCCTTAATAAAAAAAAAATCGCATCCTGTTCATGTTCCAGTTTTCATAACAATATCGATATTATTATAGAGGATTTACCATCTTGGCATGCATCGATTTCGATTGTCTTCAAATGACGTCAAATTTGGATTGGTTTTGCCAGATATTGCAATACAACTATGAAAATAAGCTTGCCTAACAGGTTATTGTCGTTTTTATGTCCTTCAGCTAAACTCTTGCAGTAACCCCAAGCTTTGTTTTTTGAGTTCTTTGGCACAAAATTCAACGATGGTCAAGCGGTTTTTTTAATATTATGATTATTACCCTAACCACTTGGCACTGTAAAACAGGTCTGCCCGAGGATCAGAAGTAAATTAGCATTTTCTTTGGTCTTAAAATGTGTTGCCAATCACTTTTGATCTTCGATAATATTTTGCAAAGGATAAAAATAGAAATAAACAGATTATATATATAATACGAGCAGTTCGTGATTTTGGTTATTCTGAGACATTTTAAAACGCTGGCCGTTATCAATTCTGTTTTTTTTTTTAATGTACCCTTTATAAACTTTATAAAATAGAGAGATTGAGCCAGCCAACGTCTTAAAGGTTAAGCTTAACGTTAGAGGCGGGGAGGGAGGAGCCTACCCAATGAACTAACTGAACGTCATGAGTGGTTCTTCCCTTCCCGCCTTTAACGTTAAGGTTAACGTTAAGGTGTTGGCTGGCTTAATCTTTCTAATATATGAGAACGTATACACAAAATAACCCTAACAATAGCGTAGTTAAAATGTGTTTATGGTATAATTAGTTTACATACGTCTTGTATAAAGGTTAACGCCTCGTCTTATATACTTCATGCTGTGGTTTTCCCAAATTACCATTTAAAGTAATCAAAACTACTGCTATATATCAATTTAAGAATATATCCTGTATAAGTTTTAAAAGTTGATGGTATAAAACCCTAATACAGTAATAATACTGTCAAGTTTATTTTATTATTTGTTGTACTTAATATTATAACGATTTCCCAAACTGTAACATTACCGGTATATTGGTTTTAATTTCGTCCCACAGAAACAAATAGGCGAACTACATTTTATAGAACCACCCACGCCACGCATTAAAATACCACGAACAAGTGGATAAAAAAAATAGTATAGTCGTGCAACCCCATTGTGACTCCAGAATGGAAAAACACGCATTCTGATGGAACTTTAATTGCACTGACAATAGGTTCTGTCTCATTTTAATTGGATTCGTACCAAGAACTACAGATCTACTTAAAGCATAGTTTGAGAGCTAAGGTATCAGGAAACACGATGATTTGCATTAAATCTAACCCAAACGTGCTGCGTATGACAAGCGTGCATGATAGATGGATAGAAAAACCACTATATATACATATGCATCATGCTGTCACTTTTGGCAACCACTACTTTTTGGCAACACTATAGTCTACGTAGAAAAATGTCGGGAACCCCCGCGTCTGTCGTCACAAGTATAGTAAAGAGATTACCAGGGTTCATTTTTTACACACTTATCACGTTTGAATGACGTAATCCTGCAAGTAGTTAACGCAAGTTCACCAGAAACTACAGGAGATTGGGGGGCGTGACTCTTATTCATTCAATAAAACGAACTCCCTCCAAAAACGAACCAATGGAGACAACGAAAATTGATGGTCACGTGGTCTACTTGGCATTTCTGGGTAATCCATACACGGGATACCTTTTATATAATGCCGCGTACTCTGCTAAGATTCATCACATCTCCTCGTGGCTCTTATCGTTTACAATATACCAGCCTGCTTACCATTTAAGATCACTTTGGCAGTAGTTCGTTTTTGGTATAGTGACCATCAGCCTATACTGTTGCTACTACTACTACTGATTGCGAGTCTGAACGTGAACGGTGAAGAGGTGACTGACACAGTTTATCGGAAAATCACTATACCATATATCCGTTGGGGTTGAACTTTGACTGCAGCTTGCAACTAGGGGTAAGTGAAGAACAATTTTTAAACGGTATAATGCATCACATGAATTTGATCATCAGATCATGAATTTATGAATTTCTGGATACTGATCACGTGTCTTGACATAGTTCTTAAGATGGAAAAAAGTTTCTGATGGCCTAATGGCCGGTGTTCTGTTCAATACGGTAGCTCAGATCGTATTTACCAGTCACCCATTGACTTCTCTGATTGTTTTGGTGAAACGAGTCCAACTTTTGTTTTATGAACAAGTCAAATCTTTATAAGATTTGAAACTGGCGCATTTTACTAAATTTATCTCTATTTTATCAGGATCAAATTAATAGGACAAATTTTCTATAAAAAAAACTTTTTTCAAAATTCTCTAGAAAATTTCTGACTCTTTTGAGAAAAATTGTGGTAGTGATTGGTGCGAGGGGTCCTGACAAATTTAAAGAATGGGCCTTGGAATCTTTGACGTTTTTCCAGCAAATTTACTGCAAGGACACCCTAGCTGTTGACAAAAGTTTTCTACTGACATTTTGCATCATCTAAGTTTTCATGGTTATTTCGGTTCAATTCCCAGGTACCATGACTGGTTTTCGCGGTTTTCCACATACAATTGTTTCCATGCTAATTCCATAATAGTTCTCCTCAAAAAAACACAATTCATATGCACTTATTTTTCATGTTTATTAAAGTTTTAACCATGCTATGTCAATGTAGCCGAATGTACTCAATAACCATCGTATACAAACATATGCAACTTAATTTTTTTTTCCTTTAAAATATGAATTTAAAAATGACAAAAATCCGTGTAAATCGGGGATAAAATTATTAACAAGTGTTTTTCTACTGAGTTTTGGTATTAAATACATGATATCAGTGAAAACATACATTTTAAGTAACTGATGAGTTTTTCATAATTTATGAGCAGGTTACAATTTCCTGCATGCGGCAACATGTTTTTTTATTGTTGTTTATGGACAGCCCTAATTTTTTTAGATCGCACCGGGCATGGTATAGCAGACGCATAGCGTGTTTAGGGTAGTTAAATTACATCCAAACGAAATCACTCGACCAGCAGGTGGTGGCGAGAAACAGTAAAATCTAATCAAATGGGTGCAATTTGGCGCATTTCCCGTGCATGGCAATCAGGTACAACCACAAGTAAAAACGTCCAAAACCACACTAACTGGTTCGACCGATGGCCACACTAGATGTTTAATTAGCCATCAAGAGCAGGAAAACACATTGTGGAGAGAAGTAAACGGGAGCAATTCCATGTTGGACAACCAGAAAGAAAAATGTAATTAAATAGCTGAGTGAACTACGTGTACATATACGAGTTGTCGTTGAATGGCATTATAGGCGACCGATTTTAAAGTTTATTTTTTTAAAAAAAGATATCACAAACTTTTCTTGGAACTCGGTCATATCAAAGCATCTGAACGTCGTTGTACAAAACAGGGGTGATACTTTATATTTCCAAATGATATGACCCCATTTGAAATGCAGTATATATCCGGCAGGAGAAAAATTGAGCATAAGCTTTTGCTCGGGTCTTTCGAGGAGGTGCATGTTCGGAAATATATAAATGCATTGCAGAACAAGTTTTCTAAGAATGATAGCAATTTATCAATTATACCCAATGTAACCCCTAAGTATACAATTAACGGACTAGCTTGTCTCCTGAGCAAGTGCCTCAACAACTTTTAACAGTTCAGTTCACACCGAGTGAATGCTAATGCAAATTTGAGATTATTTATGCAACAGTTTCACGCTATATTTATAAGTGCAGGCTAAGGAAAAAAAAGGTTATGTATGCAGTGAGCACGTATGTACATGCTCATATACACGTATCAACCGATTTGTAAAGAAATTTGTGTAAATAGGTTTTCAGCTAGGTTGAAATCTATTCCGTGACTATACAGCTATTAATATATTACAAGTTGGAAGCTTTTGCTCAAATTAATTTCTTATCGCACTAGCGCTCTAGTTCAAGTCGTCAGATAAACGCTTTTACATGGGGGAATCTTTTCGCATCAGTATATATGTACATATAGCAAAGATGTATAGTCACGCTCACGTATACATCCATTCTATATTTATCGACTGATAAAATTGAATTTAGGCTTCAAATTGATTTAATGAACGCACAATACGATGTCACACTTGGATGCTTTCATTTCTTTAATACTCTTAAGAAATGCCTTCAACTATTTGTCATGACGACAATATACATTGGCAAAATGCCCTTAAATTTCGAAACTTAAAAAAGAACAGTTTGTAACCTGCTTGTTGTTAATTATCGATAATAGAGGTTGTCATTGGAGTAAATTACATGGATTGTAATGTTTTCTCCTTGGTATTCCCCAATCCCTTATTGGCTTCAATGCTGTATATTATGCTATCGCTCATTCATGATGATTGCATGAGGAAAATAAATAGCAAGAAAACCTAGTCATTTGGACGTAAATTTATATATTACATTACCCAAAATCTTACATAACTTCCTAAACCATGAATATAATTATCGTTGCAAGTGCACGACGTCTGTCATGCATCTAATGCATGTATAATTTTGAACTTCAGTAATGATGATTAAGTGACAAACGTGCACGGTTTATTAATTAATTCAAGCACCATAAACAACAATACTCAGAAATAGGGTTATTTCAGACATAACTTAATACAGTTATAATGAGAAAACTTTGCGAAATACTGGAATTTTTTGGTCCATTTTTTTAGAAGTGTTTTCTGGAAGGAAAATATATTTTTTCCCTGATTTTGGTTATGAGCTGGGTATAGCAATAAATAACACTGGGCAGTATTCGACGAAAACATTCATTTCCTTATGTTTTCCCAACGGGTTTTCCCTTCACTATACATAGCTACTGAACTGGACCGTTTATCCAACATTTATTACCTGCAATAATTGAAATTTCAGGCAATGACATGTAGGAATTATACGACTGGATTAAGAGAGCACGTTATTTGGGAATGTGATGTTTAACGTTGCTATAATCACACCTTAACTGTTAATAGAGATTAGAGAGATTGAGCCAACCAACGCCTTAACTTTAACGTTAGAGGCGGTAAAGGAGGAGCCACGGGCTGAACTACCCACTGAACTAACTGAACGTCATGAGCACGCATGCGTGGTTCTTCCCTTCCCCACCTCTAACGTTAAGGTTAACGTTAAGGCGTTGGCTGGCTCAATCTCTCTAAAGATACCACGCATTCAATAGTATTGTTTAAGTTAAAATCATTTTTAGAATCCTACTTAAATAGCACACATGGCATTCATCAAGTTCTTTTTTTGTAGTTTTTATAATCGTTTAATGAAAAAGTCAATGTTAAACAGCATCATAGACGTTGTTCTAAATTTTTAAAATATTATGACAGTACTACAAATTGAATCCCGTGTAAAGGGACAAAAAATTACACTTTATACATTCCACAAACTCTATATGAATTTCCACAGAAAACAATTGTCTTCCCCCCCTACAACTTACCCTTTTCATTGACCCACGGGCGGTGACAGAGTCCCCTAAATTACAGTCTGTAGTACAAAATTTATGTTCTACGTCCCATAAAACGTGGTAATGAGATTGTGCGCAGTATTATTTCCCACGTATAATTGCTGTTATGTTTGCCATTAAGAAATCTTACCGTATTAACACACAATTTCATTCCCGGATGGAAACTTTTGCCCTTCAATTATCTTATAATATGGAGGGGCCCATGGGTTTAAGTCCTTGAATTTGTCAGCTCAGGTTTCGTTGACAGTAATCCCTCACACATACAAATGTTAAGGACATAGAAACGAGCGTGATTAGCAATTTTAAACGCACAATGGAAATTACTAAAACTTCCAAATCATATATAATTGGTGTATTTAAAAAAGGTTTGGGGATTTTGTCTTTTCAACGTATAAGGTGACGGATTTAGGCGGAACTGAAGCAGTGTCCGGGAACATTACAACAATGATAGTACCTGGGTAAAACCCACGACACGGGTATACTATTTGTAGCTGGTTGCAGAAGTCATGTAGCAAATAATTGGTGTACAAATTTTATTTAAATAGTACAGGTGTTTTCAATATGGAACTTGTAATCCAGAGAGCCTTAAGCGCTATCATACTGTGCAGTCAAGTGCAAATCCTATGTACATGACACTTTAAAATAGTAACAATGGGATTTGTTTATTTATAGACTCAAGAATTTTAAACTTGGCTCGATTTTAGACGTTTTCGAACACGGGATTATGGCACCAAATTAGCTATGACCATCAAAAATTAGTTGCATTACATGCTTATCGTGATTGGACTTAATTTTAAATTAGGGCTTACACAGATGAGGATTAGCACTAACGCAAATCCACATTTACATAAATTCTATTCAAATCGGTTTTCTGCTTGGATGAAATCCATTTCTTGACCACAGCAACGGAATGTATTCACTCAAGTAATATGCAGAAATGGATATGTTAATTTGTAAAGGAATGATGTTTGCAATGAAAATTCAACGCATGACACCATGATATACTACACTGAAACACTAATTGTGGTCACGGAATGGATTTCATCCTTAGCTGAAAACCGATTTAGATAGCATCCAAATCGCTTCATGAGCGCATGCGCAAAATCCATACGTGCATAAATTCCATGCAAATCGGTTTTCAGTTAGAATGAAATCCATTCTGTGATCACAGAAACTGAATATATCCACTTCTGTAATATTATTAAGTAAACAAGTGTTGATTTGTTATGGTCGATTGTTTACTAGGTTTTCCCAGAAAATGTATTATTAATAGCAGGTGGATTTTCCAGCAGATTTCAGATTTCATAAACATTTGAGTTACATTGAGTACGGATGTAACTCAATTTTAGGCTCGTGCCAAATAAAATTTCTTCCGTTCAGGTCCGGTGTAATTATAAAGACAGGAAGAAAGTTTTTTTAAATTTTATTTTGCGGAATTTGAGTTGCGTGTTGGTAGTGTGGATTCATGGAAATTTGTCGCGACAAAGGGGCTCACGGGATGACATCATTTCGGAAGAGTTCCATTGGACGACGACCATGGGGTGATGCTGGAATTTAAAGCTCACCTTGGCATTCAAATGGAGATAAAAAAAACCGATAGCAAAGAAAATGGGTCCATTAATTTAGGACGGCGGGTTGCCTTTTCTTATACATCCCGTTTTTTCACTTCCGAAGACATGGGGAGATACAACCCCTCCTGATACACTCGTCTAATAGCATCAACACCTGCTATTCAGCTACGAGGACTTTTTTTTTTAAATTCTTGGTGGATGACTATATGCCCGAGAGACGCGGAGGGGGATACCTATTTCCGAGGTGGAAATTGCCTGCAGTCACCTCAATTGACCTTAATTCCATGTTTTGGGAACTGAAGGATAAAGGGGAACATTGCATTATGTGCTTATTATGGAGCAAATGTCGGATATAAGATAATCATTGTCAGTAGTTATATTTAGAAGATCAGCTTATTTCCGTGAAGATATATATTACAGGAAATATATTTCCTTATATTCGTTAAATCCTGAAGTCGAAAGTGAGTGATCAGTAAATTTACTGATACAAATTTCAAGGATTTCAAAGCTCATCCCTTAAACTTTCAAGAACTCTCCTACCACTCAAAATTAAATCACAACAATATTTGTTTCAAAGTCTGAATTTTTTTTCTACAGTTTGAAAAATTAGTTTGTCTAATTAACGGAAATTTGTAGATCCTGTATCTATAGACGAAAATTTCGTATGGCACGCAGCTGCCATGGAATATGATATTGTATTTGGCATCAATAATTTAACAATTCGTACAAACCACTTTGTATGACTATGTTAAATGATTTGACCCCCCCAAAACCTTGTCAGATCTTGCCCTTCTCCAAAAAATAAAGTTTACGACCCCCCAAATTTATAGGGGTGAAACCAGGCGATGAAATTGACCTGATGTCACCATCGTCATTCCATAGATGTTAAGACAGGTTACAATAAACATCTGCTGCACATTCATTTCGTCTCCGTTCAGTTTGAAAACTTTCCTGTACGCGTTTAGCAATTTCTCTTAATCTGAGAAATTCTAAATAAAATGCAAAACTATTTTTTTACTATTTCAAAAAATTTAAAACTTTTTCAAAGGTGTCATTAAAATTAGTACTGGATAAAAATCAAGCATATTTCCTGGTTTATCCTATGTTTTGGATTTTTCCAATTAACGAACATTTCCCTACGTAGACAGGAAATTAAGCATAAATGCCGTTTAACGCAAATTTCAAGCATAATTCTCGACTTTCCGAAATGCTACAAATTATACATTTCCCAATTTGCAAGCCCCCTGGAACATTTTTTTTAACCAAACGTATTTATGGGACTCCCTCAGCGGAATCTGATTTCGTTCTCTGTGAAGAGAATTCAGTATAGGAGCACTATCATGTTTCAAATTAACTTTCTCGAAAACATCTTATGCAAAAAAAAAAACTTGATAGCATAGCAGTATCAAAAACTTCACTGCAGGGCAATCGATGAACATTCTTGAGATTATAACGAGTATTTTCCATTGTTTGGAACATTTTCCAAGAGAAAAATCAATGGAAATTGGAGAAATATACGCAGTCACGCGATCTAATGTTTTTTCCATCTTATGCTACCATGATATCGTGCTATACTAATTTAGTGCTGTGAGACGATTGCGTGACTTGCATGCATCAAGGGTGACAATTTGGGAACATAAATTTAATACAGGCTTATAGCAATTTTTTTCTTCTAATCTAACAAATGTCGCAACAAGTAGGTGGTATACATGTATACATACAGTAATACGTCCAGACCAGTTTGCACCAAATAAGAAGGATATTCTTATCAGTTTTATTTACCCAATCTAAAAATAACTACTTTATGATGCACCTATAAATGCAGCATAGTTGTAATAATTATATGGCAAATGTGGATTCCCACACGTTATTACTATTATTATGATATTTAAAAAAATTACATCGTACGATTCGGGGAAACCTGTCGATATAGGTCTCGGTTGTTTCAATGACCTATATTTATAAGACAAACAGGGAATTACATTTTTTCTTCACTTTTTCTATATAGCTCATACGCTATTTGGCAATCTATTTTCGGCGCAAATACATTATAGACCGATAATATTTCGACGTTTTAGGACATACTGACGTGGCCAATTAATTAAAAAGCAATTTCCACAGGAGGTTGCCTGCTACACCACTACTGGACTTCCCCAATTTTATATTTGAAAAATGTATTAATTTACAACTTGTGATCAGAATTTTAATACACTGCCTGAAGTTTCTCCTAATAAAACAATAAGGCCTATTTAAAATATAAGCTAAAATCACAATAAACATGCTATCGTAGTTTAAATCTTAAGTTCTAAATAATTAACTTGAAAAAGAGGATAGAGTTTTCAAGTCACTTACTCATGTTTGAACTTCTATATTAAACAATTTTATCTTGAAAAGTAAACGCACTCACTGTTCAAGCTGGGTGCAGTTTATACATTCAGTAGGTGCAACTCCTTAAGAGGAAAGTCCTCTAGTGTGAAATCACGTAAAAGTAAACATGATTTCCCGTTATAGCAATTTGTTACACCATTCATCAAGCATGATCAAATATACACAATGGAAACGTGCATTATATAAAAGAACTGGCAGTATTTAGCGACATATTGCAAATAACCTTCGATGACATTCCACAAAGTCACTTTTGACCTAAGTTTACCTGAAATCGAAAATCTTGTTGAAGTATAAACAGTTTTCTAATAAAACGTATAGCAGGTTTATGAGGAAAGCAGGTGCAAAATTTCAAAAGGATTTATATCTAACTGTCATTGACATCTATGTTATTAATGTAGAAGATGTCCTACATGCGAGACAATATTCCAGTCAGAACCACTTGTATTTGCTGCAGTTTTTAATGCATTGAACCAGGCTCAACCGGCTTGCAATTTTTTATACGAGATATTATTTGAGAGAGCGTGTACAGTTACCAAGTTGAACTCTTAAGCACGATATGTTATGATATTTGTAGGAGATGTGGTCACTATACTGATTTTTGAATTATAGAGGCTTGGAGGTCTGTGATGCGTGCATTTCGTAACGTTGTAGTTAGTTTTTTTTTCCTTTAAAAAACATTTTCCACAACCTTTTTTCTTTTTCTTTTCTCCTACAGATGAGAAATAGCAAAAGCAATCCGGCAGTAGTTCTACTGGCCGTTACCCTGATGCTCGTACTCCTTGCTGGAGGTTCAGCATCTGTGGTTAAAAGGAGTTTCGTCCGCCTGGGATGTATGGGCCAGTACGATAAAGCAGCCTTTGCAGCATTGGACCATATATGCGAAGAGTGCTATCACCTGTACAGGGAGCAAGGTTTACACGGTCTGTGCAGGTGAGTTCATATGCAGCATTTCACATTTCTAGAAATAACTTATCACAAGAAATAAAGGGCCCATTATTATTTACGCATTTGTACTGATTTTATGGATTGTGACATTATATTTACCAAACATGAAGTAAATTATGAAGTTTTATTTATGCAGTTTTTTAAGTTGTTTAAAATTTTATCAAGTTATGTACGGTACTAGGAAAAGAAACATAACTATAGGAGCTTCTCTTCGTAACATGATTATTGATATACATTTTTATTATTATTTAGGTCTTCATGCTTTAAGAATGATTACTTCACGGGCTGTGTAAAAGCTTTGCTATTAGGCGACAGGCAAGAAGAAATCGACCTGATGGTGAACAAACTATTTGGAGGTTCGAAGTAAATTCGGACCTCCATTTCCTGCGATTTGTGTAGCGATCGTAGGAAAACTCGGACAGCTAAGCTGCCTGCTAATGGCCACACCTCAAAATGCAGCTACCCTACATTATTCCAGTCTACGAAAAGAAAAGGAAACTGCAAGAATCCATTTAAGAACGTTGGGCTTCAAATGATGGATTCTTGCAAGTTGGCTTTACCAACTTTTTTCGACATTTGGCCTTATACGAGGAAATTTTTTTTAATTGACTGAAGTGTGCCACAACTATTTTAATTTATACAAAGACGGTGATGACGGCGTGCCGATGAGAATGGGCAAGTTCCTCTTTTTTGCCAGGGAAGCCACTTGTACAAAACACAAGGAAACAGAATTTCCCTTTTTTTTTATGCCGCATGCATTTTTTTTTTCGTGTAATATAAGTATACTGTATATTTTTTTTTTTACTTAATGTTACATTTTTTAATTTATTCTATTTATTATTGTTCAAATGAATAAAACCTCTAAGTATTGTTTTGAATTTGATATCTGTTTTTCATATTTTGCATAGTAAATATTATAGAGCTAAACAATGAAATATAGTCTTACAGAAGTGCCCTTGTTTTATTTTCAGCAAGGAAATGTCTTAGTTATTTTGTAAATATTTAATAATCATTTTCCACAAGTTTCATTGCTGATCTTATAAATGTTAAATTGTATTCGGTATTTTCTAAAATTAGTCCACTTTTATCATTTTTTCCCCTCCAATATCTACTTTGTACCTGCACTACAGTCAGCAAACAAATTAAAAATGTATATGATTTCGAGCAAAAAAGATACAAAACGTTATTTACATTGCAAAACATAAGATACCTCTTGTTTCTAATAAGATATATTTTCGAAATTGTAATGTGTAACAGCATATTTTATCGTGGGATTTTCTCCCTTCGTATTATAAAACAGTTGACTGGGCATCGAGGACAAAGTTAAAAAAAAAATGGCTCGTTTAATCCCCAATAACTCACGACTCGCATAATAGATTTAAAGCATTTTCCCATGGCAAAATTTTCGCGAAATTCCAAGGCATACCTTCGAAACATTTCAGCATTTGCTCATGAAGAATTCCATGTGAAAACGTTTACAATAAAGGTAAAGTGAAAAATATTTTCAGCTGTATACATAAATACTCTATGCCTTAGTTAGCACACGATTTTATCCCAGAAATCAAGGTTGGTGTCAGTTAGATAGGCGAGGTTTTTTTATATGCCTTATAGGTATAGGCTGGGACATAACCACAGAGTGGCGTGATTTTCGTTACACATAAAAGTAGAATGGTTATAATAGGAGTGCAACAGGTGTATAATAAAGCAGTGAGGGGGAAGTGAACACGACAACAAATTGAAATACAAATGACTGGGAAATTGCTTTTCAAATTAAAGAAAGCAGCCAGCCCCATTATCATCATTTATGCATTGCGGAGAGGTGCATCACCGTGGGGGGAAAATGAATTTAGGTGGCACAAGGGGATAATAAATATAACGCTTGTCCCCCATCCCACCCTTTGGTGAATCTATGACAAGAAATCATGCCATGCCAACTTAAACGTTCTTCCCTATGGAACTTTAAACATCCAGGAATCTGAGGGCTATACACGTTGGATAATGATAGGATATTACATTTCACGTCATGGGTAGTAGTTATATCTTTCTTTTCGTGGGACAACAATGCCGTGAAAATCGAGCGGAATACAAACGAAACAAACTATGCCGGGTATACAATTTCGGAAAAAAAGGGTACGATCGGATGATGCCATGGCGTGACGTAACAATGTCGTTATACCTGTTAGAGGTCTGGCAAAGAGGTACTAAAAGTCATTGTACGCGATGAAATTGAGATGTGGTATTTAGATATTTCTTATGTCAAATTATATAGCTTCAAAAACGTTGTTAAAGGATTCCTAAAGCCATTCACCGACAATATAAAAACGTTTATTTGACATGCATGATTCTAACGGTAAAGTTTGTAATGTAATTTCCAACTGTAATACAACTCCTCATGAGTTTTTACAACTGGGAACTAATATTTTTACAAGACTCGAGAAATACCAAATTGAAAACCAAAATATTATTACGTTTTTACAAGAGCATGCAATATAGATAATATGCAAATCAAATTGGAGATTAAATTTGAAAGTTATTCTTAACCTAATAATGTAATTCGAAGAATTAATTTTCTGAAATTTCAAGTCAAACGATTTAAAAGTTGAAAAGTTTGACTGAAGTTTATCATTAGCGAACTGTCGACGATATGTTCTCAAAACCAAATATCAGTTATAAAATATAAGTCACATGTCACTGATATCACAAGTGTTAGTAAGAATCTAATTTTGTTCCCATTAAAGCAATAATTCACAACTTTTATTAACTGGAAACCAGCAAATATTCGTAAACAATATTTATCGTACTGGCTTTCAGCCACATTTAAATAGTATTTCTACGAAATGGTGATTGACCCCTTTCCTTCAATAAAACATGAATGAATCAGCTGCATATAATGCTCTTTAACAATGTAAATATAGCATTCAACGTGCTTCGTGATTCACTGCCAATCCTAACATACAATATAATTCATGAGCATGTGAACAATTCCTGCTAATGTTAATAGTAACAAGTCGTACTTCAGATACAACAAATTCAATTTCTGAGAAAATGAATACATATTTTAATATACACAGACAAGAATGAATGGAGTTGGAAAAAAAAAACATTGTCACAAATATTTGTGACACTATTTTATAATTTAAATAATAAAACTGAACCCTTTGTTGCACGTAGATGAAATCCTACTATTCATAAAGGCGAGGAAATATGATTCATGAAATGACTAAATATAGTTTTGGCCTACATTCAACTTTTGCTATCTCTATGCTGCTTCCTACATTGCATCATACTCTGTCATACAGATTAAGGTTCAATAGTGTTACTACTAAATAACATTTTCCAATAAATCCCATTTTTACAATACTCTATACTCTGTATTTTAATATAAATATTTGATTTAAATCATATACAAATACATAAAACAATCACAGTTAATATATAAGATGAAAAATACTGCTTCAGAGGAAACTACGTGTTAGAATTCAGAGAATCCTAATCCCTTGTTAGATAGACATACCTTAAGTTGGCCATTACTGAAGATCTCTGTACATGTGTTAGTTAAGTAAAAATAAAAAAAGTTTTAGGATCATTGCCTATCTAAATTCGCAAATATAGTTTATGAAATTTTGAATTTTTGCATGTTCTGGTAAATTGTTAAGTTCATGACGAAGCTTAGTTATTTCTTTGGAAATTAAGTTAGGCAACATGATGATAAGGATGTTCACGAACATCAAGTTTGTAATGGTTACACCAAGAGCTCCGACATTTTTTTCCTGGATATATATATACATTATTTGATTGGATATCGAGACAACAATACTATTATTAAATTACTGCACGGTGTCCGGTTGTCCAATTGTTGAAATCAGCAGCACGAGATGTGTCATCATGTGAGGAACAATTCCCTTGAAAATTCTTCAATTATTATGAATTCCCTTCGCAATATTGAACTTTGCAGAGACATGGTGTTACTGTTTCGTGACACCAATTCAAAATCAAATTAATTTTAGACCAGGAAGCCTGGCATTCGAATGACTGACCATGATGCCAAATTCTCAGACAGGAAGGTTACTATAGTTTATCAAATACGTCTCCGCAATGAAATTACTGGCATATAAGATCAGTGCCAATGAAGCATTGCTAAACTTCCTACAGATGTGACTAACGGAATCCCTGTAATTCCTTAGTCTCCAATGTAGACATCAATCTTCCAACAGGCGTAGATCTTAACTTAGGTATTATTGCACCCATGCATTGAATTAGCCTTCCTAATGCATTTCCGCCGTCTGATCCAAAACTTTTTGGTCGTCTTCCAAGTAAGGAAACAAGCCAGTCTAATTTTAATTCGACGCACATTTAATACAATTAAACTGAAAATCCAAACGCATGTCATCTTAATCCCTTTAGCCTTCAATACCTAGTTTCCAGAAATGATGGCACATGGTTTCCAGCTAGTTGGTTTATAAATCGCATTGCATAATCCACCTTCTCAGAATCCTCACATTTTAAAATAATACAAAAATTAGCTTAAGGAATTAGTATAGAGCAGTGGTCTCCAAACTTCAAATCCTGGCAGAACACTTCATTTTAAACACTATTTCTGCGAAACTTTGAATGAAGTGGAACGCATAAAAGTGTATGCATATTTACGTTTAAATTTAGTTTCGATTACAATTTATATTTTATAGCGGACCATATTTAAGTTCCCAGTGTTAGTAATTTAAAAACAAATGCAATAGTACAACTTAATGCAATTTTATAAACTTCCACAAATACAATTCAGTACATTAGACCGAGCTAGGTGGGGTAGTTGTAATGCTATGGTGGTTTTCGCGGTTTTCAAGCTGTTTCCAGTCAAATGTCATGATAGTTCCCATAAAAATCGGTCGCGACCATATTCCTTAAAAATACGAACAAATCCAAAAACTATAATCCCAATTGCCAGGTGGACAAAAGTCCCACAATGCACATTTTAGTAAATATACGTATAAAAACAAAATTTTAATTTTTTGTATCAAAATCTTGCAGAACCTCTAAAATCGTTCACCGGAACCCAGTTTGAATATCACTGAAGCTGTTCAACCCACCATTTAGCCACCATTCTGGTTTCAGCATCACAGTTAGAGGCATTGCTTTCAATTAGGGACATACAACTTTTGGGTTAAAATGTCAAGATTTTTATTAATCCCATGAAATCCCCTAGGAATCCCAGAAATATCCATATTGAGAGCAAATGAACATAGTGCACTGGGGCGCTGCGCACCTCAAGGAACTTAGGGGTTGTATGCAAGTTCATCAATATAGAGTCTGACGTTTTCGTGCTGCTGGATGGCACATACAGGAAACTGTCTTGCACAAGTAAAGTCACCTTCTAAAAGCTGCTTGGCTACGTTATGCTTGTCTTTGCCAGTAACCATGACAAATACATTTCGGGCTTTTCTGATGGCCTGATATGTAAGGCTCATACGACTTTCTACAGGCATGCCAGGGGGCGCCGTGGTGAGTTCAACCCAAGATTTAGCCTTCCCATCAGATGATGCGCTGTCCATGTTGCTAGGGAAGAGCGAGGCAACGTGACCATCAGCCCCCACGCCTAGAACAACAACGTCCAAGGCACCATTTTCCAAAGATGTTTCCATCCATTGCTCGTAGAGCTTTGCACCTTGATCGTCAAGTTGGCATAGTCCTCTGGCCAGTTCCACAGGCATGGGATGGACCTGAGAACGTGGCACGTTAACGTGCTTCAGAAGCTGTTCTTCAGCGTTCCAGAAGTTTGAATGCTGTGGGTCTGAAAGGGGAGTGCATCGCTCGTCAGCAAACCAGATATGGGTGCGCTCCCATGGAAAGCGCCACTCGGCGGTCAATATATGGAATAAGGGTTTTGGAGAACGTCCTCCTGGAAAAGCTACGTGGAACAACTGCCTGTCATTCACTGATTCCAAAGCAATGTCCAACATATCCTGCGCCATTTGGTCCATGAGCTCGATCGTTGGCTTAATGAGAACTGTGTTTGTGATTGTAGTATCGTCCGGCAGGGATAGCACCAAGCGGTCTGGCGTAGCAACTTTCCTTGGAATTTCTTCCATAGGGAACTTGGTCTGATCACCCAACTTTGAAAATGCTAGTCCATGAGGCGTCCAAAGGAATTCCAGACTGGCAATGTCGCCCTTACCGTATAGCATTGGTCTTGCGGAAGTCTTCAGATGGTCGACTGCCAAAGTCCACATATTCCAAGATGCTGCCAGCTGCTTGACCCCTACAAAGCTTTCACGCTTTCCAAACACAATATCAGAGACGACAACAGAATATGCACGATCATCACCTAGGTAACGATACACTGTATGACCGTAGGAATCTGAAAGTTCCTTGGTCCAATCAGATTGTACAGCCGCTGGTGGCAAGTAGCTTAAGAGTCCTGAAGAAATGGCGATGCTCGGACCTTTGATGTCGCCATACTGATTACCGATATTCACGACCAATTCCTTGTGTTTAGGTGCTTTGGCATCACTGTGCAAGGCAAAGGCGGAGTCTTTGAACAAGATTCTGATGTAGGATGCCTTTGCGTCCAACGCTTTTCCAGACATAAGAATAATGGGCACCCCTTTCCATCTGGGTGTTGGAATCCGTAAAAGAGCAGCACCAAAGGTCGCAGTGTTGCTTTCAAAGAGTTCGTTCTTGAATTCTGTCTTCCCATGTTGGACATATCCATCGTACTGCCCCACCAGCAAGTGGTCAGGATGAATTGGTGCAACTGATTTCAATAACTTTATTTTCTGTTCCCGAATTGCCAATGAATCGTTAAGCGGTAGCTGTGGCAAGTCCATAGCCACCAATGTGAGCATTTCCATGCCATGATTTTGTAGAATGTCCAAAAAAACTCCATAGGTGTCATAATAATTCAGACGTCCTATGCGAAAAATTAATTCTGGTAAGAGTACCTCCAAAACAATTAATTCCAATATAGCAACTTGTGAAGTATTTACCTTCTGCATCTTCCTGCTCCTTAATTACAACTTCAATTCGTTCCACATACTCGTTATTTAACAAAGGTTCCAACCAATCACGATTATTAGCGCTATATTAATGAGAAAGTTGCAGCAACACTTCGTTGTTGACGATGTGAATGTTCTATGTGTACTGTGTTAACAGTACTGACAACGCCTATTTAATTAGCTGATGCTTGCATTTTGAAACTTCCCATAGAGGTATGACACATTTCTACGGGGATGTTATTTTTTATTCGAAGTCCACTAACATCTCATCATTGGTGTTAACATATTTCAAAAGTTGTGCATGTTACAATAACTTATTTTTTTATTTCTTTAAATTTAAACAGTTGCCGTAACATGCACAAACTGTAAGGTACATGGTGTACGGTGTCATGTTTTTTCTTTTTTTTTTTTCTTGTTTTTATTTTAAAGTTCAGTACAACAAAAAAACTAAAAACAATCAATTAATCCTATGCTCACATTTACTCCAGCCCAAATAATACCCCGTATGGCTAACTACATAAATCCCAGAAATATTGGGAAATCAACAAATCAAAAATTACATGGGTTGTAATTTTTTTCAACTATGACGAGGGAGGGCAGATGGCATAACCTAAAAACAAATTCAGTCTCGCAATAACATTACGCATGCATTACGGCGGTCTAATTATGAAGTCACTTTGTCCATTAATACTTATTGGACAGAATCCCTGGGGAGGAGAACGAAAAACCATTTTCGGACTTCCCTTCTGTTCCTTGCCTTCCCGTGTCCACAGGTCGATCAATACATGCGACAATATATGGAGCAGCACGCCGAAATTTATTCATAACATCTCCGAAGAGTCCTTGGACATCATACATTATCAATTCGTTATTCACGGCGTTATTTTCCACGATGTTGAATGGAAACCGCAAGCATCAAAACCCTACCCACGCTCTGCATACGCACTGGCCAATCTCACGGGAATTATGCCTTAAGTTGGCGACCAGTATAATCATATTGCCCTACATGTTCAAGCACATCACCCAAGGTCAGCACCTGAGGGTCTAAGCACGGGGCAGCAACTTACCGAAAGGGGAGAATTTGCTTAACAGCAGCCTTGCCCAAGTAATGATCAATGAGGTAGACCTCATCCTCCTCAAAGTTTTGCAACAACGATGTAGTCAATGCAGTCACACCCTCAAGATCGGATCCATATGGTTTTTCCAGTACCACCCTCAACCAAGGGGTTGATGAGCCACTTGTAGGAGGTCTGCAGACCCTATAAGGCAGATATGGTCAACAACTTATCAATCTGCTTCATCTTTGGATGAATATATTCATAAGCAAACTTAAATCCAGATTGAAAGCAGGGATTTGGAACAGCAGAATCATTATTAATTTCAAAGACAATCATGGCAAATACATCTTTCGACCTTTTGCTCGCATATATACCATTCTGATACCTCACATCAGCAATTAGGCATAGCACATTTTGTAAGAAAAACGAAGGAAGAATTTATCTCCAGAATCCCACCAAACAATTACAACAATGGCACATTTTTCTTTTATTTGCCAAAATTGCTCATATTTTGTTATTATCTCAGTTTCCTTAAATTGCACCTTGTCTAAACCGAATTCGTCAGTGCATTCTGTAGCTAAATGTCACTGGATTTTAAATCATATATATATATTTTTTTAAATTTCCAAAAAAGAAAGATGTTTTTGATTTTTTTAAAAATTGTTCTGAATTTTATAGCCTCTACTGGATATTGTAGATATGGATATAAAACACCTAGGCATAACGGGAAAAAAGCGCGAGAGAATATTGACGTATCCTGAGCTCCATTTGTGAAACTTTAATTTTACTAATATTAAATTTTACTTTTGAATTTTATTATTCATCGAAACCGGCCAGGCCACTATTTCAAATATGCCGCCATGAAGCAAAAGCATGCAAGTGGGCCAACCAGCTCCATCTAGGGATTACCGAGAGCATATTTGAGAAAACAGAAAAAAACCACCACCTGCAAATTAAACCTTGTTCAAAGGACCTTGCCTCCTCCCTGCACACAAGCAGCCCTTATCATTACCTATGGACACACTCCGCCAGCTCTCCATAAGAATAGGGTGGCACAGCCAGGTAGAAGACCCTGCCTGCTTCCGGCCTTGCCTCAGTCTCCCCACAAGTCTCCTTGGTGCAGAACTCTTGAGCTGACTCTGCGTTTAGGACATCCTTGCAGAAGGCCTCGTAATCCAGACATGTTTTCAGCTGGACGTAGCGTACTTGCTTCTGGAAGGCATCCCGACGATGTTCGCTATCATAGCGAACATTGTTCTCCAGGATCCCCCTGAGTGCTTTTTCGCCAACAGAGGCTTCCGCCCTCGCACCTCCATGAAGGGCCAACTGTACCTGATCACCACTGGCCTCGTCCAAGTCGTACAGCCCCTGCCACAGGTATTTTTGGGCCAGGTTTCCCGTGGCCCCAACGAGGACAAAGTTCACCCGGCCTTGTTGCGGTAACCACACATTTTCACCACCGGTGATACCCAGCAAACAGCATAGCAAACTTACTGTCCAGACAACGCATTTCGTAGGACAGGCCATCTTGTATCGTTACGATATGCAGAATGATAAAGCAGAATTGAAAATTTGCTAGAAACTACCGAACAGAACGCCTTATCGTCACTGTCAACGTAATCATTTTAGAACAACACCCGCGGGCTAATGATATGTTTCGTCTTCCTGGGCCAAGGCCACTACTGAAGGTCGACTGGGCTGTATACCTCGATGGGCCCCAGAAACATCGATTCTGCAGGTCTGGAAGGGAATGCTATATGCACGTGTACTTCAGCTGGTCAAAGTTCAATGACATTATGCTATTTTAGGTGCTGAAATTTTCATCAGTACATCATACGGGGAAATGGTCACATTACAATGTGCAATATTGTGCAGGAAAAAAAAATTGAGAATAAATAAAATAAATCAGAAATAAACAAACCGATATTATTTTCGATATGGCATTTGCAGAAATCCCTTTACAAGACCATGCAGGTTGAAGAATATGTAGAATGGCATTATTTGTAATACTTGTTGACTGTAGGGGGATCACCACTGTAGGGGCACTTCGTTGAAAATATTCGTGTTTAAAGCTAATGAATCATTGCTAATGGTAAAACAATCACCGGTTTGAAAACTACAAATGACCCATGGTATCTAAATTTTCTAAAAATTATGAAAAGGTGACAATGCGCAAGCTGTTCACCCCGTTTTGTCAATATAACTATAGTAATTTCACATTATGTTAATGCCTAGGTTTGACAAAAGAGAGTCCAAACATGGCGGATAATCGAAACCGGCTTCATAGCATTCTTTAACATGTACTTCGTCCCAACAATGTCCTTCAACAGCCACTCAAGGCCTTCATCATAAAATTCAATTAAAATGAAGACTTTGTAATTTCTTGTGTAACGTTATTCTGTGACCCTCAGCGGTGCACATGAGCGATTATTGGCTAATTTTGGAGGCCTCAGTTTGAAGGGCGTAAATGATTTCAATGCATTCCAGGAAATAAAAAGTGACAAAATTTAGCCCAATTAAATAATTTGTGTGGTTTATTAATTCTATCCCTTAACAATGCACTAACAACAATACACAAGTAAATTATCCAAGTACTCTGCACATAAGAAAGCAGGGTTGCACATCATCTATCATTGGCTACTAATGTGTCGCAATGTGAACCGATCGTAGCGCCTGGAAGATTACCAAAATCAAGTAACTAATGTGATAACTTAGAAGGTAAAATGGCATCGTTACGGTTAGGTCGGCGTTCTGCGCAAATAATTGCCAAAAATTCTGCCTTATTCTTGTGTGACATGCAACTACGCTTCGAACCTTCAGTCAAATACTTCAAGGAGGTTGTGGCCGTCTCGAACAAGCTCTTGCGAGTTGCCATGGAAATGGATATCCCAACCATAGTGACAGAGCAGTATCCTAAAGGTCAGTGGAGTTGAACTTGAGCACGTGCTTAGTTCCTTGGATAGCCTTCAAACAGTACAACGTATATGTCGTCTGTTTTTGTCAGGCTTGGGGCCTACAACCCCTGCCCTTGGTATCGAAGAGTTCAATCTGAAAGCCATCCCAAAAACCTGCTTTACCATGCTCGTGCCAGAAGTGGAGAGCATGCTCAAGGCCAGACCCAACGTGAATTCGGTCATTCTATGCGGCATTGAGACCCATGCCTGCATCCAAGCGACAGCTATGAGTCTGTTGGAGAAAAACTTCGACGTTTATGTCATCAAGGATGCGTGCTCGTCCAGGAGTCTTGCAGATAGGTGATGACCTTATTCATTCCCAATGTTCTTGACAAGTTGGCGAAGTTTTTGCGGTGTGCCAATGTGTGACTAATTGAACCCCGTGCATGAAAAATGTTTGCTAAAACTACAATTAACAGTTATGAAAGATTGTCAAGAAGACAAAGCAGTAATATCCTTATTTCAGTTTCTGTCACATCCTGGTGGCAAGTGAGTATCTAACAAATCTTCAGCTGTCAGTTGGGAATTGTTATGAATAAAGTCCATACACCATCAGGGTTTATAGGACCATAATTAGGCGCCAACGGGCCCTGAAACTTGATTGGAGATGTGTCTATGTTATGATGGGGATTATGCGTACATCGGGAACTATACAATTCAAAATGCATAATCTTCATCATATCGGAAAAAGATCTAGCTGGCTAGGGTTGTACATTTTTACAGTTTTCAGGCAGCTCCAAATAAAAATGTTCTCCAACTTGTCAGAATATGGTGTCATTATCATTTCAGACAACTGGTATTGATCGAGTAATAATGAATGGATATTGTCAAATTAACTTTGTGTCCAAACACTGATATAAAATTTTCCATCAAATATGGGGCCAATGAACATGAACAAATGCCATAAAAAAAACCCAACTGTCACCGACACATAATCGTTTCGGGATTTTTTTGTTCAAAAGACTCTTTAAATGTCAAGCTTTTAATATATTATGTAAAATTAATTAAGCGGCAAAAGTCATAATTAATGAAGTGCCTCAAAGCGAAGTTGTTAGTATGACGTTTCTGCCTTCTCGTCCTACTAACTAATACTTCTGAAGTTCACGAAGTTAATTAATATTTGGTACATACTAGTCACTTGAATATAAAGAATCAATTTACCATAATTTTAATGGGGAAAATAACCTTGATAAACGGACTCCAGTCTCCTGCTACACAGTTCAGACAATTCTAATGTCAGTAATTTTCTTTTAATGATCAAGAAATTCAAGAAATTTTTATAGCGTCCACAAGGTTTTACTAAAACTAAATGCAAGGAAAAAAGCATGTGCTCTAGCATCAATAGTCGTCATAGTTTTAATTCTTTTGGGTCATCATTGCCTCTTTGCAATTAATCGTTTTTTCTTCAGCAATGGGACCAACAATTCCGACGTTGGGCATTCACGAATTCAATCTTAAGCCTATTCAAAAAACTTCCGCATCTATGTTAGTGCCAACAGTGGAGAGTTTTCTTAAGTCAAAGCCTAATGTGAATTCCATAATCCTGTGTGGCATTGAAACTCATGCCTGTGTCCAAGCAACTGCCATGAGTTTGTTGGAAAAAAATTACGACGTCTATGTCATAAAAGATGCATGCTCATCCAGAAGACTTGAGGACAGGTGACTGATCATATATTTAAATATGTCACTTTAAATGCCTCACCCTGTATGTCATCATCAGAATTTAAGACTTTGGGGTTAGTGACAACAAAACTACAACTATATTTACAGGAAAAAATATTTGTTTTTATAAAGAATTGTAAAAAATATTGTACATTATATATATATTTTTTTTTAAAAATTTGCTTTAAATTATAATAAGCTAACTATCAATAGGCATAGCTAAATAAGCTAAACAAAATCTCTTGGGGGAGGGGGGTCTACAATAACTTTAGGGATATAAAGTCCTTGCTAGTGTGTAAAAGGGCTGTATGCTTCATTCATTCATGTAAATGATGTATGAGAGCCAGTTATTAAAACGAAGGGCCTGACTGTCTAGGTTTCCAGTAAGTTTAATTAATCTAACCACTGCATCGCCAAGGGATCCCAGAAAATAATTTCTTCTATCTTATCCTACATCGTGGTGATCAATTTACAATTTATGCTGTTACATCATACATGCCCATTATATTGACTAGCATAAAGCTAGTAATAGACAACTATAAAATTAGGGCATTAAATTCTCGTTGGTGATATATTATTGATGATCCGATATTTCCCATAAAGGGAAAAACAAAAATAAATATTCATCCTCCCACGCAATGCCAGTTTGCGTTGGCGGTACGACAACACATAAAAGCTAGATATATGGGCCTGGTAGTTCCGATTAAAATTTACTGTATCTGACCCGTGGTTTTTCCGAAGTCAATGACACGAGTTTTCCGCCTCCATACATTCCGACATTCACGAACATGGAAAATCAACCGGTGAAGCAAATAACGTATATACGCCATGTGATGCATGTGGAATTATTCAAAGCATAGCAGCTGTAATCTAAATGAAATCCATCATAAAATCAATATCATTTCTTTCACAAACTTCGGATGTTCAATTGCAAAGACATGTACCGGTAGTGGTTACTCCAATGCATTTCCCAAGACGTCACAATTTATTTTAAATAGAGGAAATTGCCAAAAACTAAAAATTAAAAATCCCAATAAAATACTAGACAATCTCGCAAGACTTAGTATTAACGTGTTATGAGACGGTTTAATTATTTCAGCCTGCAATATCATTGCAATGATATTAATCGTTAACTAAAATTAATATTGTTCAAATTTTATAGGAACACTGCATTTGATCTGATGCGTGACTGTGGGGCATTCTTGACCACCAGTGAGAGTATCACCATCAACCTGCTGCAAGACACTACTCATCCTAAATTTAAGTTAGTCAAAAAGCACATTCAAGAATCGTCTCCTGACACTGGTATTTAAAAGTAAAAGTGCAGGTATTATACAAGTGTTATCATCTCGAAAATCTCTCCTACTTCAAAAATGATACTTTAAAATCATACATTTGATTAAATACACATTCTTTCGGCATTGTGTTTAGGATTTAAAGTCTTCTTAAAGCTTTTTTAAAAAATATATGGGAGTTATTTTCGAATTTTTAACATTGCAGTTGTTATACGATTGATTGCTTTAAGGCAACCACTGTAGCGTGAAACATTGTTGAAATAAAAATGTTAAAAAATAACCATATGTATATTTCGATTTCCTGTAGCAGATAATTGTTGAAAACCTTACTAGAATGAAATTAATTCCACGAATGCTTAAGTTTTTTTAAAAAAATTCTTGTTACCCACCCCGTTTCATACATTCACAGACTGTCCTGAGATCCAACTAGGTCCCAACGAAAAATAAGAACAAACAAGTTTTTACTTTCTTTTTCTGTTCTTCCTTATAAAACGTTCAAGTTGCAATTTCATCGTTAGGTTAAATTCAAACCTGTTGATAAGTGAAGTCTCACTTTTAATTTGCTGATATTCAATTCATGACAGTGCTTATCATTATTAGGTCACACAGCAGGACGTTTGTCACAGAAGCCAATTTGTGTTAACTAAACTCGCTTTTGTCTTCGTTGACTTGTAATTTCCTACTACTGTATATCCATTTGCCAATTAATTACTGCATCATGTTGTGCAATGTCACTTGTGAAGTCATGCTCAACAGCCTCAATAACGTTCAACAACCTCCTCAAAAACCTCAATTTGGAATGATGGCACAGGTTATTGGAATTGCACAACGACGCAACCAATATTAATTTTATTACTAATTTAAGGGAATTGAATATCTGGTTCTTGTGTCAAATAACGTAAAAGGACATTGATACCAATTTCTGTTCAGTAAAAACTAAAAATATATCAATCTGATAAATCATACTTAAAATATATCAATCTGATAAATCATACTTAAAATACTCTCAGCACCTTATTAATACAAATTATCAGGATAAGCATCAAGAGTATTTACTCTAATCAAAGCTTTAGCAAGAGCAATGTATCTGCGTTGTTTGCATACACCAGCCTCTAGCTTGGTCAGATTTCAACGATAATTGAGTCAGATGCAACTGGTTCACTGGTATTATTTAATATTAAGAAACTCCTCGCTTACTTTGCACCAGTATGCATTTGTGAACAACTTTGAAACCAGAATTCTCTGCCCAATACTCGTCTGTCGTTTATCGCTAAAAAACGTATTAAATTGTAGCGTTGTGTCAATAGGATGCTCCAATTTCAATTGTACCCTTGCTTATCATCGTTAACCTTTAACCCTTAAACCGGCCAAATATGAATAAAACAGTCAAATAGATGTACATTCAGTTTTCAAAAGTACAGAAAAGCAATATTTTGAGTAACGTCAACACTTATCCTGAACTCCATGCTCACCTTTAATTTGAACAATTTATATTTTAACAAAACCACAAATTACATATATAACTATATATATTTGTTAAATAAATAATTATAATGTGCATCCTATTATATTGGTATTTGAATACTCGCTCATGATGGCCGCTAGGGGGAGTAAGTATACTGACCGGGGTAGTAGCAACAACAGCACGAATTTCAAACACATTTTGAACCGTAATTCCAACTTTTTAAATAAGAATGTAAATAACATGTCAACTTACTTTGATGTACGAAATTCACATTTGTTGGGTCATGTCGTGTACTTCGATAGCTATAGTTTCGAAGATGCACAGGTGGATGCGGTCTATAAATAGTTCGCTAGATGTCAACAACGTAGAACTTACAGATATGCCGATCGGGTTTTCAGTTCGAATAATTTCACGAAATTTAACACAAACAACAATTAACGCATGCATCCGAGTAACTGAAAACTTATAACACTATATATAACACAATAAATCGTGGGTAACAGCAGAGTATTTCTTCCTTTGAATCGAAAAATAAACACATCTTCACGCGTCGCGACGTTCTTTTTTTTAAAAAAAAGGAACACGGCACCGGAAGTTTACATATGCAATCTGCATCCCTATTGGTTGACTGAAACTAAAGTGCCCTCTAGCGTTTTAATTTGTAATAAATGGCAAAATTTAAATTCTTATAACAACACATGATCAATTTATTAATTTATAAATTTACTGATTGTAAATTGTAAAATATTAGTTATGATTGGTCCATATGCTAAATTTTAATATTGGGTTGAAATTGCCATCTTCCCTGACTTTTTCAGTTTCTTTAAAAACAATTTTCCCTGACCACTTAAAATGCAAATAATATGACATATGCAAAAGTGACAAAGTGTTGATTATAATTCTATCTTATTTTCTCAACTGTCAGTTATGTGTGATTACAATCAGTAATTAAAATATGAAATTCATGCCGCTACTTATTTTAGAAGAATACAAGAATATCTTTTACTCTATGCCTCAAAATTTACAAAATATGTACACCATAAATCTGCTTGTGACATTTGCAATTAATTTAAAATGATAGCAGGAAAAATTGGATTAACTTCTACACCGACCTATAAATAATTCCAGAGAAAAAACTAAATAAAAGACAACCGACAAAAAAGATATTCCTGTTTCATAATTCGCTTTATTTCAAATTATCTTTTGACAATTTTGAGATTATTTTACAAGCATGCATGGCTATCACAGCTCAATTCTTCTGTAATAAAATAACTTTTTACCAAGGAATATTGACTTATTTCAATGACGCAAAGCATGTAGGAATAAAAGATAATTATAAAAGGTACACGTGAAAAGAGACAAAATGATATTTGGCCACGTTTCGAACAAAAACCAGACGTTAATACACAGAAAGTCTGCGCATGATTTAAAAATTTTAATTCGCTGTATTTTATAATAATGGTATAAAAGTGGGAAAAACGCGAAATATACAACACAAAATTAAAATTGTGACTCTTAAAGGGAGAACAAACCCTCGTTAAAAATCATGATTCACTAAAAACTGATTAAATATTGAAGCAGTGGGATTAACCTTAAGCTTAAATATAAACAAAAAAATACTCTCTTAAGCTAAAAATTGCTCTGAAAATTCCTCGAAATTCTGCTAAAGTCACTTATCTTCATTGCCGCTATTCTTGTCTCTCATACTATTAAATAAACGGGACCAGCCCTTTCAATTTTGAAAACTTCGTTGAAAATCAAATGCTGATATGTAAACTGACTGGGCCAAAAAGGTTTTACCTAAACCCGATAAACAAAAAGCAGTCAAAAGAAATTCGCAGTAGTTTTGACCAAATATGTTTTCAGCCAAAATGACGCATTAAATCTAACTTCAACGACTGATGCAATATTTGTGTTGATCCAGAAAAAGTGGGATCATGTCTAAATGTGTGGAGTACATCATTTGGCATTCCATTTTCAAAGATTAAGAAAATGGAAAAAACCCAAGATGCCTGGAATCGTATTCAACTTTTTCGGAATGATCCACATTGTCTGCGAGAGCATAACTTTACAACTAAAAATCACAATTTGGAAACAGAAGACGCAAATTGCCCGACAAAACCAGGCCAGTCGATTGCCAGCTTCCATTACTCACCTCACGGGGTCTTACTCGTCAGAAGAATCTCCATTGGCATACTGAAGTTCGTGTCCTCCCGAATTCGGGGTTGAAGAACGGCTGTTCTTGTTCCAGCGCTCCTTGTGCTGCTCGCGTCCAAAACCTTCGTCGTAATTCCCACGAGCAATGAACAACTGCTTGAAATGGGGAGTGCAGTACAAGACGCCCTCGCTCGTTGTGTAATTATCCATTCTGCAACATAAATACGTAAAACTATAAAAAAACTCGGAAATTAAAAAAAGCACTCGCCAATACATCTTCGACGCCACTGTTCCAAACAAAGCAAACCTTTTTGCATGACAGATGCTCTGTTTTGAAAAATTGTCATAAGTCAAAACCTGGTATGCTTTCATGCAAGACTGAGAAATTGTTTTCAGATAGTCACATTATTTTACATGATGCAACTTTGTTAAATGTATCCTTAACAAAACGTATCAACAGAACATGTTTAGATTTGCTCACAGCATCACATACCTCAATATAGCGCTACAGTGGGAACACCGGAAACAGGTCTTGTGCACTTTGTGCCCGCTTACATCCAACTTCTCCATGCTGTATACACGCTTACCACAAATGTCGCATAATTCGCCATTTGTTCCATCGCCAAAATCCTTGGAATCAAACAAAACAAATTAGACAAAGTCCGACTAAAACGCGCATGCATAAATTTCCTGCACCTCTATACCAGTGACATATTTCTACGCAAATATGTAATCCATGATTGAAAGGTAAGTGACCATAGAGAAAAAGAGGCATCTAAAGCTTTATTTCCTCAAGTGCAACTCATTAAATCCAACACCTGATTATGCAACATTCAAAAGAAAACAACTGAAAATCTTGCTCACTTATAACCTGGCACTGCAGTAAAGCTTAAAAAGAACTCAACAAAATAATAGTAATAATAATAATAATAATAATAATAATAATAATAATAATTAATAGCAAATGCCATATCAGGGACTTTTACAACCTCTCAACAGTGACTGGAAACAATCCTAGCTCACCAGACCAGTCTTTCATGAGATTCCAACTGCAACAATGCCCCAGACCTTCACTTCTAGATTTGCTGAGGTTTAGTATTGCTAGGGTAGTATAATATATTAAGGGCGTACATTGTTGAGAATTCTGCGAGCAAATTTCACATCTTTCCCTTTTTGTTGTTTGGCTACTTTCGTCAGAATTCACAAAACGTGTTACAATTATGACTAAATTATCTACGGAAAAAGTATACTTGATAGCTCGAAAGACGAAGAATCATTTAGTAAACGAGTTTTCTGACAGCCACCTAAACTATGACTTCGCCGTTTAGAATGTCAGTAAATCTGTAGTTACATTTTGCCTATGGATATTGAAAATAAGAGGCAAGCTCAATTAAAATGTGAGGAATAAAGACATGAGTGAAAGAGTTATTGGAAGTTTCTGAAACCAGAAGGAAGGGCATAAAATTTCATTCAAATCAATGACTTGTGATTGTTACCAATATGGTGAATTATCAAGGCCCCCTTTCTCTGTGAAAATAAATGAATGGTGGCTCAGAAACGTCCATCTCCACTCAAATCATTCCTACATATATGCAATATTGCAGATAATGCACGTTTTTCAGTACCTATGCGAAAATAACACGTTTGGCACATACGGATTACGGCAGACTACATGTCAGAAGTTTTCTGCAGAGTACCAAACATGCTAGTTATTTTCGAATAGGCGACCTTTCTCGAGCCGCCTGTAACTTTTTACGAAGCGTGCCCTAAGAACTTGGCCGCAGGGTCCAAATCCTCGACGTCTGAGGAGTTTGCATCAGCAGCAGCAGCCTTTGCTCCTGGACAACAAGTTAAACTTTTTTTTTAAAAACCTAATGAATGCATAAATAGGATAGATTATTACTTCATATATTAATATGATATGGTAGTAAGAAAACGTCACGCAGATATCGATTAATAGACTTCTAACATACACTGATATAAAAAAATATCTAGGACACAATAGTGTTAGAAACGGGTATCTAGGTGATTCCGAACATTTTCGCAAGAGACAAAATAAGAAAAAGGAAAGCAAGAAGAAGAAAAAAAATATGGTGCAAATATAAACACTGTAGCCTTCATGGACACACCACTATTTGCCAGTGCCTGATCGGCCTTCTAAACACTGCCGGGTTTAACTACTTCGGCACCACAGTCCAGAGTAAATATTGGAAGGCAATCGGAAAGTTCACGTTTGGCGAGATTCGGAGAAGGAATTTTCGTTTTTTTTTTTTTTTGCGATTTGATTTCTGGCGCAGCATCCTGGAATTCACTATGCGAAGTGTGCAGTTTTGAGCCATCCTGACCGCTAGCCGGTTTTCGCTTACTCCACTTAGCGATGAAGCGGTTATTACTATAGAAGAAAAGAGCAGAGAATGGTGCACTTTCAGTCCAAAATACACTGTTCCGGTTGACCGTCGCCTGGTTTGTTACGTTAGTCCTCGTTTGTTCGGTGCCAATCGTGGCCATGGCAAGCAAGATCAGTTGCATGCAGACTACACAGAAGCGTACGAACTAAGATCCGATGGGACGAAATGGGCTCCAGAGCTGGCTACTGCTTCTTGTTGTTTAGTTACACTTCCTAATAACATGCAAGAAGCATGTATCACTTGTCATTCAATTAGACACTGCAGGCTTGGCGGCTAATTCGCCGCTGACTAAGAAACATTTGCCAGCATGACAATGAATGTGATGGGCAGCAGTCATGTTAGTGATCACTCTTCAGCTTAAGTAGGCAGTGCATCGATTAATCGGGAGCGGTTTTAATCCACTGCAACGCCATCGTTAGTGCATTTCACAAGCTAGCAAATTTATTAATAAATTACGTAGAATGCTACCACACATTAGCCGATATATCCTCACGGTGTAGCTAAATCCCGTAGTTTTAAAACTAAACTTATGGATACATAAAATCTAGGTATGAAAGATCTATGGCCAAAACTTGCTTCATTCATTATTTTATGGTAAAATTTAAACAACCATTCAATTTCGTGCAAAACAGAAATAGAATGAAAAAAAATAATGGTCAATATGATTTGGTGAGACCTGGTGTAGCTTCTAAATTAAATATATTTTAAATGTGCCACATAACAGCATTTGCAAAAAAATAAAAAATAAATCTGCTTTGGCAGCCAAAATTATAAAACTTCAAAGAAAAAAATGCAATAATACTAACAATATTTCTGATATCTTATGTCATGATTTATAAAGGTATCTAACTTTCAAAAGCCCAATGAAAAACCTCCATAAGTTTAAATTTTAGGCATTAAATGTATAGGTTTCAGAATCCTCAAAAATAAATGTTTCACAGGAATAAACCCTTGTTTTGAAATTTTCTACATATCCATTCTATTATGCAAATTAAACAATCTGCTTAAACTTCCAAAAAGTCATTTTGTGAGTACTTTTTCAACTTGGCCAGCACAACCCGTGAGCAGTATTAGGGAACATGCAAATAGTATTGGCATGTGACCTAAACTATAATTTTACCCTGTGAATGTAACATTCGACTTGGATATATCTGTGAGGAATTATGTGTCACAACAACAAAAAGGCACAAAAAAAATCACACTGCAACTATATATTGTCAGCAATTCCAATCACAGTTCTAATTCTGATGATACGTCGGATATTATTATTATTATTATTATTATTATTATTATTATTACTATTATTTATTGGCCACAATCATGCCTGCTTTACTTTAGACTACATGGTTAATTCCACAACCGAGCACTACCACTTAATATGCATGCAAACTGAAACACAGCAAATATTTATAAGCAGTTTAACGTCTGTCGTCTTAAGCATTTTAATTAGGCAAGGATCAAGTTTTCTTCAAGGCGATCACGTGAGAAAGGGATCCCCCTTTTATCCAATGGCACTGTCATGGAATTCAGTTCCCAGTGGACAATAAATAATTATCTGCTTGTCGTCTTTTTAAAACATGACATGCAAGTGATATTTTAAGGTTTAATAAAATTTTAAATATAATCGACGTACTGAAATTTACAAAAAAAATCAGGTCTGACAGCGTCTATTGCCAACTGAGAATTTCCACCCAGTCTCACATCAACGCCTTTAATTTCTACTCGCATTCCAAAGCAAGCAAAGACTCAAAGAAAAGTTAAGACAAAATAGTGTGGTTACTTACAATGAACCTATTGATTTTCGACTTTGGTTTCTCCAATGGCCTATCGCTCTCCTCCTTTAATGCTTCGAATTTGGCTTTCAGGTTCTTGGCAGTTTCCGGGGAGGGTTGCAGAATGTCCTCTTCGGAGTTCTTGCGGTTTTCCTTCTCTACCTCGTTCTCCAGATCTTCCCAGTGTTCGAACTTCTCCCTCAAGCTTTTTGCCTTGTGAGCCTCGATCAGGAAATCGTCCTCTATCTTGTCGCATGCTCGTACAATGTTGGGATCCCGAGGAAGTTCGGGCTCCGGAGAACCTGTATCCTTGGTGAACTCTCTGGGTGGCGTGATGCGTTTCAAGGGCTTCGGACCTGACGGAACATCCTCCCGTTCGGCCTGGCTCTCTAATTCCCGGAACTTGTTCAGCATTTTGCGAGCGGTGTTGGGCACGACGACTTCCTCGTCCTTATCGCAGCATCTGACTATGGTCGGATCACGCAAGATTTCGGTATCTGGCGATTCCTCCTTGACTGGTTCCCGTGGTGGTGTGATTGTGAATCGCTTTCGCTCAGGCGTTCCTTGACCATCCTGAAACAAAATAACCGGTTACTGGTTAAACCAATGGAGGGGAGTGTGTCCTTTTACTGATCGATGAACGAGGCACAAGCATATCAACCTGGTAGTTTTCAAAAAACTTGAACTTAGAGGTGAGATCAACTGGCGCCATTATGTCGTCGTCGATTTTATCCGACGATTTTATAATTTCACCATCGGTGACGGTTGCCGACTGTTGAAAGCAAATTTCCCGAGTGCGCATGCTAGGTGAGCGCTTCACGTTTCCAGTTGGGGAAGTAGATGATGCGACAGTCTTCACAGCTGTGGCATCGATCTGTTTGAAAAGGCTGCGTGCATCGTTTGCTGTTCCTGTAAAAATTGAAAATTAAAATGTTACAGAATACATTTTCCAGCTATTCATTTGCTATGTAGCTTAATTCAACACTCAAAATAAGGATGCCATGCTACATTTAGTAAGCGATGTAATTGAGTGCAATTAAAAAAACAAAAAAACAATCTAATAACCACATACACTGTTCACAATTAACAGTAAATTTCTCACCTTGCTCCTTAAATACACTCAAATCTTCTTCCTTTTCCCTTTGAATCTTCTCCACTTTTTCGAATTCATCATCATTCAGTACATCTCCCTTTTCAAACTTGTCCTTGATGAAACTCGTGCGAGTGTCGCCATTGAAGTCCACGGATTCGTAACGAGTGGGCGACTTGCCAGATTCCTCACATGCACTTTCGTACTTTGCTTTCAAGCTTCCTTTTCCCTGCAAAGTACGTTCGATATGATTATCCGTGTCCATATTCAACAAAACATGGACTGTGCACTTCAAAATCTTACTTGACAGATCCGCAGGCGTAGCTTGGCCAGCTCGTCTTGTCTTTCCCTTGCTCGCTCTTCTTTGGTGGGAGAAGTTCCAGACGACTCCCACTGAGTTTTCAATTCGGTCATTCCGCTAAACACAACCTAATAGCAACAGTGAAGAACATAGCATTTAGAAATATTGAAATGAAATGAAACGATAATGCAGAACGTACAAGATTTGAAAACTAAAAAGTAGAAGAAAAAAAAACCATGAAGCCAACTAAAGGATAAAAGACGTGACATAAGTGTCTAAATATTAAAATGGTGTCTGCCAATAACAATAAATACATCTTAGAATATTTTTAAATACCGAGCGCTATCATGCCACAAATTGATTTTATCGCTTGATTGCGTTATGTTAATTTAAGGAGGCAATTTCACCAGCAGGATTTGTGTGCAATTTTTTTGAACAACTGTGCCATCTTGGAACATTAATTGGAACATATCCTGCTCCTAATATCAATTTCCACTAAAACATAGCATTATGTGGTATTCAAGCATCGGCTAGGATTCTTAAGAAATTGGTGGACACCATTATGTGTAGAAAACATACAACATTACAGAAAAAACTTTAAAAAAACAAGTATAAAGCATACAAAAAACGCAACATGTTTGACCAACAAATGAATAAGCACAATGTGGTCTGAAACATACACAACCAAAGGAAACAAAGTGAAAAAAAAAGTGAAGACCAAATTGCCAGCTTGGAATGGAAAGTGTATATACCCAACCAGAGTCGGATGAATAGAGGGTACAAGAAGAATATTTGGAATCTGAAGGGTTCTTGGCACTTACTTCCTCCTCATGGACTTTATTCTCTATCTCGATTTGCAAGGGCTTTAGGGATAAGAGAGAATGCATGTCAGTAAAGTCGCTAATTGGTTGACGGAAAGACTGATGGATGGACAGCATCTGGCATAGTGACACTAATAGCTACTTTGCACTCACTTCCATAAATCACACTTGTTTAGAATTCAACAACCGCACAATGACTTTCGAAATCAAATTAAAGTTTTCCCTATTACCTTCTCTCTCTTTCTTGATTCCCGACTCATGTCAGGGCTGTCATCGCCATTCTCCTCATCACTTGAAGATGAATCGTCTTGATGGTGGCCATTTTCAGGCGATTCTAAACCTTGGAATCTATTGCCGATACAAGATGGGCATGTAATAGGTTTTACCCACATTAAACGTGACACTATTTCAATGATTTGCATATTTTATAATCTTACTTGGCCATTTTGCTGACGATGCTCTCTGAGCGACGCACATGAACGGATTCGAGTGATGTGTCATGTCCGTTTTCGTTTTCAGCTCCTTCAAATCGGGATTTAATGTTCTTCAGGCTTGGAATTTCATTTAGACCATAATCTGGCTTATCGGCAGCTATAAATGAGAAAAAAATCACCATTTTAACATTTTGATTGCTACAAAAGAAAGCGATATTATCACAACAAGCAGTACTTCATGGACTTTGTCGCAGACATGACACTTTAATTTCTTTTTTTTTGTGCAAAAATAGAAAACCTAGTACATAACTGGACTAACAACATGACATAAACCTTTTATGTCAAGCGAGATGCAAAAAATCACAGACACAGTAAATCAATTGTTTTGCATCTTCCATGTTCAAATCCATGTGTAAAACAATATATATGCACCATAATTTAAGTAAACTGTAAAGGACTTTTTTTAAAAAAATGCCTTGTATACATTATTGTTACTAAAAAGATGATCTATACTGCCTGAGTATTAATCAATAACCTTTATAATAAATAAATTTGACTTCTGCGTTATCAGTTTTCGGTTGTCGGAAGTAGGTTTGGTCCACATTAACTCTGATAATTGAGGTTCCACTTTACTATTACAGTATTTTAATCCTTGAACTCAAGTTGACTCAAGTGTGCAAAAATAAATATTACTTTGTTTTTTTGTAAACAAAAGCTGAAAATCATTGCCCTTTAAAATCATTAATCTTTAATTAAATTGTTCGGTTTTGCAAGAATAGCAGCATTAGCATTGCGTAAATTCTAGTTCATGTTTAATGAAGCTTAAACGAGTTCAAAAAATTATTTTTTTCTGTTTCTTCAGATAATCTAATACAGGAATCTGCAATATTTTTGAATAAACAGAATAAAATCTCAGCACTTGTAAAATAATCTGAGAACATCTTAGCATCATTCTATATGCCATAAGGTTTTGGCAATAATTTTAGTTATTTTACAGATTTTACACTCATATTTTAACAAATCTCGTAAATTTGCAGTTCTAGTTTTATTGATAGTGAACACCTGGTTCAACGGGTAATGTTGAGTAAACATTTGGATTATATATAGTTAACCATGATGGAAGGTTAGTTTCAAGATTAAAACTTGACCAGTCGAGATAAATTATGTTTTCTCGTCTGTTCTTGAAGTCAACACGAATTTCAACTTTCAAACTTCCGGCAACAGGCACATCTACCTGTTGCATAAAGGAACATGTACCAAAAAGGAGCCAAACATCTCACTTCCAGACAGGCTACAATCCACTTAAAATTCTCTGAGTGCACCCTTAATTCAAGTCCCAACTGTAAATTAGACTGGCGAAGCGAGCAATTTTTCACGAGTTAACCACCTTCCGCACACTTCACCCAAGCTCACCAGTCACAGGTGAGTTCTCGTAAACCAGTGTAACCTTCAATATTATGACCGCCTTCAAAACTAATTCCAAATGCGTGTCAACAGGAGCACAAACTACTATACTTCCTTGAATTCCCAATTCATTATTTTTGCAATTAGATTTTCGGCCATTGAAATGTAAAAAAAAAAGGATGAGAAGGCAAATCAGCCTTATTTATTGCAAGGAATAAAAATTGATGTGCGTGCTTTTCTTACAAACTATGCCCCGAAGAAAAATTTTGCTATAGTTATATTAGTGGCCCTTGGCCTTTCTCTGCCACGAAAGCCTTAAATGAAGTGGGGTCAGGCAGCAATTAATCTAAACGTTTATTTGTGGTTCTAAATAAAGCAACTTCTTGGATATATAAAAAAATCGATGTTGGCAACAAACAGGTCATCCAAAATGCTGTTTAGGATAAAAAGGAGACGTTTGGTTGGATTCAGACCTGTCCTACAAGGAGGGGAAAAAGTGGGATTGTTTAAAAACTATTTCGTTAAGAATAAAAAAAGTTTTGGGATTTATTGGCAAGGGGAATCTGATATACAAACAGGCTGAATTAGAACTTTACCTTTGTACTCTTGAAGTTTACTTTCGAAGTACTTTCAATGAGTGATATATTAGTCGATTTAGTGATTGTGCAGAACCCACATTTTGTATACATTTGAAATTTACAAAAACTCCCCTGTTTTTTACATTATGCAATGATAACATGTTCTGGGTGGGCGAAATTGGACAAAACACCCTATCTTGCCAACAAAAAATTTATCATTTTCGTAGAATTTCAATATTTCCTTTTAAAGGCGTCACTCGTCAAGCAACAATTAAGTGGGTTTAGCAAATGGGGAAACCGAAAGTGATTGCAGGAGTCAACGTCCAACGTTTCGATTAAACAAAACAATTGTTTTATGAAATTGTTTTCGAACAATATGAATAATTCAAATTGTAGATAACGTTCAAAAAGTTCAAATAATAGAAAAAACTATTTCATGGCGTTATCGAAAAGCATAGAGAGCAAGGAATTATGACAAAGGTCCTGAAGCAGATAAATTTTGTGAAATTCTGATTGTACAACTTTGATCCAAAGAGAACTGAAAGATTGGTCATACCCAGCACGACTTAGCCAAAACGTGATGACATATCTGAAATGGAATGACTGCCCACAGAAACTGTGGAAATGCCTCCAAAAAAAAAAAAAGAAAAAGGAGGGGCTGCTCTTAGTCACCGTCCAAGAATGCCTTTTCCTCCATTTCCCCCCGAAATAGCAGCCATATTTCTCTTAAGTTTAGTGCCAATGACATGTTCTGTCATAAGAAAAACCCGAAGAAAACAGTCTCCTTGGTCCCTCGTCCAAAAATCACACTTTGCCCTCTTCTTAAAGTTCGCCTCTATAACATTTCACTCAGACTAAACGAAGCGCAGCTGCTGGTGTGTTGAAAAACAATTTTTATGAAAGAAGAAAAAAAACCGTACACATATACAGCATTAAAAATCCCTATGATATAAATTTCAAGACTTGAGGCAGTCAGACAGACGACCGGAGCATACCAGAAACTTAAAAGGTTTCCAACACAGCAGCAACACTGTTGTCGGTCAATCGCACTGGTTCATGGCCTCACGTTTTTAACCTTGGACAGCTTTTTTTTCTTATTATTCAGAAACGACGAGGAAAACGTCCCTTGTCTTCGGGAAACTTTCAGTCGAAATGCCACGGGGTGGGTCAGGATTTGAATATAAACAGAATGTATAATTTGCCTTTGTTTTGCATTTTTCCCCTATGCCTTGTCTCATAACTAAAACTACGAATGGCATTTGCAAAAAAATAAATCAAAAGCTATCTGACAAGAAAGAATAGACAGAAATCCAAGACCACCTAGGATGTCAAAAATTATTGAAGAGTACATGCAGAGGAAGAAATGATTAAAAAAAAAAATTGGAAAAATGAGTTGAGAAATTACACCCCAATAAACATCCTGCTGCAGTTCAAAGGAAATTGGAGTTTCCTGGCAGATTTTAAATTTCGGGATATCACTTGCAACGCTAAGGGAAATTGAGTTAGTGACCTTAAATTTTAAAAAGCCTACATGCAACTTTTGAAGAAAACAGTTGCAAAATTAACCCACATAATGCAATTGTGTCCGTTGATCTAAAAAAATTGCACGAGTTCGCCCCCTTTAAAGACATATATAGTATATTGAACACGTTATGTCACTAATCACAGATGTGGGAGAAACCAAACATTTGGAACATTGTAGAAAAAACAAGTTCGACTTATTGTATCTAAGATCAAGACTGAATGTGCTTGTTCTTATAACCCAAAAACCGATTTCGCATTTATACAGTAGTGACAATCCTAATAACGGTTTTCTGCCCATACTGTTGAAGCAACACAGAAGACTGTTTCAAAAGAACTTGTTTGAAAAATTATTTCCAACAAGATTGGTCCACTTTACTTAACAGATACACAGATCTAACCAAAAAACTGCAAACATCTTCAAGTCTGTTGTAAAGGTTAGCAAACATTTTTTGGTGATTAATCAGTTCAATGACCATTTCCCACCTTTGTTGTTCATAAAACGTAATAAAAATCTTTGGAATCGGTAATTTTTATTGTTTTTATGCATCTGCCAGATGAAGTATGCAAATGAATACAAGGATGCTTGCTAATGGTTGTCATCGCATGCTTCAAGACAATGGGGAAAAATTCCAAATGATTGTTTGCATTGATGATAACAAATGACTCATGTCAAAACTTACATCCTCCACCCACCTATTGCCAATGAAGAATGCAAGGTAGCTACTAAAAATCAAGTTTGCAATTTCATTTCAACTTAACTAAAACTAGTTGAACATACATTTCAACAAAAAATTCAAATTCCAGCATTTTTATCCTATATACTTATCACTAGCATGTACACACACCACTAACTATACTTTTCCTCCTGAATGTTTATATTCATGTTTGTACTATCAAAAGTAACAAATTGTTTGCCACCCTAAATACTTTAACAAAAGATATTTACTGAAAACAATCGCCTAACAACCATTACAATAGCATACCCTCAAATGTTTGGAGTTATCCATACAAAAACAAGACGTTTTGCAATAGCTATTAGAGGTTCCACGAGTCGGTATATTAAAATAACAAAATATAGGTCAGTATCACGAAGTTAACGTAGACGCATACAACGATAACACCAAATTTGGGTAACATCAATACCAAATCAAGAGTTCTCTTATGCAAGTCTTAGTCATTCTTGACGGCCTCAAAAAATATCCCATGACTTTTCAGGAAATTGCCTCTCAAGTCTCACCTACTTCCAGACCCCAATATTTAGCACACGGATCCAGATTCGAGTCGTTTGGCTTCCCCTACCTCCCGCTCATTGGAAATCATGACTCACGCCACCTGAGACCGTGGCCATCCCCTGACCACTGGTCCTATTGAACACCCACTGAATAAAAAGCTATTCTCCCTACCCGGCAAATATAATAATACGTGACCAAGGACACAAATGCATCTCTGGATGCAGATTTCGATTCAAATCGCACGGATTGACATCCCCAAGTGTTACCCTCTCTGCGTATGACTCACTCAACCTGACGTTTGCAGAAAAACAAGGATCCCCTAATGCTGCTCCCCTTTCCTTTCCTGTTTTCAGGGAATTGGAGGTTTTGATGCAATAACAGGGACCACCAATAATTCTATCACAGATTCAACGATGTGCCATATGTCACATTTTGATCAAACAGACTGATTTTTGGAATTTTGAGAACAATTTTGCACACAAAGAAGAACACTGAATGCATTTAAAAACATGGTAACATTGCGCAGCCTTAGATAAGGAAGTAGTCTTGCCACCCATTTTACCAATTATCATGAAATTGCACATAGTTTGTACAAAAAATTCATGCTGGTATAAAAGTGCGAATGGTTTTCACAAAAGTGATTCTGCACTGTTTCTTGAGTCACAAAATAAATGGAAATAATAAAAATCATACAGGTTATGTGTACATGTACTATTTTTTAAAGTAGAACTAGCCTAAGTCTAACCCATCTAAACCTCGATCAAGGCTTACGGTCACAATTTGGTCCCCAACATCCCCAACACAACCGTTTTCAGAAGCAGATTCTGACGCGCCTCACAATGAACATCACAGAAATAGCACCTGGGACAGGTGCATTCGGATCTCACCATCAGGATCATCATCGTCCACCAGCTCGGCGTTGGACAGCGACGATCCGGAGCTGAGTTGTTCCAGCCGGAGTTCCACCTCCTCGATCTGGTCCTCAATCTGCTGAATCTCCAGGTCTTCTTCGCACAAGGGAGATTGGGAAGGCGGCACTGGAGACTCCGGTTCACCCTCACTGCAAGCCGAGTCACTCTCGGCTTCAACCCCCATCAAATTCAGGTCGGAGCCGTTCAAATCTACGTTCAGGTCCTCCTCGACCACCACCGGGCCGTCCTCCTCGGCATCGTCGACGTCCATAAGATCGGGCTCCAAGGCCTCCACTTGTTCGTAGGAGCACGGAGATGTCGGAGAGGCACTATCCATTGTCGACAGGACGGGAAACCTGACAGATCTGCGTTCAACCTCTCGGTTCGACAGGCTAGGACGCTGTTGTGCAGGAAAAAGGAGGCGCGTAGGAAACTAGGCGAGCACCAACAAGCAAGCACTCACTGGCCTTCCCCTTACTTCACTGTGACATGGTCCAACAACAACTGCAGTTGTTCCCCCTCCGCAACTCACCCCGATTACCCCTCCAGCAGAAAACTCTTGAAAAAAAATCAACCCCCCTCATTGTGACGTCATCGTTTGAGAGCGGTGCATGTGTGTGGCACACGACTAGCCGGCCAATCGGTTGTCCGGTATGGCTGACCAGCTGCGCCGGGTCAGGGAAACCCAAGGGCGAGGAATTTTTCATGGTCGTTGATATCGAATAACACGAGCATTAACCAACATAATCAGTCAGCGAAACCACTTGACCACCATATACAAATCATGGGTCGATTTGGGATCAATCATCATACAGGAATATCCCTAGAGCACTCAACGGTGCAAAATTGTTATGGTACTCTAACTTTTTTTAGGTGTAATTTATTTGAAAGATTATAGGTAATGCTACATTAATGGTGAGAGATTTTCGGAAGGAGTTTCTTTGAATAAAAATATGTTAAAAACCCGGGAATTTATCGAAGGGGTGTAATAGCTAGTACGAGTACAATATAGAAACACTACCGTTATTTTAAAGATATTTTATCAAAATTATCAGCCATATAAAATGATTTTGGCACTTATCTAAATATTCGTTTTGTAATTTTCATTTATAATGACATTTGAAGAATTTTGTCTGAGCTTAGTCATTGTCTAAGTTTTTTCTAATGCTTAGTACATTGTGATTCATTGTGAATTACCCCCCAATAAATCTACAGGGTGTCCCATAAGTCTGACCCATGTCTGACCAAATGTAATACATCTTGAACTATTGCGCATTGAGCATATCAAGTATTAAACTTTGGAAATAAATTTGCAAACGATACATTGTAGCTAGCATATCTTATGGTAAAATTTAAAGCCATAACGATTATCACATGAAAGGTCGTTGTGGTTAAATAACTGCTTGATTCCTTCACTAATTCACGACTCGTGCCACGTTGATGTTTTCGTTTTAAAGCAAAGAAAAAGATGCTTTGTTTATACAAATAACAACGTGTTGCTTTCTTTCAGTTTAGGCAAAACAAAAGAAAAAAATACAATTCCATGTTTTACTCAACCATTGCAAAAAAGCAAAGTGCACACTTCAGCTATACATGTACATTCATGCAAACCGTGTAAGAAAAGTAGGAAGTAATACCGTACATTTGAGAAAGTATACCCCAACTTTTATGAATTAAAAACATTCCTCAAACAACTTTTGGGGACGTGAGAATGGAATGTGTAGAAATAGAAAAAAAAAGACAAGTCGGAATTGTCTTTGAAAACAGAACCTTCAACCTTTAATTGGCCTCCAAAAAGCTATAAAGAAAATACTGGATATCCTAGTAGGGGGAAGTGAACAATGGGTTCCTATTCCTAACTCAACTATCCGAATTAAGTCCATTTCAGTTTATTTGGTAAACCGAACACCAAACCCTTTCTTCTGCATTTTGCATATCATTTCTGCAAACTTCCGATGCATGGGGATGTTGAGTAGACATGGAGATGATGCCAGTCAGGTCATTATGAATGCGGAACTTTACTACAAAGTACTTCAGTTTTTCTGAAAATTAGCATTACCTTGAAACCCGCCATCATGACACTTATTTCAGCGCACATGATAGCTTTGGATAAATATCATGAACTTTTAAAAATCCGGTCAAGAAGGCCCTATTTTGTGAAGTGTTAAGTGCATTTAATAAGATTTGTTTTCCTCCAAATGCAACAGTATGTCAAGTTCAGAGAACAACAATATAGGATATCCTTTATTTATTTTAAAACCGTTAAGTGATTCTTAAGTGCTTAAATGACGAGGAAGATTGCACGCTGACTTTAACCATACAACTACGTGTATTTTATTTCACACAAAAATACCAAAGTCAAACTTTTCCTGGTAATTCAAAAAGCTTTTTTGGCTTTCTGTATATTCCTTACCTTAACATATTTACTAAATAGCTATTAAGATAACATATTTCCAAACCCAAAATTCTGATAACATGTATCAGATTGACTATCTGGCCTGTCTTGATTAGTCAATATTGGCCTATTTGACCAACCCGTTTAATTGGAAATTAATTTATAATACAAGTCACATGCAATTTCATTCCATAATCCGATTTTATACACCACATGTCAAATCAAAAAGACGAAAATAATATTTTAATAATTTCGTGGCATGTTTCATTTCTGTAACTCGCATACAAAAATTGCAAATCCGAATCGAGTTAAGTTTTTACATCAGTCAAGTTTTAAAAAATCAGATATTTCATTTCAATTCCCCAGATATCAATAGTGAAAGAAGCACTTTTTTGAGACATAATGGATTTAATATTTAGGGATAAACCTGTACTTGCATTACTATGCAGAGGTTCAGTGAGCTTTCCTGAATTTTCATGTGTTACATGCACGACTAAGTTTTCTTTCATTTCTGTCAACAATGGCAGTAGTTTTTCTACCAAACAATGCCGGTTTTCTTTAAAAAATATATGTACATAAACTCCGCCAACTACCACTTCCATTCACTGGACAATTTTCAAAATTTAGACTGGGGGAAGTTCGTGCTGAAAACCGTATCCTTTCACTTAATTGTGAAACTAAAACGATTCACCAAACGTGATAATTTTTGCTTTTCATATTTCAGATTTCTTTTTCCACAATTCGGAATCTTACAGACGTTACCCCCCTTCAATCGTTGCAGAATACAAATCAAAATATCCACGAAACGTGGACAAATTTACACATCTCCCTACTAATTAATATGCCGTCGACTGAATCGCAGATTTGCGAAAAGATTAGCAATTTCCTCTTCGAATAAATCCTCTTTAGCTCCCCGAGTTTAATCCCATGCAAATAGTATGGCCAAGCGCGACGAATAACAAATAGGAAAATACTACACAATCATTTTATTCTTATGAAAAACTAAACGTTTTTTGGATCCTGAAATAATTGGCTACTCACAGCTACCCCACAAAGCAGCTTTCCGTGAAGTTGAATATTTCATCAGAATATAATTCAACATTTTTTTTTTTATATTAAAGACTTTCAATAAGACGGTAGACTCTGTGCTCGTATTTGTTTGAAAATTAATTTTCACGGATTAAGCATATTCGGGCCGCGCGCAAATGCTTAACGTGCATCAGAATAAATGAATACATGCATGTGTATAGATAAAAATCCATGGTAAAAATAATAAGTCAGTTTTTTTAGATCAGCCAGCGGAAATAAATTTCCACCAAATGGAGCTTGTCCGCTTTGATCTTGTTTAAATTAATGGTTCTTCCTTGTGGCCAGCCATGAATAAAATATGGGTTGAAAATTAACCACAAACGGATTTTCAAAGATAACTTATTGCGAGTAGGAAATGATTTTCAGCACGACTACCTCGATAATATGCTCTAAGAAGTCGATCATGATTTATCAGCCTTATCTTTACTATAATCCTTTAAGCACGGTCCAGACTTTGCGATTTCCAAAGTAGAAAGAACATGAACCGTCATTAATCTCATTTATAGACATGGCGTTGTGATGTTATGACTTTCCATGATAAATAATAGCTTATTTGACGCAAGACGCTTCAGTAGCTGCACGCACGCGCACGAATCTAATTTTCCGGTATTCATATCCGTTAAAATCAGCGTTTCCGGCTGGAGCTACCAGCCCCTAGCGTCAATGTGGCCAATATTGCACGACAGCTTTGCATGACAATCTCTGATTTATTCCTTGCCATTCATCAAGTACACATGACAACACATTTAAAGCTAATTAAAACAATATAACCAGATCATCTGTAGTGTAACTTAATTTCCAATTTATATTCATAATTAAATTATCTAAAACTGCGTCAATTGCATAAACCCGTGCTAATTAATCAACAAACTTTAAAACAATCTCAGTATTTAATGATGTCTATTAAATATCTGAAATTGTGACATTTTGGAAAGGTCATCAAGTATTCGGTACTATTCGAATAGTGGTAACAACAATGAAAATCAGTTTAATTTCATAAGTAGGCCGTTCTGGTTTCTGAAAATGTCAGAAATCCCCAAAACAGACAAAATGAAATCAGTGCTTTGGTCTCCTTAAATTGTCTCTAAAGGTCGAACTTCAATATGTAGAGAAAACAACCTTTTGCCACAAACTTTTTTCCCCCGAATTGTGCCAATTAAACCTTATGGATAATCTATAAGCTCGTGACATTTCTGATCAATCATTGATTATCTTGTGGGTGGGGAGAATGACAACCATGATGTCAAGTATTGATGCAAGGCACTCGTATTTATTCTGAAGCCACTATTTACCAGGCCTGATTATTTTTAAATGTGATTAACAGTCCACTAACCTTTGGCAGACCCTCAGTTCTAGCTGCCAAAGTCATTTGAAACCGAACAGGAAACTCTAGAAATCCAATTCCAAACTGACCTATGGGAGTTCAGTCTGTCACAGAGGGGTCACCCAAGAGGCTTATAAGGTTTCAACCCCAGATTCCCAGCACACGCGCAGTAGTAATTAAGCACTTTTCTCAACTCCCCTATTTAGTTGAATGAAAATGAGGCAAAATCGCTTTAGAAAAAAATTGGACACAACTTACATAATTTAAGCTCTTCGCAGAATTGGCTCCAAGATTTTGGCATAGTTAAAATTAACACTAGAGATCGGGTGTCTTCAGCCACGCTTTTGACAATCTGCAACCAGCGTTGAATTTCAGAGTTTAAATCACGATCACCCGAGCGTGAAACCTGATGTTGAGGCTAGGTTCTGCGTGTTTGCAATCACCACCCAAGTTAATTTCATTAGCGATCTTTGTTTTGGAAACGACTGAGTAAAATTCGCAGCATGGATTTTGTGGAGAGCACTTAAACGTGCGTTAAAAAACAGGTTGCCAGAAGTAAAAATTAGAAAAAATAATCAAATCTGATTGCAACACGTGCGTTATGGTTGGAACGAATAGGTTTTTTTTCCAATAAAACAATCGTCCATAACCTGAAACGCCCATCAATGCCAAACTCGAAAAGGATGTTAAGATAAGGCTGAGCGAATGAGCGATTAATCGGTTCACCCGCATACATATGCATTTCTGATTTGGTAAAACAACTGCGATGTGTTAAAAGAAGAGCCTTCGAGTAAAGCATCACTTTGGCATCATTGATATTCAATACGAGTGAATGGGATTTTGAAGCGAAAAATGAAGCCATACAGCGTGATGGCTGTATTTTAAGCCACATTCTCCAAAGTTAATCCTAGATTTAATCGGATAGATTTTCTCATTTCATAACAGATTCAAAAAATGGACCAATCAGCGCAATTTCATTATTCAAAAAATAAGGAAATGAGTAGCACCAGGTGGAAAATGTGCAAGATAATCGCCATTAATCAATTGTTTGCTATAGATCAAGCTGTAATTGACAAGAAAACTGTCTGCCAAACAACCTTTTCATGCCACACTGCCCATATTCCGAATGAAATACGAGAATACAAACTTATGTTTATTCAAAGTTCGTATTGGCGTCTGTTCCGTGTTTCGATTGTCATGTGACCTAATACGGACAAATGGTGTTGGAGCTGCCCACGTGAAATTCACGATACAATGTGTGTTTGATGAAGAGAAACGATTTCCCCATTCACCTTTTAAGACGTGTTTATGTTTCGTTGTTTTACATCTTCCAGACCGGTTCCAAATGGAAAATCGACAGAGGTTTTCTGCGCAATTTTGTTATTCATGGATTGCACATTAATGAAAATCAAAGATGCAAAACGTGCATTATAAACGTCAACAGCTGCAAGTGCCAAAAAGGTCGACATTTAGGAAATGCAATTGGCTGTCTTAAGGTAAAATTCAATTAGTGACACAACAAGAAAATGAATGTGCTCGATTTCCATTCAATTAGAATGGAAATTTCGTAATTTCCATGAACTATCGTTTATGATTCTGTCGCTTTCTTCTTTTGTTTTCCTTACACAATGATTGAATTAATGAACAATGGTAAGCTAAAAGACTATTGTCGTAGAAAAAAAATAGGTAGCCTTAGCGTCAATGGAATGGAATTGGAATGCAATATTTTGCATATATGGTGTTCCTAAGAAATTGTACCTACACGTACGTGAAGTTACCCATCATAATATATTTAATAGGCAGTTGGGTCTGCCATCTCTTAGCCAACACTCCAAATCCGATTGACTAACATCCTTAATTCGTTCTAATTGCTATCCTCATAAATGGTGAGAAAAGTCAATCAAAACTGCCCTCAGAAATCTCAACAGAGCAGAATTTGATAGCAAAATCCTGTCTCAACTTCTTTTCTCGAACAGAAGATGAAAGTTCAGCACTTTGATTGACAACCGGATGACACGGAAAACATTTATAATCCAAAATATAATTAATGGGTTTAATGATTTGTCAGTTGGGAAAGAGGTGGCAAATCCATTCTTGCAATGCTAATATGGAGAATAGCAATTGTGAAATATGGCACAACATACAAATGTGTCACTTCTTAAAGCATGAAAGTATGCAGTGAATTAAGAAGTTCGACCTCGGATATAATGGGGTCTAAATGTGCCATTCATAATAAACTAATGAATGCCAATAACTGTTTTGCATTGCCCATATCACTTGGAATGTCCATTATACGAGGTACAATACAAATGTAAAGTAATGCATAATTCAGTACTAACTTCCTTCTCTTACTTTGAAATGTTTCAAAGGATCAGCTTTGTAGTGAATGCACCATAGATGGCGCTGGTATTTGAAAAGAGGACAACTGCGGTTGAGGAACCATTAATCATTTGCTGCAAGCTAATGTAAAACAAAATAGATAACTATAATATATACTGCTAAAGGCGAATTAAAAACATGAAAATAAAACTGGTCTGGGATTCATGCCAGGCCATTAATCTAATCAAGTTTATCTAGATGATTTAAATGCTTTCATTCAATGTCAGACATAAAAATCTAGAAATTTAAAACTACACTTTGTATCTAGTTACCCTACCCAAATTGTGAGGTTATTGGATAAACTTAACCAAACAGCAAACATTTTAAAACAGTGTTGCAGGGATACTAACTTCAATTTGAACCACACATAATCCCAAACATTTCAGTTGGCATAACCAAGCGTTAAGGGCAAGACAAGCATTTCGATCACCTTGAAATTTTCCTGAGGGTCATACCATAAAACAATGATTACATAATTAAAAATTGGGACGTGTGAACTGTCCCTACCCACTTTATTACACGTTGGATAGATGTACTAATTAGCTCGGAGTCTTCATTATGGTAACTTCACTGGAGTTTAATTGCAGCGATTACTAGTCCGTGCATGCACAAGCAATATTTTACAACCCATTGTTATCGAAGAATTAATTGCGCTGACAATGTACTAACTAATTACAAGTTCACTAGTGTAGGTGGCGAAAAATAGCAAGACAAATTCACCGGGAAGTAAGGGATCACCCATAAAGGATTTCCAGAGAAAATAAGCAAAAAATGTGTCAAATATGAAGCATGTTAATTCAGAAAGTTCTTTTAAATTTCAATTGTGATTACTATTGATGGAATAAAGTTTAATGTCCCTTTAATTCTGATTTCAGGACGTCATTAAAAGGTGCAAACAAGTTTACAAATCAACACGTACTTGTATACATAGGTGTAAACATGTCAGATCACAGTAATATCAAAGAGGTTTTTTTTTTATAACTACGATAACAGTTTGAGAATTATTCAGATCTTCCACCTTAAAAAATTAAGTACTTGTAAAATGATAATTTTAATTAATCGGATCGACACGTTGTCATGATTGATGAAAGAGGATTAGTTTAAATAACAGCAACATCCGCTGTTATAAATTTGCTAAAATAAATTACTTCAGGGATGAACTTTGGTAAATTATTTGGTCTGCGTGAGTTTTTTTAGCAAAAATCTCTTGTGTATTGACATGACAGCCTTGAAGAGTTTTATTATTAATCATTAATATAAATTCGGGAAAAATAAATAGGTCTTCCACAGCTAGTGAAGTAGCAAACGATATTACACGTTGCACAAAAGTTGACTTATTTACACAACATTAATATCTGAACCCAGTACTCGCCCATTGGTTAATAAATGAAAATTATGTGATGATATTGAACTAGAACCTCGTCTGACGCAAACATGTCACTTCTTGGTGTGGCTGTTTTCTACAATGTAATCAAATTAACTGAAACAGGATCAAACTGAAGAAAACGTAATGTATGGAAGGTCTATAAAATCCTGCGCAAATACTCCCAATACCTTAGCTTATTAAGGCACCTTATTATAATATATATACATGTAGCTTATTAATTTTATACGCTTAGGAAATGTAATGGGTTTTATAAATAATCTTGTAATATATACGCCCTTTCTCAGGACCTTCAAATTATACGGGGGGAAAATCGTTAACAGACTTGCACAGAGATGTGAGTTGCAACAATATAGGTGATGTTCTGTTGTCATCGATAATCTCCAGCAAATAATGAAATAAGTTGACACCCAAAAGTCATCAGAAAAACCTACATCTATGTAATCATCATAACTTCAAATTTCCAAGGGCTACCTCTCTGGGATTATTATTGTGCGATGGGCCGAAATTCCATGACATTACAACTCTAGATTCTCAGAAACTAATTGGACAGTAATTTTCTCAGACTCAGCTATGCAGTGAGTGATCACTTAACAACGTGCACCTTATTTACTAGTGTAATCAGAGCAGTGTTTTCAACTTTTTTAAGCTCACGGGGCACTAAACTAGACCTCAAATTGTGGCGGCACACAGGTTAGAGAATATAATTCCATATGAAAAAAAATTAGTCGACTCCTTTTTTACTACTTGATTACAACTCATGCAAGCACATTTCAAGGCTCATCCCTTCAATTTTCAAGAACCCCCTCCATGACAAATTAACACAATATTTTTCCAAAAAGTATGAAAAGTGCTATAGATAACTTTAAAAAAAAGGTGTCCTTATTTTTATACATGATTTCTCAGATTAACGGCAATTTCTCGACAGGGGCATAAACTGGTGTTATTACGAATTTCAAGTATAATTCCTGACTTTTCCGAGATAATAAAACTGAAAGCACATTTCCCGACTTTCAATTAGGCTGCTTTATACCCTGTGATGATAAACATAATTGGCAAAAATTCGCAATAAACTCAAACATTCATTTTTGGGTGTCTGAGCATCACCTGATCGCCTTCAAAGTATAAGCAAAAAATATGCCTAATGAAATAATGAAACTTCAATGGTTCTACAGAATATTCCTTTCCACCATGAGAATAGTTCAGAAAAACCCACGCCTTCCACTTCCACAAATATTTGAATACAAGTCATACACAAGCTCGAAATTCTCATCTATACTCTAAGCAAATACCTTGGCTCCTATTTATAATTTCAGAATACCGAACTGTTCTTTACTACGCCTATATCGCTACCAAAGTTATTATAAAGATTTGGTCCGACCAGAAGGTCATTTTCACAAGGAAGTCACGGTAGACCGAGTATCACTCACCCTTCTCGGCTGGTGTCCAGGCCAAATTATAACTTTGTTTCTCCTTGAGCTGTTGAAAGCCTTGCACTTCCTTATACCAGCTCCTGCTGTATCCAGACGACCTTCCGCCAGGCAGGCCCGTTCCTACAACCAACGTTGACAGCATTTGACCACCGAATATATTCTAAGACTTCAGCTGACTGGCAATACTGTCATACTCCAAACAGAAACTTAGTTTGGTTCACTACTTGGTGAAACTTGGGAGCCAAAGCAGGAAGACGGGCTCCTTGCCAAGGCACCGGCTAAGAATCCAGGTCGCGTGGTCCACGTACGGCACCTCCACCAATCTGATATGTCAGGTGCTATTAATATTTGTGAATAGGAAAACGAAAAGTGCAACAGTAAAAAAAACTGCCTGTTGGCACTTTCTCCAAGGACAATTGCATCAACCGGTGTGCGAGAAACTGCTCGTTGCCAATCCGGACACGTTTGCCGGCGTCGGTATCGCAAAAATCCGCCCGATAACCCGTCGAACAGAATTTTTATGTTCGACGTACTTGCAATCGCGTCGTTAAAGAGGTACTTAAGTCGCACTTATCACCAATCGAGCTATCGATTATGCACGCCGTTCAGAACTGCTGGTCTGCAGCTAGTTCTAGGTCCAAACCGCTCGACTGAACATGTAAAAGGCTCAGAGGGTAAAGTCACTACCTGCTGGGGACCAAAAGAAGAATGCAGGGTTGGAGTTCAGATGCATCAGTAGGAATTTCCAAAAAGGTGAAACTATGTCACGTGCATGAAAAATCGAGGTCAAGAGGTAATCAGTGGGGATTAGGGCATCCCCACAGCGTTCAACTGAAGATGTTAAACGCTATGGACCATTGGAGAAATGCAGAAGGACGATAAGGTCGGAGTTCACAAAGAGTCTGCACAAAAGACACGATGCACGTGTTCGAGGATGGCAGGGAAACGAAAGGTTAAAGAGATCACATTAGCTACAACATCCTCCAGCAGAAGATGTCAGAAACCGAATTCCAGCACTATCAGTGCATTTCAAAAGTCAAAAAAGATGTACTTTCTCGCTTCTGACCAGCTTCACATGGGCACTCGTCGATAACCTTTGAGTCTCTGGGCAGGAAGTCTTTAAGACTCCCTCGCGACCTTTGCACATTGGATACCAAATACGTTCTTCGAATTCTACTTGGGACACAGGCACCAAGTTCCAGAAATGCGACCTACCGCAACGGCGCCTTCCACCGACCAGGAGTCACTGGACCTGTACAAGATCTCTGGAGAGAACAAACCCAGTCACTTGAGAATGTCTCGAACAGATCGAGGACTTCGGAGTGCTAATGCGATTGGTCGCTGACAGAAGACCGGGGTGAACGCTGCACAACAACAAAAAACGCTTCAGAGTCAGAAAATAACCAGATGCATCGTGGGGAATCCATATGGCAATCTGGAGTAACCAACCAACTTTAACTTCGGCCGCTCGCCAATGGAGGGTAGCCACACGCAAAGTCAGAAAAAAAAAACTGATGCACAAAGGGATGCAGGAAGAAAAAATTACAGTTTAGTTTTACGGAGGTTGCTCAACCTGCTCTGCTTAAGAAAGTGACCCACTTCTGCGATGACCTTTTTCTCAAAGCCCCATGCGATCCCCCTCTGCCGATAACACTTGCCTCTGATAGGCTTGTCTCCCCACTCTGAAACAGGTCCTTGCAGTCGGCACCGCTTCCAAATGCGCTGATGGGTCTTAAAACTATTCGAGAAATTTAATTGACCTCTGACGACTATTCCAGGCCCTTTCAGAAGAGGGAAGAAAGTTGGGGTGTAGCAACAGGTAGGCATTCCTGTGCAGTTGGGTTCCATAGCTTACCGCCAGATTTACCTTAAACCCCAGGTCACAGCCAACAAATTGCTAGTGACAAGAAACATTGATGTATGCACAGAATTCCAAGGAAAGTATTCAGCAGACTGCAATACAATGATTAACACTGCAGTTCCGGAATGAAACATTCATGGATATAGACGTTCCGGACATGTCCAGATGGAAATCTGTAACTTGTATCTGCACTTTCACAAATATTTCCAAATACATGTAGGTTACCAAATTGCAATATTTGTAATCGAAATATTCCAAAACAGTTAAATAATCAATTGTGTAACGTTGCACAAGTTTTAAGAATATGATATTTTCCGTCTGATAATTTAGAATAAGTCAGTCATTGAACTTTAAATGTTGACGAAATTATAAGATGTAGTGTTTGTAAACAAATTTATGTTCACAAAATATATATATCATCACTATCATCATTGATTTTTTGCTTACATTAAAACAGTAGAATAGTACAGTTTCTATATCCACCCTTGATTTAAAGTTAAATATGAACTTGAACCGCCAGGGTGGGGCGTAGGGTGCCTAACAAAAAAAAAAAAAAAATTGAACTAGGGGAGAAATGCATAAAAGGCAACCAACAAGACAGGAGGTAAGAATACAGGGAGGGAAGGCCAGACTTATGAACGATGAGGGGGGTGGGTGGGTCAAATATAACACAAGGGTGACTGGGAGACGAGGGCCTTCCTCCACTCTAGAAACAAGCACCCTGGATCCATATTTCCCAGAGCTAATTTTAGTTCTGGATTATCATGGTTTCAACACGCACTGACATTGCCACTCACTTGAGTCAACAACTTGGCTTAACTTAGTGCCAGCCTGAATGTTTCAGAAATATCCACTCTACGTTTATGACATCATCGTCCTCAAATGAACATGTGGCAACGAAATGTAGGGAGAAAATGCAGAAAAAGAGAAAAAAAGAAAAGAAAAATTGTAGGTGGGAGCCATGAGTACAGGATGCACCTATAATAGGACATAAACAAGCATCTAACCAGAACGAAGACACGTGGGAGCCATGGACTAAAGTCCTAAACGAGTGAACCTTACGCAACGATTTTCAGAACGAACAGGAGGGGGCCTGACCAATTTTTTTGATTTCTATGCTAGAAATGTTCTGGTATTCTTCTAAGCCCACGAGATTTCCTTAGCCAGAATCGCAGGCCAATGCCAAGATTCACGTAAAATTAGCATCGGTTGTGTGAGTCACAGAACAGGAAACTATGACTGAATTGTCTATAACAAATGGATGATTACAAGTCTTGAAAGACATTGCAAGCCTAGCATTAACTACAACTATACATAGAAAGAAATACAGAAGTAATCAAAGCATAGTATTTTGTCATTACAACAAATTTTCGTAAGTTCAAGTATTTCATAAAATCCAAACTGTGGCAGCGTGGCGCATTAAAATTAACACCATAATAATAACTGTATTAGTTTGATAATTATACAGGACGGTGCAGAAGTCACTATCTCTTATTCTCAAAATATCACACAAAATATAAGAGATCGGTGGTCACAGACCAAAGATCACTTCAATCAACAACAAAAAATGTGACCTGACCATTTCATTTTTAGATAACATTCACGTTTCCTAAGTTTGTGCCTCCCAATTCGTGGTTATGTATTACAATGAGGCGTTTAAAACGGCGCTTAAAACATGTAACCGTATGGCCCTTGAATTCGATTTGTACCGATATAATCCTTGAAGATAGAATCAAATAGGCAAGAAATGTATTTTGCCCCGATACAAACGTTTCACTGCAATACACAATTTCTATCTACATGGCTTCTTAAACACCCGGAATTTATCAAATAAATCCGAGACAGTAATGTCCACATCAGTGATAATCTTCTTCAGATAGCTGATGTCTTAAAAACATTGACATCAAAGAGGCTCATTATTTGCAAACCCAATTATTGACCATTTTGCAGGATTACGATTATCAAGTTTGTAATCAAATGTATTATTTTTCAGAAATTACCGATTCATTTCTCATAGAAACAGCCCCCAAAGTCAATTCAGAATTTGAGAATTCAGAAATAGTACATTACTTACTCAAAAGTTTGGAAAACTGTATTATGTGATGTAAATAGTGTCTAGTTACTATTGTATTTTACGTCGTATTTTAACTAAAATCGATACTTTCAAGTAACAAATTAAGAACATTACGAGAATACTAGAATAAGTGTATCTGCTGGCACGTTAATAAAAAGTCCATGAAGAAAAGTGTCAGAAATTTCACTTATAATTAGCTTTTCATGCTATGTGCCATCCCGTGAAATTATGGCGGAAGGCGCACACGATTTTTCATGCTTATCCACGACTAAATAGCAATTTACTATAATTAAAATTGTTTTGTACTCACATCGCACTACATCAGGCGGAAGTTCGGCAGGGACGTTTTCCTTGATGATCATTTCGTGTCTTCGGCGTGGAATCACTAAAAATGAAAATCGATTATTTAGTCGTTGCTAGGCAAAATTCCTCCAACTATTGAATGCATTCCAACTTAGGAATGATAGCAAGAGTTACTGCTGAGCTAATGGAATTTGATTTACTTACCAACGCGCTCTTCTTCGAATTTTGCTTTCGGTTGAAATAGCTGCCTGAAATGAGGTCTGCAATAGAGCACCCCTTCATGGCTGCAATAGGTATCCACGCTGAGAAAGAAGAAAAATATATTAGAAATACTAGTGATATTTCAAACATTTCCTAGCTAAATTATTTGAGCAATCTTGAAAAATCATAACCAATAACTTTACGATTTTTACTATGTCTATTTTTTGTATTGGACAAAATATTTACAAATACAATGGATGAAGTTGAATATTAATGTTTCAATTGTGAGCATGTTAGGAACCTAATGTTCTATTTAGCTGCCAAATTGTTGATCCTGATTTAACGATTGCTTAAACCATATTCACACAGTTTTTACATTATTTTTTTACGTAACATTTCTCTATAAGTGAGATTCGCATGGAAGTACTGCTCCAAAACCACATAACGACTTAATAGTGCCTTAATAAAATGTGTAAAGACATAAGGAAATTCAATTCAAGGTACAATACAAAAAATCTTCAAGCACTAACCTCAACGATTTGCAGCATTCTTTGCATCGAAAGCAAGTCTTATGGAAGACTCCTTTTTCGGCCTTGATGCGTTCCATGTGGAAAACTTGTTTGCCACAAATACGGCACAACGATGCAATTTCTTCAGATATATTACTCTGAAAATGCAGAAATGGCGAGCGTGAGTACAATTAAGTGCGAGTTACACTATGAAATAGTTGCAAGACATGGTCATCCCATCACGAAAAGTAACACTTTAATATTGAAGAACGTCCAGTTGTTTACATGAAGTGAATTTCAAAAGTGCACAATTGAGTTAGTAAAGGTTAGCGCACTTACTAAATCGTTAGAATCCAACAAAGCATACAAAGGATAGTCAACCTGAATAGAGAAGGTTAGCAGATTAGTGACACCAAGCTGCACCCAAAAAGCATAAAAGAATTATTTATTCCCCTTTATGTCAGCAGTACATGTAGAAAATATACTCCAGACTGGAGATTAGAAACATTGTCAGATCCCAATAGTAAATTACCTAACCATAGAAACCAACAAATTTTGCATTGGTGTTTTGAAAATCTGGTGAAATCATCAGACCTTAAAATTACAGGTACAAAATGTTAATGGCAGCTCAAGGAATGTATAAACTTCCTTATAGAATTTTAAAAGTAAAACTTATTTGAAACATTGCATACTACCAATGTATTATAAAATATCGCATTTGGAATATATAATCCGATGATTCCGATCATCAATATTACAACAGTTACTACTCCAAAATTTATTTATAGCTAATGGGAAGGAAAGTTCAATTTTAATATCAAATTGGTAGAGCCCTTGTCAATATTATACGAGAACATAATCTCATTACTCCAAACGAAAATTCCTTACATCCTAAATAATTTAATAATCATTTTAAGTATATGCACTCTGTGGGACATGCTCTAAAAAGCCATTAATGTTTTCCAGAAATTGCATCCATAAGCTAGTAGCGTTTAAGTTTTTTTATTTACTTTCATGCAATTACTGACATCAATAAAGAAAGTGGTAACAACACCAAAAATGTTAGTATGCAAATTAATCTGACCATGCAACAGAACAATTGAAACCGAATCCAAGGTACCTGACTGAAATTTCTGGTGATTTTAGTGCGGTCGATTTTCACCCCTTCGGCTTCGTTTAGCTCCTGGTTGTGAACGCTGTCCGACGAGCTGCTGAAACTGGATTTCTGAATAGAAACGAAGAAGAAAAAATATGTTAAGCATGTGAAATCAAAAATCCTTCATTAATTTCTAGAAGTTGTTTGCAATTAAGTAATTGTGCAGAAAAATATCTTCGTGAGCTACTACAAAGAAGAAAAAAAAGCTTAAAAGACCATCACCAAGCAAGTTCAAAAGTGAGCTTTTGCTAAAATAGAAATAGGCTAACAGATTCCCAATAGTAATCACCAAAACCACCACTAACATTAAAAGAAAACCCGAAGTTTGTGGCATTCAAGCAGTGAGCAGATACAAAATAGCGTGTCGAAAGTCCATAAGCAATTGGCAAAACTTACAAGCCGTTCGAAGGCGTCGTCATTGCTAATTGTTTCAATTTCCTGTGTTGTTGACAGTGTCTTAATCGTGTCAATAGTGGAGTAGCTATCGCTCTGAATTGGCGTACAATGAATAAAAGCAAGTCCATAACATGCAAAGGAAAGCACCAATGTATGCAAAATTCCCATAGAAACAAAGATCGAAAAGAATCAAAACAAAGTAGAGGCAATTGCAACAAAAAAAGAACGAAAAAACGAGATAAAAGTACAAAAACAATTCTATGTTTCAACAAACAATGGAAGGAAAGTATTCGTGTCTATTATTAAAACAGTAAACAATTACACTAGACTAATCGAATGCAACTATTTGTAAATTGAATACAAACTTACCCCCACACAAAAGCTAATATGGCCAAGAATTGATTAATTGCAATCCCTGTTAAATTCACATTACAAAAGCTTTAATTAACACGAGCCATATTTAGCACAATAAGTAAACTACAATGAGAGTACATTTTAAAAAAGACGTTTAGTTTGTCATGTTTTCAAGAAAAATATTCCAAAATAATATTTTTTGATTATGGAACATTATGAAAGTTATCCAAAATCTCTAGCAAGAACCAAAATCCCATCCCAGAAAAACAATACAATTATATAGTTAACCCACATATATTTGGCACCGGTTACAGGTAAATTTGGCGTTAAAACTATTTCAGAAAATCGATCATACGACAAAAAAAAAAGCTGCATTCAGCAGTTACACCTTTTGTTTGGCCAAAACTGACTGGCATAAATGTAAAAGCAAAGGGCATTGCTGAAATCAGAATTCAAGATAACATCAACTTGTGTGCGAGGTATAACTTTGTTTCACAAGGTTCAACGCAGAGATTCACATACAGATACAGTATATAAACTATTCCACATAAAAACTACATCTATCTTCTGATACAAATTCCTTACCAAAGACCTGATGGACACTCCGGTCTTAATATTCATTCGTTGTTTGTAGTCGTTACGGGCGTTAACTGGTGTCAGGTCACAGAAACTTGCTCGCTACATGCATCATTCACACAATTAGTTACAATTTCAACAACGATTATTGGCATATTAATGCGTAACCAAAATACAATTTTGCATTAGTAACGTGCCGCTGCTAAAAATATTCAACATAATGGATTCTTAAATTACAAAAGTCAAGCTTCAATTTCATTTTCCTGGTAATAAAAAACGGATGAATATTTTTAACATCGGCATCATGCAGCTCAAGTTATTATAGATATATACGTGCAAAATGCTCAAATTATATTTTATGAAAGCCATCCACAGCTCGTGCATTTAACAACTATTGCATGCCAGGTCATTTTCAATAAAATGCATGCAAGATTAATCATGGGCAGGGCAAGGTGGTCTCATGGAATGTTAAATGGCAATCGAGCAACAATCAAAACTGGTTATGTGCAGAATTCAAAAAATTTCATAAATAGAAAATCCCGTGATATGGCAATTTCGACTATCATAATGATAGCAATTCTACGCTGTTTATAACCATAGCGATCGACGTGATGGCATTGCTCCATACAGTCTCAAAGCTGATGAGACCACCTTAACCGTTCCTAAATCATAGAAGTAGGGCATCATATCACCACTCACCACCGTAGTTAAATGTGTGTAGGTGAAAAACTATTTCTTAATCGATTAGCTAGAAGGAGGTGGAGCCACTGGAAAGTACTAGCAGGTGCAAAAGTGCTTTATTCTCTGTGCAGTTTTGGCACAGGTTGTGCTTGGCAGAAACCCCGAAAAATCGTGGATCCTTACCAAAGCTCTGACAGAAACCCCGGTATGGATCACCTCCTTTTCTCTCTGCCTTTCTTCTTCATAACGACTCAGATCTGAATAGCTTTTTGCGCGCTACGAAAAGCAGGATTTTAATTAAGGTGCTGCCACAATTAGTCCATTTTGAACAGCAGTGGGTCCCTAGCCAATGCACTGCAAACATCAGCAGGCCCTCACTCACCATAGAAACGAGTGGAATGGCCTCATCGAGCTCATCTTCGCTATTCAAGGCTTCAGTGTCCAAATGAGAGAGGTCGCTGTGGCTGAATGTGCGCTGATACAAACAAAAGTGGCCATTTTTGAAACGAAGAAAAAAGCTAATGAAGTATGCCAATTCTGTGCTCGGATAACGGTCAAGAATTTTAGCATTCAGAGTGCATGAAAAAAACAAGGTCCTTGAATGTCTATCTATGCCTTCTACAAAACCGACATTTCATTGGTCTGAAAGCCTGTCGTATTGATTGTGGCTCAAAATGATTGCCAAAGACGATGTTACCAGGGTCTACCGACCTGTAGATACTATTAATTCATAAATTATGCATTCAGAAGGCCCATGAAATATTGTATAGCCTTTGGTGATAAAATTGTATCAAATATTCCCAAGTTACATCGCCACTGCGCTGTATCTTATAGGCAAGGCTAGTTAACAGAAAGGAATTTTACCTTTAGAGTTGAGTATGGAATTTTACCTTTTGCTTCCCCATTAAATTATTTGCACTATTACTTCTCTAAATCTTAAAATAGGTTTTCTTCATATTTTCATATAACAATCTCGAAAATTCTCTAAAAGCCAACTAACACTCGTTATCGGCTAGTTGGCAGACATTCAAGGACTTGAGAAATGCAAATTCCATGTCATTCTAGCTAATTGGTAAATACCAGTGACATGGAAGGAGAGGCAAGATATACTTATTCACTGCATTTGCTCTATATAACGAGAGTTTGTCAAGTCCAAAATTGGTACTGGAATGTTATAAACATTAAAAGCGTACAAGATCTTTAAGCAGAGCTAGTTTTCCAGGTTATGCAAAATTATGTTTTCCACATCAGTGATTTTGACATTTCCCTTATCTTTCACGATGATTTTTTAATATTCAACTAGCGTTTTTCGTGAACACCAATTGCAATGGCCGAACAGGAAATTAATTTGTTTAACATGTTACTTTTAAAATTCATGAGGTTTAACGCTTTGATAACTTTTTGGTTCTAATACGGGTTCCCAATTTCATTATTTCAACAGCACAAGGATGAGTTTTTGCGTGACAGGTTATAAACTACCTTGGAAAAAGTAATTATTACTAAAGCGTTGCGCTATATATGGTTTCTATCAATCATATTTAACTTCAAAATAAATCAATGTAAAACCTCCATTTTTCCTTAATGATTTTGGCAGTATATAGGCTGAAACCTTAAGATTTGCTCAAGCGTCCTATATGCTTTTAATATTAATACCCATGTGCATTAACCATCGTATAGGATCAGTAATCTTTAGCACCTATCTGGTTATTCGGCGAGTTTTGACATAAACGCTATACTGATATGCATCATGGCTTGACCAGTCACAACTACAGAGCACAGCTAATTTGTGAATATTTGGAGCACACAGCCCTGTGCAATGAAATTAGAAAGCTGTTATATTTTTTTACTTTAATAGTACTTCAGCTCGTTTTTCTTAATCAGCATAAATTATCATCTTGATTTTTTTAAACTACTTCAAGCACTACTTCAAATGCCAAATCATTGACCGTCTCCAAACTCAGATTGGGATAACATTCGATTAAAGCAGGTATCTCAATTTTGTGCTTTCTATTAATTTTGAAAGTTCAATTGCCAATTGCTGCAATCGAACTTTTGTCTTAATACTCAAAGGACCATGGAGTCGCCAATACCTGAGACAATGCAGCTGGCGACAGGAATTTTTTGTTGGGGGTGTTCGCCAGATTTAGATCCTCGATTTGAACAAGGTTCCCATAACTGGTTCTCTAAAGCCATGCCAAAATACAACACATTTTGAAATTATTTTGCACCTTTTCAAGGATTGAAGATTACTTTTGTTTGTTGTTAAAAGCGTAAAATTGCCATTGTTATTGTTAGTGGTGAGATTGGAGCTTACTACTGTAACAATTAAGTGTCGTTTTATTAAAATAAATAAATCGTTTTAGAAGTGCTTAGAATTATTAGCAGGGAAATTAATTGAAAAAAAGGACTGCAAATCAGTGCGTCGTGACGTGTCTTCACCTGGAAAGCCTTCGACTGCAGACCAAATCAACGACAACTAATTAATAATACGAGATTTGGAAACGGAAATGAAACCTTGTCCTGCTACATTAACAGTTTATGCCCTGATTGTTTACCGAATTAAATTTGACACTAATGTATTGTCAAAAAATCATGTATGACAAAAAAAAATTTCCTTTTCACATTTTTTCCAGTTGTTTGCTCACAGAAGCGTGACGGACCGGCAAATTCCGCTCTAAAAACCGGTATTAGTTAAAACGGTCAGAACAAACAACAGGCAAGTTAATCGACGGAACAGAAACACTATGCGAAGACGTATTTCAGAAACTAAATTTCTGGGATTCTTCGTGTCGAATTAGAAACAGAACGCAAAAAAATTGCATTTGCATGCGACTGACTTACCAGCGATTTGATGTCAACGCCAGTGTCAATGACTTCCTTTGATTTCGTTACCTCTGTTCTTGGTTTATGCTCGTTAAAACTTGCTTTCTACATGCAAAGACACAAAAAGGGGCAAACGTACTACAATACGGCACAAACAAGTCAAGTCAGTTGAACAAATGAGTTCTTTGCATGCATCGCTAAGGCTCGCGCCAGAGGAAAAGGAATGGCAGAAAAGTAAAACCAAATCTGGAAGTCGGTCCACTTACCAATTCCTTGATGGAAATCCCTGTCAACACTGTTTCCTTCTCTGCCTCTTTCGGTGACTGAGTCGTAATCAACGAAGACTTCTACACATGCAAACGACAAATTAGCATTCGTGTTAATTCGTGCACGTGCCGTTAGAAAGTTAACGACAATTTGCAAAATACAGGACAAATTTAGTATGGATTCTATCTGGATGAAATCATGATAAGTTTTTCGTCAGCAGAAACTGAACAATTAGTCGGGAAAAATAGCAAGGATAAGAATCCTCAGATTACTAGGGAAATCAGATATTAGCTCCGTAACATTTACTAATTCAGATACAGTAGAACCCCTCTTATCCGCCATGGTTGAGACAGAAGGTTGGCTAAATTAGAAAGCCGGTGAATCCGAAGTTTATAAAAACGTCTATTAATGGAAACATCACCGAATGTTCTTACTCAACGTACCGCAGAAGTGCATGAACTGTATCTACGAAATTTTTGTTTTATGTACAGGTGAATTTACAATTCATGAGTTCCACAACAAAAAGTTTAGAAGCAATTTTATTTTTGTGCCCTTCTGAAGCCGTCGGTTAATCCGGAGAGCCGGTTAAGAGGGATTCTACTGTATATGTTTTCATAGTTAATATACACGTGTGGAGGTAATTAGCTTCACATCAGAGTAAACGCGTCAAACTCAAAATGGCATAGACCAAAATTTGAGATGATACTGTGGCAGATACAAAACAAGAAATCATGCAAATAGAAATTGAGAGCGCCATTTTACAGGTTTCTGCCAATCTAAAAAGATCAATGTTTTAACATGGGATGTTTGCATTTAATCTATATGCAATAATCCATGTGCATGGATTATGCAGTGAGATTTTTCATTCGCCCATGACACTTTTCACTCGAGTACATTTGCATCTTGCCAAATGGTAAGTTGTCATTGATAAGATTTGTGACCTTTTTCTCTTAAATTAGTGAAAAGAAGGGAGTTTGGACGACAAGCGTATCAGGGAATTGCTCAATCAACTGCATTTAAGAACCACTTCTCAAAAATCAATGGAGCGATTACCCTCTAAAAAAAAGAAATTAATGTGGGGTGAATATGGGTGAATTTTACGGAAAATCGGGAATTAAGATGGTTAGAAGGGCAAGGCTCGCACCTGAATGACGAAGCATATTCTTCACGATAGTAATTACTCGTCCTGCCAATAGACACTTGGAAAAAACCAAGTGATTGTACTCCGTGACAGATTGCCATTTTAGTTTGTTTTTATCGGCCAAAGGCCTGTGAATTTGTGGCAAAAAAATAAATAAAAATTAAAAATGTCAATCTTCTCACTAATTTATTTCTGACTAACCTTGGAGGTCACCGTGCTGCATTAAGTTTAGAGACAAATTTGGTTGTGCAAAAACGTACGTGTTTAAAAAAAAAAGCAATGGAATTTTATTACAATTTCTCCATATATATATTATTTTCCAGATTGTCTAGTGGGAGTTCATGGGCGTTTTAATATAAACATTCCTAGAGAATTTTCTTCCTCAAATATCTAAAAAATGATTAAATTTCCTTTTCTACATCCTTTGAAGGCAGCAAGTTTCAGCTTTCAAATAAAAAAAAACTTTCCCATCATTCTGTGAGGCCCTTCCAGGATATGAACAGAAATATTTGTGTAATAAACGCTTGAACAACTTCTACACGTGATCAGTGGGCATCTCATGTGTTACAATTGTTCGATTGCACATACTATGCTAAAACGAAACTTTCTTGATTGACAGTGGCGGCCATCATGAAACACCTTAACCGGTGGTTCAACTACCTTTCTTCAGAGTACCTTACTCTTTTTTTAAAAAAATTACCCCTACCATTAACATCAAAGATTTCATTACTGACAAGGACGAGCAAATCACATCGCTCACCCTTTATTAACTGGGCATTAGTATCGATCATCAAGTATGCTATTAGTTTTTGCATCACTAGGTGTGAATTACAAAAGAGTTAACACAGGCTTGTTAATTCAACACAAAGCAGAAAAACTAAACTTTCCTCTTCAGGAATGTTATTTTTCTTTGACTTTGACAGAAGCAGTTGTCAAACAGATTTGTCCACAACCATACAAAAACTTCTACAAATCTATCACTCTCCACATCGTTTAAAGGTCAGTTTTGCAAATCTGAAGCTCTTAGTTTGGAAAGTCAGAGGCTCCATTTAGCACACAAGTTCATCATCTGGGATTGAAGCCAACAAAAAGTGTGTGTTTCTACGCTATATCAAAACTCACCAAAGTGGCCAAAGACGGAACATTTTCTAATTCCTCTTGAAGTTTATTGGCCGCTCGCCTTTCCTCGTTATTCTCATCGTCCTCATGGGCAGTCTGCATCTCACCACCAGGCGGTTCATCGTCCCCCGCACCAAAACTACTACGACCACTATCACTGGGTGAAGGCGATTGCATGCTGGTGGAAAGGGTGGGTGACGTCACCGACTGAAAAGGCGTGCATGGATATGTAGAGCAGAACACAACACAAAAAAAACAATGTGTTCAATCAAGGAACGGCAAAAGAGTGTGCACAAGAGGCATGCAAAACAACCCACTCACTGGAGCTGTTCTTCACTTAACCTAGTTTCTGACATTACCTGAATGATCAAGATTCTAAGTAAATAGACAATACGAGAATTTGCTAGCCCTCACAGAAGTTGCTGTTGCACGACTTAAAAAAATAACCGCAGCTTCTATACACGTCAGTGAATAAAAAACCGCACTGGGAAACAACGAGTCATGCACCCTATACATGCAAATTTGAATGTTCCTGTATGGGCTTCACTTGTGCACGGATTGGGGCAATGTCTTGGGCATATTACATAGCGGACATCGGTAATTTATTAGGGTTGTTGATTACTTCAAATATTGCTACTTGTGGTAGATAACATGCAACAATGTATAAAACCAGTTTAAAACCAGAACAACCATCGCGTGTGATTGAAGACGTTCATGCCCATGCTTCAGAAAAATCATTTTGCTTCCCATGCTGACTAACGAAGATAACACCCATGAAACCATCAATTGAATAATTTCCCCATTGTTAGTTGAGTACTACTTCATGAGTACAACCTCCATATAAGTAATGTCAATCCTTCTATCATCAATTAAAGAACATAGCGTGAAACAACAGTATACATTGTGATACACGAGAGTCTGATCTCCAGAAAGATATGCTTGAACAAAAATCTGGTGCTAATTACGTGCCATAGTTTGGTTTGAGTTGGTGATATAGTACATGCAATTGTGCAAATCAAGGCAGAATAACTTAGTCCGCAATTTTGGCATATTTTCATTTATGGGCGCAAGTGTTAAAGTTATATTTAGACCTCCAGAACTACAGCAACACAGATGCAACGTAAGGAGACCCAAATGGAAGCTGACATTAACTTAAGACGTCACTTTTGATCAACACTGCTCTTTTGCAACCGCCAATTCTTTCGTGCAGTTCAGAAGCCATATTTGGCGTACATTTACATCGCTGATACATTCACTGTATCCAGTTTCTTGATGTGATGGGCATGAGACTTGAAAATTGACATATACCCTCACAAAGTAAAACCCTCCACAAATTGAACTAAACTCCAAATTGTTTTTCTTAGGTTAATCTATTGATTTTCTAACCGCAATAAACCTTCAGTGGCGAATATCCAATAATCCCAACATTCTGCATGAATCATTAACCTGATCTTGAACTTACCATGCGATTATCGCCATTTTCAATGTCCTTGCTGCGGGTGTTTAATTCCATCTTCATCTCCGTAGTCTTCTTGGTGGTCATTGTTGTTGTTGATCCGGAGATTTTGGATGTTGTCGATCCGGAGATGTTGGATGACGTCTCCGAGACAACCTTTGTAGACATCTGCTTGAATTTCTTGCCGGTTTTATACCGCTGTTAAAACAAAGGAGAAAACATTGAATTTTAGACTAAACTTGAAAAATGCATGAATGCAATTTGCTTTTTTGAAATATGTTTGTGGTTGCCAGGGCTACCTTTGCTTAAAATATAAAATTTGAAGCAATGCGTTGAGAAATATTTCCATTTTCATTTACATAAAACAAATAACGATAATGGTGCAACGAGGTGTACACAAAACGTGAACCACTTAAGATTACATATTTATGGTAATGATAAAGGTGAAATACGTATCTTTTTTAAAGCAAACTTTAACACCATAGAAATAGTTGGAAAAATTGTAAACAAAAATTCAGAATCCCGAATGTACTTTACGAAATTATAAATTCATCATCGAAGCTTTGAATGTGCTTCAGAAAAAAGCATTTAGAATTTTTGAAATTGGGATTCTTTAAATTTGCCAGAGGACAATTTTCTCGCACCGGTATAAATACATCACAGTTAAATATAGTAACCAGACGAATTTCCAAATTGTCTTTAACAACAAAAGGGGTAATAAATAGGTTTTACAGTAGTTTCTCGTAGCCTTGACAAAATAGTTTCAACTGCTTAGACACCACCTTGACTGCAGAAAATTAGGAACAAACAGATGCAAGAGGTCGCGCCACACTGCAAATTAACTCAAATTATCTATAACTATACTTCGATCAGGTTACTTCAATGGTTCATGCAGACATATTAACGTTCAAAAATGCAATCTTTAATTGGGTTTAGCACGATTAGAATTAACAATATAGTGGAAGAAAAAATGGTTTACACACGCACAACAATTAGGATTGTAAACGTCTTTGTGCAATTAACAAAAGAAGCAAAACTTGCTAAAAGTAATTTGGAGGTTTTCACGAATTGCCACCATTGTCGCGACCACCCGAGGCTCGGGGATTTGTGGTCTACACTGCAAGGTGTCTTACTACACATTTATTGCTCCTTCAAATTTTGGCATACAGACGCAGCACCTCAGGATACTAAGCTTGTCGGGCATATTTGCATAATAATACTAAATACCAGTAAATACAGGTTCTGTTAATACTGAGCTAGCTTCCAGAAATGACAGGGCTTACTAGGCAAGTAGGTCACAAATAGGTCACATTTCTTGATGCGACGCTCTTATGCAGTGGTTTGCAGACTATCGTGACATTTGTTTCTATGCCAACGAGGCGGATTGGCAATGGGGTCTGCTTAGCATTCGAAATAATTAGCCGTGCTGTCAACCAAAAGCATTTTGGCTCAAATTTTAACAAAATGTCAGATTGTACCACTAGATATCTGTCATAGATGTGAACCCATGCAGTACTCAAAATTAATCTACACTGATTATCTTCAGATTATAGGAATCATGGATCAATCAGAAAACCAATAGAAAGTATTTTGTTTCACTTCCATGGCTGTTAGCCATAATACCATCAGATCCATTTCTGCATATTCAATAAAGTCGTATATTGGGGAGTGGTTCAAGGTTGTTTAATCATAAATCTAGGCGAACATTTCTAAAATGTGGCTCGCGCTGAGAAGGATTATGTTGAAAATCCCAGTGGAGCTTCCTACTGCCACTAACTCTAGCTACGTACAACTGTTTTATTAGCATATCATCACAATCGATTATTATTGACAGATTTATCTCTAGAATATCATGATATACCAGAAGTGAATTTTCCAACCTAGCTATTGTTGGCAACAGCAGAGCCATCTTGACGAAAATTTCCGTAAAACTGTTCTGGGAAGAATGCCAGAGGAAACTACATCGACTAATATCCTAATTCACAAGAGCTCAAGCAGGGCATACTGCGGTTAGCTGTAGTGAGACTAGCATCACGCTGGTTTATTATGACTATGGAGCACAGCTTGCCTTGGCAATAACTGATTTTACAACTAATCAGCCATATAACGTGTTTGGTGGAAAGCAGGTTTAATTAATTTCAGTATTGCAGTTGATGGCATAATTTGGTGCGCAGCAAGAGAAATTCTTGCATCTGTACAATAAATGCTCAAATCATTGTTACATTGATTTGTCAATCTGAATAAATGATGACTTCACTGTCAACGTTTTCTGGGCACCAGCAATAGCAATAACCCAATTTTTTGGCTTAGTTTATAATGTTGGTATTTGAACAATGCTTGAAATTAGAGCAGCTCGCTACCATTCCAGTGGTTTGATTTGTTTAGGATATTTTTTATAAAATAACTCAAATTTCAAGCTATCATATAGAACCTTAACCAGCATTTGAGTTTGGAATTTGCTTTTAAGCAATAGCTAGCCTCATCAGCTAGGAATCAAGAGATGACCATGGTATAACTACACAGGACATTCCAAATTTGGATTTAATTAGCATCCCTATTCACTTCAGATTGACCCTGACTCGGTGCAGATGAGGAGCAAATGAAAAAAATATTAGGTGTTAGTAAGGATAAGTTCACACTTACTTCAGAATCACTATCATCATCACTACTGGAGGAGGACTCTGCATGCATTTCATCTTCATGGGCATCCAACTGCTGGGGGACAAGAGCCGCCACTTGCTGAGACTCCTCATTCTCCCAACCGGAAGTGGCGTTCGTCTCTCTGGATATCGTCTCGACTATTCTCACCACCCGCACGCTTTCAACAACGGTCACCGAAGTCTCGCCATCGTGTTCCTCTGTTTCGTTTTGAGATTCAAACACCTGGATGTTCTGAGATTGTTCAGAGTGGTCATCTTCGCCGCCATCCTCAGCATCACTGCTTCCATGTTCGACAGTGATGTCGGTCACCACAACCTCAGCATCATCCTTCTGGAGGTCCTCTTGGGCATCAAAGACAACCTGGTCCTCTTGGGCACCAGAGACAATGTGGTCATGTTCATCAGCATCAATTTCAACATCAACATGGTCGTCAGGGACTACGTGGTCATCACTGTCATCAGAGACAATTTCATGTTCCCTGAAGAGTTGCTCAGCTGACTGTCGTTCCTCGCAAGGGCTTTTGTCGGAGACTTCGGCTTGGACATGGGCGATCTCAGCATCATCTAGGTCTCCTTCACTCGTAGCTCGCAGGTCGAGCGTGTTATTGGTTTCATGCAAATGCGACTCAACCGCCACCACATGATCCTCTTCGACTTCCAGTTCGCAACTTTCTAGTTCTACCGTTAAGGGTTCAGCGCTGCGAATTGCGATGGGGGATTCGCATCGCTCTTCGATCTGGGAATGTTCCATGCTATCGTCCGGAGAAAGGGCTTCCACGCTGCTCGGCATTGTAGCCCTTTCTTCCGGACTCGATTCTAGGGCACTTTCGGGGGAAATGGAGGGTGGAACGGGTTCTGACTCTTCAGTTGCCTGGTGCCCATTGGCACGGGCAAAGCTGCCACTGTCACTGTCTGGTCCGTCCGAGTGATTGGAGGACGTACTAGAGGACCTAGTCCGCCTCTTCAGGTCGGGGGAGGACGAAGAGGAAGAGGAGGAATTCGACCTACTCCTGATTTCCTTGTGGATCTGTGTGGTGGCGCTCGAGTGAAAGTTAATAAGGTCATACAGGTCACTGCAGTCAGAAATCATCTTCTGGGGACTGCCCTCGGGCGAGCAATCGCCGGGATTACTTACGCCTCCGCCTCGTGAGTCATCCAGACCAATCACTGTGTCGCCATCTGCCATCTTGCCGCCTGGAATAGAAAGAAGAAAAAAATGTGACGATTAATCGATCGTTCCAAAATCATGAGCACAAGTAAATCAATCAAAAATGGATGCGATCCAAAACTGTCGTCGTGCAAGGATTGTCCTATGCAAGGAATCCTGCCAACCTCTTCAGATTTTTCCATTTTATTCAATATTGTTGTTGTACAGATGCATTGCTGCAGCTTGTAAAGTCCCCAACACAACAACAATTTTCCCCCAGAAATTGCTTTAACCCTACGTGACAACACCCAGAAGTCGGCATCTCTGAGAAATGTGTTGTGTCAAAATGCACGCCTTTGCAAAAGCTTCATAAATCAGAAAATAAGCACAAAAATGTGCACTAAACCCCAGATAACAGTTTGCAAAGAAAGCAAACTGAAATTCTACCAAAACAGTTTACATAACATGTATACTCTACACGTTCACAACAAGTTGTTTACCAGCGCTTCAGCAGGTGAATAGTAGGTTAACTAACCCTTTCCCATCATTTCTGTAATTTTTCTATACTTCCCATAACAACTTTGTAAACGTGAAATAAATAGCAATAGTAATGTTTTGGGAAGATGAGTTTTTCGATTACTTCCATAAGCGAGTTTTACAATTACATTAAACATCTAATAAACGTTGGGTGTATGCACTCTGTTGCCAATAAACCTCATTTGCAATGATGTTTTACAATAAATTAGTGCAAAACACAATAAGAAATTCGAGTTTTGTTGCTTGCATACAGATATATTAATGCCTAGGCCAGGCGATATCACGTTTAGAAAAATACTAAAATTTAATTATCCTTAGAATGAACACTTCCTGGAAAATGACTGAAAAAAGAATCAGCCAAGAAACCCTAAAAACCGACCACGACCATGTTCATTTCCACGTCTTCAGTGTCTTAATTTCTTACAGCATATATCGAAATGCCCAATCCCAGTTAGAAAATGGTCTTAGTTGCCTCAAGGGTCTTAAATACTCGCAATAAAAGAAACCAAAAAACCATCGCAAATTTGTGTTTCCGTTTCCTAAACTCCCAAACGAGTTCAGACTCGTAAAAAAGTGTTAGCCATTAATTCGGTATCAAGGGAAATTCACTTGATTCCAATTAGTGTACTTTGGCACAGCACCACAAAAACCAAAAAGGAGTCTGCCGGGTGTCGTTTATGTCCCTCAAAATATCACTTAAGCATCGGATTAGAAACAGTGTTCAGGTTCTAACAAATTACGAACATTCTGCAATATCCATTTTCTCTTTTTTATTCTTCATTAAGCATTTCCTACATTATGGCGACATTTGTTCATAAAAAGAACCAAACTCCTAAAAATCTCAAAGCTGAAATAATTAAAGAAAGCAGAAAATATGAAGTGCTATCTTCTACATCTGCTAATTTAATTCTACAACGTTCCAGACTACCAAGTCCTGCTTCATGTATCACAACTACCAATGGTCCATGAGACAAAAACAATACTGAGAATGCCCACCATCACATTCAGAATCTCATAGTATTCCAACATCTACACACACAAAAATGTTCTGATGTTCCCAATTTTTCAAGATTCTGCCTAAACAATATGATTCCCGTAACAATTACAAGTACACGTAACACAGTTAACTGTACAAAGTAATAAAACCTGGTTTCTTGTTGATCCAACGCCGGTCCATAGTGAAAAGCGAAGAAGAACAAGTTAATTCGCGATATTTTTATTCAATGGGCCTACACGAAACTTATTTATCCTGAAATCTACACCAGGAAGAACCAGAAGCACAGTATCAGATTTCCAGAACGGTATAGCGCTTATTGTCACGCAGGAACTGGCTCGATGGAAGTCAAAAAATCCACTGAAAACTACTCTTTCTGGGGTAAAGAAGACGGAAATGAGGTCATGTCACCCAGCGTCAGGGCTTTGTATCCAATTATATGCCATTGCCTAAATAGTTTACGTGAAATGTATAAATAGTTTTGGCAGTCTCAAAGGTGACAAGTCGAAGTGCTTTCTGGAGCAGACGAGATGACGTCTGCAGCATCCCTGTGCTACAAAAAAAGTTGAATTCCCTTCTTCGAAGGTGCCCCAAACACATCACTAAAGTGTTCGAAGCAAACATAAATTCCCAGGAAAAGTTGAGTCGGGGATAGTGACGCTAGAGTTGCACATGTGAACAAGCTGTTATGGACCATTTCCCAAAATAATTACCACAACAAACAAACGATATGGGAATTGAGTAAAAATAGACTTGAAATTTGCGGTGTTCGAAGAGACATACAATAACGATAGATTCAAAACAGAAATTGGCAATGTCAACACCTCGCAATTGCAGTTTTGCCAAACAAGATTTCGTTTCGCACCTTCCAAAAACTAGTTTACTGAAACCTGGTACATTCACGTTATCGCTCCCACTGAATTTTAAACAAATTTGAAGGTATTAAAAAGATAAAAAACGAAGGTTCGGCGGGTTCGGCGCATGAGTCACTTGTCGACAATGTGTTTTTTATTTTTATTTTCGGGAATTCGTTTACTCTCGAGATCTGCCTGGGTCCAAACTAAAAATAATCCAACTACTTATTTTCGTAGAAGTTGAAAGCGCCCTGCCTGAATCGAAATGTAGGGATGCTATAGGGGCGTTTGATTTTTGTCATTCAGTCAAAATGTGTGGGATTCAAAAATCATAAATCACTAGAAAACAGAGTTCGTGCATCGTTGCCTGTGCTATGTTTAACTCGGTCAAAATCTAAAAAAATGGCGGATCTTATTTGCTGAGATTTCACAAAATGTGGCAATTTCTAAATTTAACAGTAGTTGTTTTGAGACACATACAGTATAGGCAGAATAAAAGCACTGACTTTGTCTAAAAATCTCAGCTGCCAGTTGACTGCTAACAACTTCATATATGTATGTAGTATATATAGCGTCCTTATAAACTACAGCAGTCTGGAATGTCACAGGAATGTCATATTACATTGCCTGTGACATTCCACAGCTGCCGAGTCTTAAAAGCACCCATTTAATGATGACAATATACGTGAACGGTGAAGTGTGTGTACATAAGGCATGGCACGTCATGGATTAAACCCAAAGCTAAATTTCCTAAATGGTTAAGCAGTCATTGCAATTAGATGGCGATTTAGACTTTTTGGACTGTATTTCTGTCATGTCAATTTCTGGAATGTAGTCTTAGCTTTCAGCACCTGATTTCTGCACAGCACAGGCGTAGAATTATTGGTCATTACCACAAACTTGAATTTCTCTAAAACATAAATTATTAAAATTTCCCACCCTCAATGTCACAAAATTAACACACAAGAACTTCGAATCAGTCTAGACTAATGCAATGCAATCACTACGATAAATTAATAGAGCATATATGCGTTAAGAATAATGCATTCTTTTGGTCTACTCTCACACTAACTAAATGAAAACCCGGAAGCTATCACACAATAGTGCAACCATGTTTTGGTTTCTTGAACTGAGCAAACATAACCCAATCTCGTACAGGAAAAACAACTTATTCCTGTGAAAGAGCACATCCATGATGCATCAAGGAGCAAAAAGGAGATGAAGCAAATGCTTATAACGTATTAAGTAGTGGTGAACAGATAAGTATACATGGACGTTCAAAACTTCAATCTTCTTTCTCATCCATCTATATATAATTACCCAATCTTGTTTGTTTCCCATCCACAACCATGAAAGATTGCACGTTTTCAACCTATTAATCAGTTCTAATTTAGCCTAATTACCATTTTCCAATACATCTTTCCAGTCTATCAATTTTTAAGTGCAATTCGTCCATCAACAAATCGTCGCTGGGGTACGTTTTTAGCACCTAATAAAGGCAAAGTAGGACGAAGCAAACTCCAAAAACTTGGCGCCTTCGTGAAGAACGTTGAAGCAAACAAGGTATAAATGGTAATTGACCCAATTTCGAAGCAAAGAAAAAGAAAGCAATATGGCTTCCACAAATAAATGCCAAAACATTTGTATATTTTCACACGCAAGAGATCGGGCAGGCAATAGTTTAATCTAAAGTATGTGCCAACATTAAAATTTGAGATTGGATAAAAACAAGGACACCAACTTTCACAAACAACCCACCTTTCCTAGGCAATTTTAGCATCAAGACAAGTTGTTTTCCTTAAGAGTTGCCGGTTTCCACTACATATAGTGTGGAAACTGAAAACGAGACTGGTTTCTAGTCTACATTCAGGCTTGATGCACACATTTGATAAGCAATTGAATTTTCATTACACGAAATTAAGTGATGGTCAGGCTATGAGTCATTCAATGTGTATCGGGCTTGAATTTGTGACAGCCAATGGCGTACTGTCGGATCAAATAAGGGAAGGGGGAACCTGGACGCCATATTACCAGACGATGTAGGAGTTTGGGCTGCCATTGTTGATATCTGAATTAAAATACGTTTCAATTAACCGTCGAAGTCTAGACATTTTCTAAATTCGAAACAGTTTTATGCAGCAGTCTCAATGGATGTGCTGCATTTCATTTCAATTTTCGGGGCCTAGAGGCAAAATTTATTTTGGGACCCGTCACAGCCGTTAGCCGTTACATCGCCGCTGCTGAACTTGCATCCTATATTGATTCCTACGTAAAAAACAGTAATATGGACCTGGGTCTATGGGCACTTGGGGACGCACTGTAAAGTTTAATGACCCTAAGCATTGCTTGCTTTCCCTGTCAGATAGTTACCTCTGCATCAGTTCTGAGATTTATTTTGATGATAAGCTACAGGGGCGGTGAATAACTAAACGCAGCAGTGTTGAAGATGCCCATACCAATAAAATCCCACTTAAGGCATATCACATAAACACGAAGTGCTCACCGTTGTTCATAACGGCACCCAGGTGGTTGTCGAACCAGACGTTCCAAGCGTTGGTGGCTTGGAATTTCAATGACAATCATAATACCTCCCCGATGTTCACGAACAATTTACATTCAAATTAGGTCTAAATCCTATAATTTAACTCTTTCGCACGTATTACTGTTACGCATTGAGCACGAGTTTGAAATAGTTTTCAAACATCTCTCAGTTAATAATACCACATACGAACAGTTTTTAATAGATGTCTGGATGTGATGGGTGTGGTTTGCACCTTTTGCTCTGAAATGCAACATAACCGTGTTATCAAAAATTCATCACTCACTCCATCACGAAATTTATGTTGCTCACCAATTATGTTCAATTAGGCAACTGACTCACACGTTTTATGAACGCATTTGTACTTAGCATGCCACTTGCTTAGATCAAGTCAATTATACCAACATGAAGCTATATTAGTACAATACTTCACATGTACCGGTATTTTTCAACACTAGGAGACTACAATTGTCACGAATTGTGTGTAATATATTGTATACAATGCCTTAAAAAACCTATGAAGAACTATATGACACTATGTTGCTTAACAAGCAATGGAATCTGTCCAGCCACTTTGTGACAGAGGCTTGACTGCAAATTGACAGTACTGTACAAGGGACTGTAAATCTCATTCAAAACAGCTAATTACATATTCCCATTTTCTACCGTTTGCAGATCATTTGCAGTGTCTGTTAACATTCAACCTGTAGCTCAACTTTTTTGACAAGAAGAGGTACATGATGGAGTAAGGCAGCTTACAAATTACTCAACAGAACACCAGCAGCGAGTAGGAAGCACTGGTAGCTTACTGTGTACGAGACGATGCTTTTGATGTGGGTGGGCAAAATGAATGCTAGCAAAGCAAAAATTGAAAATAATGTCAAGGGTAGCCATCAACTCGTAACTTTGCTAGGAATGAGGTTTGTTTGTAGCAAAGCGCGCATGCGTGCCCATCCAGACAATGGGAACGATGCAGGGCATTCTTTACTACACATAAAAAATTTAAAAAAACGAGGGCAAAGCACCAGTCTCTTCAACACGAGTGTCTTTCCCGCTATACAAGAAACTCTCATAAAAGCAGACACTATAACTACACAGAACTTTGAAAACATTGATGGCGCTAAAACCTCTAAAGATGTATTCACACGTCATCTTCAGGGCTTCTACACACTATTTGTGTTGTGAACGGGGGAAAATTCAAAACTAACCTAATCAGGATTTCCATCTAAATAAAATGTTCAAAGTCAATGACTTCCAATTTTAAAAACAACGTAAGGAATGCGATATTTATTGTTTATTATTAATCGTATAGATTAGGTTTTTCTTCAAAGGTTAGATTAATTTTTTTAAGATTTGCATCCAATAAAGCAATGCTGCGTTTGGAGAAAAAAAAGGAAATCCTTGAATGAGTTACAAGGAAACTCATTTCTATAGGTGCATGGTTGACTGAATGATGTAATATGGCATCTCTTCAATAATGTGCTAACTAATAACTGGCTGTATGTGAAACCAGATGTATTATTTGCACGTTGAATTTCCCTGACTTTTTTCCCTCACTTTTTCAAAATAAACCATCCTTCCCTGACCATTCCATGTCTTTCCAATTACCCTGACAAGTCCAGGTCTTTCCAAGTTTGGGGGAACCCTGCTAATGTACAATTTTAAGATACTGGCGATTCATCCTGTAGGTCTTATTGTCCTGTCACCAATAAAAGAGCTTGCAAATACATAGTCAGATCAGAATACTTCCTTTCCACGAGCAAAAGTGGTCGCCATACGATAGAAAAACCCTCCATGGATCTTATTTAGGTTTCTCCAAAAAGCATCGCTATAGAACATGCTGAAAGTCAAAGTGGGTATGCTTATTCGGTGATTATTTTAAAATAACCACAAATCGTTCTTCCACAAAGGCAACTTCCACTCCCAGTTACTTACACTTACCGCATTTTCTTAATGCCATCACCTTTATCTACCATTTCTTTCCTATATATGGCAGCTCCCACATTAATCCTTCTCAACATGCGAAAAAAAAAGTGATGCAAGTTTGTTTTTTCTTCCACAAATTCCTTGTCATCGCCCATTTTATCAAAATGCATTTGCAATCTTTTGCTCCACAGATTCTCAATAGGCTTTAAAGGGGTTTTTTCATTCAACTTTGCAAATTGGTGGTTCGTGACTCGAGGTGAATTCTTCGGGTTCACCCATGTGAAAAGGACCAGGGAGGTTTTTTTTTCTTCGCCTTTCGTTTACCCAACCCTGTATTATCCAACACTGAAAATACGAAGCAATTGGAATACAACAACACGGACGATTGCATTGAAAGTCATCAATACAACCCGGCTGTTTGAAATTTACGACTTCTGGAATTTATTGTAGCTATGAAAACTGCTGCTCTATCTTTGAAAAATCACCAAATTCAACAAGCCTCGTTTTGTGAGACTTTTTAAAACCCAGTATTGTTGGATTTTTGGATGATTTACATATGTGATTTGGCAAAGATGCCAAGTTTTCAAAACGATTTCTACAAACCTTTCTTAAACTTATAAACACAGATTTTTCCCATTTTAAGCTAAGACTTCAAACTGCTAAATATGAGCACTGTCATGCTCATTTTCAATGTTGAAAATGGTTCTTGTCATATTTTGCCGCCATATAATAAAAGTAAAAGCATTTTCGTGTTATCAACATCCCCATGGAGATGTCCAAATGTTCATTCTTGCAATAAAAATATATGTGGGTATTCCCCAAAACAATTATTAATTAGTTAAGACGTGTACCCCACAAATTTGTTGGAAATGTTATAAGACTTTGTGGGAGTCCTATCCCTATATTTTTTTAAAAAGAAAAACAATGTTTTGTTCAAATTTTAATTTAATTTAGTAAATGTAAATGCAATTTTTGTAATCTAAAGATTATACATCTTTCCCCATACTACACGTTTTTCAAGTCTAACACGTTTTAAAACCACCATTTCCATTTAGAAGTGCATTATGATCAAACAGGAACACTGGTGCATAAGGCATGTCGAAAAATGCAGAGAAAACTTATAACATTTGCTATCAAGATTATATATCTTGCATTGTTTTCGAGGATTTGCATAACAATTCATAAACACCAAGGCAAATAAGGAATTGGAAAATGAGACTAATAATGCGTGAAAGTCTGATGAACATTAATTAGCCAAGGTGCAGACACTTTAATGGCAGTTAATATCAAAGGTGTCAAAATTAAGTACTGGTGGAAATACGATCATGTGTGACACGTATGGACAACAAGCTATTAAAGACAACTATGCTGCATTGCACCAGCTAGTAGTATATTAAAATTATTCGTGTCCCCAAAAGTTTGATTGCCTAACAAAGATTCAAACACTATAGTGTCCAAACAAGTTTCAGTGGTCGAGTCAAACTAGATCAAATAGCTCATTAATAAAGCCATAGTTAATTAAAAGTAGCTAAGCCAATGAAAACTGTCAGCGTTGTTGAATTTTGTTGCACGGCCTTACCAGCACTGTAAGTAACTTGCCCAATTTAACGCCAACACCTCCGGACGGAAAGTTACTGAACTAGTTTTAGAAAACCAAATTAGATCAGTTTTTGCTTTTTGCTCCAGAAGTATAATTGCAATTATTTTTAGAAATAAATAAGAAGATTAAATTAGAAATATGGCCGACATACAGTAGTAAGGCAGTTTGAGAGTACGAACTCACCTATATGAGAGTCAGATCTTCCAAAAGTTCCCAGAAAACACAATTAAAACATAAGTATCTACACAAGTACCAATATTTCCAAAAGTCAAGGACCCAGTCAAAGAAGTTGATTTGTTATTTGAAGCAATGCATTTGTTGCCAATGTGAGAATGAACGAAAAAATGGCAGGGCCCTACTTGAAACCACGTGTAATTTCATAGGACCACAAAACAGCCTGCTGCACAAAGCCCAAACAGTTTCAGTTACATTTATGAAAAGAAAGAAAAAATCTTCATTATTGAACTTGGATGTTCAAAACAGATAAAGAAAAATGCTATCAATTTGGATTGTTTTAGGCTCTCATGACTCCAACAACACCTTTTTTCCGATACTAGTGTGCGAACAGAGTTGCATAGCCACGTAAAAACCCACAAAAGCATTGTATGATAAAGGTCAAAGACTCGAAGGATGCACACTGTGAAAGCAAAGACTGCAGCCATTTTACCTTTCGCTTTCATTAACATTCTGGCCAACTTCTCCCCGCCGTTGTTTTGTGGGCCTGATAGACCAAGAGTAGAGAAAAGAGAAAAAGGGTAAGCTAAGACTACCGATTTTTCACAAACCCATTTGGGCAACGCATCCCTACCCAATAAAAAATACCAGTTTTTGCGACAAGTCCACGAATACATTAGAGCTTAACGAGCTCTCCTCCATCCTGAATTGGTAACTAAGAGTTTACAACAACACAGCAACGTTGAAAACTAACTGATGCGTAAAATCAGATGTTAATGTTGTTCGTGTTCCTGCTTGGAAATTCGTTTTATTCGTGTAAGCAGATCTTATTTACAGACTCAGTTATTTCTCAGTAATGAGCTGACCAAATTCTAAGGTTTTTCACCACGATGGGATTAGAAGAGAAATTCCACAAAAAGTGAAATGTGAATAAATGTAGAGTTTCTTGCACGATTGTACAATTACTGTGACTTATGCAGTTGTTACCAATTACCATTATCATTTACATTCTCCCAACAGAAAATGCCCATAAATGAAATTTGCAAGAATATTTTGATTACCATGCTTTCCTCTGGCACAAGAATCTCATGGCATATGTTGTTGTAGTTAGTAAACTAGTCTACAATCAATTCACAAATAATTAGTTTTTTGCCTATATACATAGTATGTTGGTGTTGATGTAGGTGTAGTTGCATGCAACTACAAAACCATTAGTACATTGCTGAGAAATTAGTTCAACGTCAAATAAGGTAAAAACAGAATTAAGAGTTCTGGTTTGAGGGTAATTTCTGTCCTCAATATAGGTAAAAAAATGAGTTTGAAAATACTTATTGGCTAGAGCATTTCACAAGATCAAAAAGCGTTACGAACTTGAAACCAAACTTTCATGACGGCCAATCGATTCAAATTCGTGACCAGTTTTACATATTTTAACCATTAATTCGGTCAAGGACTCCATACAGAACAAATGCGAACATAGACCCGGGGCTCAGTTTCGCCGAAATAATGAATACAACAAGACAAACTTTGCAAATTAAACTGCAGTATTTAAAAAAAACCATCAATGCATGGTGGCATCATAATTCCCATCATCCTGACGTAATTGAGCTATTCTGTAGACCCTTAAATGTTGCTCCAGACTCGTTGCTTGCCAATTATTCAATAAATAAGACGAATTTGTATGCATGTGACTCATTAGGATCAATTACTTGGCACACCATCGAGAGAAAATGAGAGAATTGGACCCATAGCCAGCTGGGGAAATCAAGTATAACGAGCGTGGCTCCTATAATCGATTTTTTAAAGTCTGTTTTTTGTGTGAATAAATTACGGAGTATTGACAGGAGTACATAATCCCTTCTCTTAATTGCATTAGGGAGGCTCAAGTTCTATAATTAGCAGGAATTTTAAAGTGAAACAGCTTGAACTATCGCATCATCCACATGTAATATTCAACAACATCGACTCATGTTGGGAACTGGTTTCACATGATAACCTAGAGTTTTAGTAAAACAAAAGCATATACTCAGCCCAGCCCACTGGAAATAGGACCTACAGTACACGAGTATGTCACTCAAGCCATCAGTCATAATTACATATTCTGTCATAAAACCTGACGTAATGGTGTTAACATCCTCTCAACCAAATTGCCAGTATCCACAGGTTACAAAGTCTACAATGCAAACCAAAATAACATACTAGTCCATAAAAACAAAACAGCTTTGAAAACTTCCAGAATGACATCATGAACATAACATGCGTCAGAATGATAAATGAAACAACACTTCACTGCCAGTTCAAGCTGAAACATTCATAACGGCGCTCCAGGCTACTAATAGAGACAAGACTCACTCATGCAGCCGTTCTGCAAGAGTGTGGTTACCAGCAAGTACTTTAGGTCCTCATTAGCGGATCGATAGTTATGACCGCCATTAGTCTGTTCCATAATATCTCTAAAGATGGACTCATGAAATTTTTACCCAACAGAATCTTTTCAGACGTTCCTATGGGAGCATTAAGTCTGCATCTCTGAGCAATTTTTTATCTAACATTTACGTTAAAAAAAACAACCATGAAGCATATATAGAATAGTTACGCAAAATGTGGATGCTCCATTTATTAATTAGGGCACCCTATGCAGTCAAGACATTACCTACTTTGGAAAATAACTCAATAAATATCGATTGGGAAGATGCGCAGCCTCCGTCTGCATCCTCTGAGAAGAAGTTCAACAACAACAACTAGCAGAACTTAGTCCCAATTCCCACACAGGGCTCAAGCACACGCGAATCGATAGGACGTAGCTGCAAGGTTATAACTAGAGGGACTTGACCTCCATTTTTTTATTTCAATTATTCAAGGAAATTTTTCAAATCAATGAACTTGCTTGTAAATAAATGGTGGCGTGCAAACGTTGTTAGGTAAGTATGACGTGGCAAGCCTTCATCAGTTTCTGGTAAACTATATGGTGTTTTCGTCATACATGCGTCGTGATGTACTCTTGCGAATATAACTGAAAAAGTCGCATTGTTGACGTAACATCATGAGGCCCTCGCAGTTCTGGTGAAACTTCACAAAAATACTTCATTGCATCACCAGGTTTCATCACCAAACTGCTGATGAATTTCGTTAAATACAATTATAGAAAACTAGTAAACTTTAAAATTATACTGTTGGCTGTGGTTTTGTAGAAGTTTGCAAAAGTAGACTAGCTGAATTAATGGTGATTGTAAGAATGATGGATGGTATGACAGTTCAACTGTCAAGTAAGAAACCACAAAAGTACACCAAAACGAAAATATTTTTCTCATTGGCCATTTTTCACACCATAAACAATGGATATAAATAACAGATTGTTAAGCAAGAGCCAGTTAACTTTCTGGAGGGTTTGATCAATGCCAGTTAAGATTACGAGCCAAGAAATAAATGACGAAATAAAAGAATTACCGACCATTCTGTCGAAAATGGAACGCAAATATTTTGAAGTTCCTTTACAGATTAATAGTCCGCCTTAAATCTATGGAATTAAACTTCAATTTTTTATTTGCGGTATTTACCCTGAGTCTAGACAAAAGTTTATTTCTGGGATTACTAAAGTGGCCGATGATAAATGTTGCCATTCATAAATCCCATAACAGGAAACTCAGCCAAATCTGGATAACTTTTCTCAGAAAAACACACGCCATTTTGATTCCTCTGCATGAAGACTAACCAATGGTTATGGGAATACATTTACAATTCAATTTATTACCCAACAGTCAGCACTCGTGGCGCCATATGGTTTCAATTGTAATGTCTTAATGGGAACTCATTCATATAGTACATGTGTGGTATTTTTGTCAAATACCATATTCGATTAGTCTGATTTCGACGATTTTTATCAAATTTTAACACCAGATTCATGAATGACACTATAGGAAATCGTCAACTTCAGATTTCGTACATGTGAACTAATTTTAAATATCAGAATGACTCAGTTGAGAGTAAAATAGCTTAAGAGGGTCACAAACCTTGCATCCACAAGGGTAAAACAGAAAAATCACTCCCAAAATAGCTAACACAAATTTTAAAAATATTTTCCACCAAGTTACAAATTTCCCCCATTTGTCGATAGATTATAGATTATTTTTTTAGATTCTTGGAATTTGTTAGAAATGTTACCATTTCGGGTACAAGCGTACATCATTTATTACCCTCCTAAAGTTCATAGTCAAGAAGGTGATAAGCAGGCATCACCGCATTTAAATTAACAAGTCCATGGTCACAGTTCTAAAAATGGGACACTGTAAAAGATGAATTTTGAAACTACTTCGAATATGTAGTAATAAGGAATAATCATTAAATAAGTATCGACACCGGAGGTCAGTGTGTCAGCATTTACCTGCAGTTTAGGGCACTAGACCGTGGAACAATCTCGTGTAATTCGGCAAGAGGATTTGGCACGGAACAAACTCACCTAAAAACCAATTTTAGACTCATAAATAATAATTATAAGTATTAACTCACAGTTAAGTTAACTAATAAACCACCCATACGATAAGGGCGTATGCCTATTAACATAGCTTATAAACTAACACCTTCTGAGGCTGGTTTTTTCATCAAGGAATGTGAACAGAATATAAAAAACGTATGGAAAAAATTGGAATTTTTTGTCGGTATTTTTTTTTTAAAAAAACCTCACTAAATGTTTTCTTTTTCTAGCTAGAGATAAGGGTCGAAACTGACAAAACGCCAAGCATCTTTTTATTTTTAAATTTGGAGTCTCTCAGAGGAGTCCTTCGACCTTAACAGGGGCTGTGACCTGTGCTAGCTTTTTTTTTTCATTTGTCAGCGCATGCGCCAATGGTGAATAACATTTCCATCTTTCGCTTAAAATTCTAACGGCATAAACACCGTGAAGCAGGAATGAAAAACTGGGTTTATTTACAGTTTAAAACGTTTGCATCACTCGCTCTGAATGATGCATGCCAAGGGATATGCCGGTATAAGTGCAATTTTCGACAGGGCGTTTTCTGTGTGGGGTTTGCACAAACACAAAAATAAAAGTAGGATGCAAATCATTGCGAAACCGACATAGACGTCGTTGATGATAAATTATTTGCCATGAGCAAATAAAACAAGAATATGGCGAAAGTTTGGAAAAATATATATGTAAAGGAATACTCCCAACAATTTGAGGATTATGGCTTATACGTTCGTGCAGATGAAATCGAAATGTGCAATATATTCTCAAAACACATTTGGTTTATCTCTGTCTAAATTTCAAGTTTGCTTAAAAGACGAAATATAACAGTCGCAGGAAATTCGTGTTATCGCTTTGGGATTACAGTTACCGCTATGTGCATTTGCTTTGGCATATCAAACACCGCGGTAACCAATGAAAATGTCCATCGAGGAATAGTCATAAAAATTCATGCAAATACACACGGCAAATGTTTCACCCGAAACTTACACAAACTAGACTTATCGTCTGTCAATCAGGAACTGTTTTCGATTTCTGTCGTGTGTGGACGACTATACAGTATATAGAACTTTGAAAATGTTACACCGTATTTCTCTAGATGTGCTCCATGATGCATATTATATTGACAGTATATTAATACATACAATATAATTGCATTTCAACGATGACAATGGGGCCTTATGCAGAGTTATGAACCTTGCGGAGTTTGGGACCAACGTCAAAACTATTTTCAGAAAAAATATGTTAACATACGTAAGGTATCTGTTATTATTAAGTGAATTAATATATATTTAAAACAATTCCTCGGGATCCTTAATAGACAGTTTGTGCAAGCCAACGTTAACGAAACGATAACGAAGAATAGCACTGGTGGCTGAAATGTCAAGGAGTACCCTATGCAAAGCATGGCATTCCAATGCCATTCTTGCCGCCAGTGCTGTTACTCGTTATCGTTCCGTTATCGTTGGCTGGCTCAATCTCTCTAACGTAAGTGTGCAAACTGCATACAATGGTATTTCTAACGTTAAGTTCCATATGCAGTTTCACACCCATCCACAAGCCAGTTGCTGATTTTCCACCGGACTGTAAACAGTAGCCTACACACGTGAAGAAACTGCATTAGAAGTACAGTACAAGTGCTTCTTATAGTCGTTTTGAGAGCTTTTGAATTACGGTCCGAGAGTGTTGTCAATTTGCCGTCCTCTTGACAAGTCGCGCGGGGACGCTTATTATAACCCGGTGCAAATTGGTCAAGACCAAGCGTCGTCGGGGAAAAAGCGCCCAAATAATGAGCATCCTAAACAACATTGAGTCACCACCTGAATTAACAAACGCTGACAAGTGTACATCCATTTTAATCGTGGCGGCTAATTTCTGAATAGGGAACGGCGCATTGCTCTCGGCAAGAGACCTATTCATCTACAGATGTCGCCTCCCGTTGCCACGGCAACCGCCGGCAAATCAATATACTAGAGTGCACTGATCCAGTCATCGCGCTGAATGGCCTCATTGAGAAAACGCAGTGCTGTCAGATTAGCAAGGGTGGGAGATCTTTTTACCCGGCACATGGGGCCTTGTCAAACGGTTCCAAATGGGAAAATTCACATGAGGATGAATCTAGTTTCGTGTCGATCAACTACGGGGACTTATTCGACTACTTATCGACCAATCGCAGTTTGGCGTGCATTGAATATTGTATTTGGATGGAACACAAGTCACATTTTTAAACATATACCTGCGAAGGCTAAAAAAACTTGGAAATACAAGTCTTGATTTAAGAAGTTGCCAACATTTTTTTTTATCCAAGATGCAGAGTTTGGTTTCACTCACAACAAGACATTTCAGTTCATTAAAAAAAGTGGAGGGGGTGGGGAACTAACGAGGAAGGGTGGAGTGGAAGAGGGTAAGAAAGGAATGCAACATGAAACGAAACAATATTTTACATTATTTCCTGATTTGTTAATTAAAGTTAAACTGGATTTCTTATCATAAGTTGAATAAATTATCCCACTTTCGCTGATATCAATTTGGCAATAATTAAATACATTGTTAGATACCCTGAACTGTCAGAATCTTGTTTCAACATTTTATACAGACTAGGCCAAAACCAGATGACCTTAAACAGTAAAGCACTTTCTGATCGGAAAATCAATACGCTATTGCCAAGAGTAGATATAAAAAGTACTCGTTTTCAACCATCCAATTTAGAACTGTTTATTTTACCCAGAAAACTTGAAAGAAATGTTTCTATCATTGCATCCGTCATCATCATTATCACCGGCAATCATGAAGTGCAACGAAGCAGATGCCTGAAAAATCGATTTTTGATCATGCAACAACTATACATCTTAATTAATCGATTCTTCTTAATGTCAATGTCAGTTATCAATCAACGCAACTTTTAATTAAAACATGCAAATTACAGTTCTTAAGTTTACCAGATGCATTTAGAGGACAACTGCCAATTAAGCGACCTTCAATGTAATAACTGACATCTCACATCACATATCTCACAGAACACGTGATTCTAACAACTTTCGAGGTAAAGCTCAAAAGTCAAGTGTATTCAAACAAAAGCTGGAATATTGGACTATTTGGAGAGCTTATGACTTTTCTTCACTGTCAAATGCAAGATGGTATTTGCTTCCAGAACATTTCGTCTATATCAGAAGACGTAATCCATTCATTTTGGGCTATGAAGCTTAACGAGAACATCCCCAACAATAAACGTGGGAATTCATCAGTAATTACAGATGGATGTACATTACATCCTTTCTCAAGACAAATTTCCAAAACCTATAATGTTGGTTCTTGAACATGTTCAGGTGATGATGGGAGAAGGTGAAATTGCCCAAGGGTTTTGATACACTATACTGATAGCCTTTCTAACCCAAAAAACCGTGCACAACAAGAGTTTAAATCCTCTCGAGCCTACACAATCAATCATGTTTTCGCTATTAATAATTGCCAAGCAGCACAACTCCCCCAACAACTGCTAATACAAATTTTTAATTGTTGTCACAAATATGATTTTATGACCACAAATGACTCATCCTAGGTGTCGTCAAGTGTTTATCAGAAAACAGTATGAAACAAAAACACTTGTTTATAATGTTTTGAATTATTCAGAAACAATTTACACTTCACACTTCCTCAGGCTCGTGTGCAATAGCGGTCAAGGTAACTGATAGGATCATGCCATCTACAGGCCACGATGTTCAGTACGCTGATGACACCATTGTTGATACCTTCCACATGCCCCAGGTGGTAAGGCGCCATCGTTGCAAGTGGGTAGGTTGGCGGTATGAGATCATCCGTCAATTTCAATGAAAGCACAACCACAGTACTGTATTTAGGAACACACGTACTACTCTTTGGAGTTATCGACGTCACCTCCCCAGGGGTGGCGACCGACCTGCCCCGAAAATCAACAGCAGACGGGATGCGAGATGACATCATCGAATGGTTCCCACAAAAAAAAACTTGCTCTTTTTTGGGCATGTAGTAGTGGTTGTTGGAAAGGGGTCGGCACAAAAGGAATAGATGTATTCAGGCAACACACAAACCAACGAGGTTCTAATACAAAACCTAATAAACAAAAGGATTAGCTAAAAATTGGGTTGAGTCGACTGGCACATATTTTTTTACACCTTGCCAGTGTTTTTTGGAACACTGCTTCTTGTTGGACACGACCGTAATTAATATGATCCAAGACATCGAAACGAGTTTTCGTCAACGAAACATTAGTATATTTTGAAAGTTGTATCAAAAAGTCAGGTCAGTTATGTGGATACCGTGCAATAGAAACTGACTTTCTGTATACAAAAAAAGGACGTGAAATCTATGTTGTGTGGCCAATAGTGACAAATTGGGCCAAGTTTTAAGTGTCCTAAAATTAAGGTCACTAGCGCCTAAAACCAAGAAAGCTTTGTTTTCATTATTGTATTAAATCTCAATTATTTCAGTTTTGATGCAATATTTTCAGTCTTTCATGAAAACAAATTAGAGGTTTAAATTCCTATATAACGTATTATCCTTATTGAGATTAAGCACCCTCTGGTGTCATATACATCATTAGAACGACAAATCCAATATGGCAGCAGTCATATATACCATAAACTTTTTAAACATTTCAGTTTGTATTTAAATTGCTGCAATACTATTAGCATATTGTCAAAAGATGGTCATTTTTGGAGCATAGGGTGGCGGCCATGTTGGTTTTACCAATGTTAAAGGCTCATAAGAGGACGCTGAACTGGAATAAGGTTAATTTTTAAGTGGATATTTAAGTTACAAAACATGCAGTTATATCATGTATGTATTATCCAAAAATAACTAAATTTGTTTTATTGGACAACATGTTATCTGACCAATGACGACACCCCAAACACTGATTGCAAAGAACAGTTTAAAAATTAAAAACTTTTTAGAAAATAATGCATTATCATGATAATTCGCTGTAGCTCTGAACAGATACTACTACTACTACTACTACTGATAGAGTAACTCATGTTTACCCATCCGTTAGAAATTCCCCATGTGAACCAACCAACAAAGTGCAATGAAATTTACATCCGACGTATTAAGAATTCCTAAGCAAGTGGAACTAATAAGCAAGTGTTTCATTCAGAAATATGAAAATTAAATAGCGTCACGCAGAAGGTTCCGGTCAGGCCATTCGACGGACTTGGACTGGACCAAAATTACAACTAAGCATATGGAGCGTGTTTTTTTTTATAGCCCGGAAATGTTTATTTACAACACATGTTCAGGATGAAACTTTGCACAGAATCACCTGGTTTTGTATCCATGGTGCGCATTCCGTTGGGTCTGGAACATAGTTGATGTTCAAAATAAACCCTTCTCTTCTTTACCCTGGCCATATGTGACCCAGTTGCAAAAGGAGATAGCAAAGAGGGAGGAGGATAAACAAACCTATAAAATGAGTTCGATTTAAGAACACATGCGGAAGTAGTGTTAAAAATCCTATTTTTTTTATCAAATAGTCACCGAAAAGTTAGCAAACCTGCCTATGGAGCGTGATCAATGTACCATAGCTCCTCCAGCGCATTAAAACTCGTCAATTACAAAACTTCCAAAAACGGGAAATTGTTGCCAACTAGGTAATACCGTATAAATGGGAATGCAACCCACATCATCAGTAATTCGACAATTTCATTTGATCCTTGACCGTCAATGATGATCTAATGATCGTCTCCACCCCGACTTGGGCAATTATTTCAAGTTGATTACTCGCATTATATGCGAGGCTACGCCCATCTATAGTTACCATAAATTTCGACTGACCGTCATTGGGTGGCATTGTGACAATGAAACAAGTTTCGATTAACAAAAATCACTGAAGGATGAAGAAAAAACTGATGGTACAACTCACTCGCATCTTTAATGAATGAGGCATGAATATTCGACATTTGAAACTGCTCGAAGAAGCACAACATGTTGACAATACATCTTACTTGATTTGTGGAAACCATTATGCAAATTCTGGATAGAAACTTGAATGCTGTCCAAAAGCGAAAACATTGCAGTAATTTCCCCAAAGCATCATCACAATGGTACATAAGTATTCTAAAATAAAGAGTTATAACGCATGTTCCCATGCGATTACAAACGATAATTCCAGACAAAGTCTCATTTGAGAGCAAAGTGGAAGATAAGCAAATTAGGTCCGTCCATTCATCATTTAGAAAACCACTTTCAATTTAATCATCCTAATCGCAAAAATTAAAACTAGGGCAATGCTTAAAAGTGACAGGTGACCTAAAACAAGATCCCTACGGCGACCATTCGATTTCGAAACAGTTTTTTAGAACTATAAGCCGCGGTGTCCACTCTCCACTTTGTTTTCACTACCATTAAAATTCTAATTTGGAAATTTAGTTCGCCTTTCCGCTATTAAAACAATGCAATCTTATTCTTGCAACTATAAAGGAAACTGACGAACTCTTGCAAAAACTGCATGCTGGTTTATGGAAAACTATCCTAGAGGAATCAAAGGATCCAACCGCTCCTGACGTTCACGTACTATTTCGTATAATTTTATCAATAAAACTGTATGCAGCAAATTATGGCTCGCTCTTATATGCATCAGGATTAAGTATAAGAATGAAATAAAATGGTGGAACACTATTTGCAAATAAGAAGAAACATTGAAGTGTACGAGATAAAGCACTAGGGCAACTGAGGATTTATATTTTTACGGACAATTGGTATAAAAAGTTAAGATTAGTTTTACATGACAATGCTCACATATTATTCCTCATGTCATACATGTATACATTAATTTGGATAGACCTTATTTTTAAAATTGAAAATTGCACGTTTGCATGCAATGTCCCATTATGAAGAATTCCCAAATTTTTGGGAATACATTTTTGAAATATTGCAACACGATGGACTGGTTTCTCTATTTAAAAACGTTTGTTTCACGAATTTTTTATCTTATGGGAATAGAAAATAAAATATATGCTTCGTTTATAATGCGGATCCAATTTAAGAAGGGCCTATATATATATAGTCTCAAACTTGTTCAGATTAGAACCCAGTATTTATACTTCTACCAGAAACGAACTTTGGCCTAAAATGCACATTATGAAATCAATAGTACACATTTACAGCAATTCCAAGTATTACATTAGACACTAAACCACCTTCTCAGAATCACACTACCATCACATTTGCACAACACACACAACAGTCCTATACGCCTTGACCCAAACCCCAACCTTGCCTTTCTGGTAATAAAGAACGAACGTCCAACAAGTTCTTGGAAAAGGGATTAAAAGAGGGGGTTTGAATCCCTGCTGGATTCATCCCCTGCCCACTCAATGGTTAAAATGGCATGAGAGTACCAACCGCCTTCAAGGTGACTTCCATGTACCTGTTCTGAACAAGAACCAATGGCAGCAAAAAGAGGTATAAAAATCATAGTGGGAATGAAAGAAAATAAAGGACCTACGCATGAATACCTAAGCGGTAGCCCACCTGGATACCTCAGGCCACTCATTTGGCTCTGAACTTCCTGTCTTGCTTTCCAACAGCATGTCAATGCTTTGACAAACTAGCAACTGTGCATGTGTAACCCAATTACCATAACTAGCTAGCAGCAATAAATACTGAAATAAGGAAACATCTAAGTGGAATTTCCTCTTATAATGATATAAAAAAATTCGCACACTTTAGTAGCATCTTCACGGAAAATTGTTCCGATACACGTAAACTAAACCAAATATTTGTAATAATCAACAACTGCTATGCGTACACAGGTTCTGGTGATGTATCTAAACCAATAAAAACAAACGTGACACCTGAGAATGTAGGAAACGAAACGAGGAATTGAATACTCTCCAAATAAAATAATTTACCTTCCCTGGCTTCTCATCTTTCGGTTAGCATCGCAATTTTTATGACAAGATAACCGTGTATCAACAAAGTGATTTTTCCTTATTTTTCTGTTGTGAAGTTCTTTAATTTCTTGCTCATTTCCCGAACATAAGATTCGAAATATTGAGTAAATTTCATTTTTTGTACTCGTTTGAAAACGCCGGTTAATTAGCCGGATAAGAGAGGTTGATAAAACGCGAATCTAAAATGCATTGTGTAGAAATAATAGCTATGGCTTTGCTTTAAATAAAGGCCCTTATAAATTCTTGGATTTAAGATCTATTGAAGAACAGTTTTAATGTTCCTTCTGTAACACGTCCTTCTAAACTACTAAACTATATAAATAAGCTCGTACTTATGTTACAATCTGACTGCAGTACGTTCATAAACAGTCCAACATACTGAAAGCAATTTAGCAGAAGAAGGAAAATCGATGCGAGCATCTTTCATCATGGTGGAATTTCCCATCAACATAATTTCCGTGGCATTCTTGGAATGATAACAGCTAAAAATAAACCAGTTGATTCTAACATAACATTCAAAATGTGAACGAGAAAGAAGTCGTGTAAACATTCGTTAGGTCTATAAAAGTTATCCCTACAAAACTCCCTAGCAAGTCCTATCATTTCCGGCATCTTTATAAATAATTGATTTCTTTTGGTATACTATCTGATGTACTCATTTATGTACAAACTGATGTGTTATTTTTATCAAATAAATTGAATGATACTTTGCAACACATCAAATACTCTGACGATTCGATAACAGTGAGTAACATGTGTACTTCAGTACTTAATTTAATATAGTAAAATATTATTCAATACCATTTTTTATTATAATTTACAGTAATTATTATATATGCATTAATTAAAAATTAGGAACAACAGAAATATACAAAATCAACTGTAGTGAGATTTAAAATATCCAATTTTGTAAATATTGAAATTTTCATTTCTAAACTTTTTGCCTTGAAATCTTTTCTAAGAAAAGCACGGGTTACATTTTATTGTTCTATGATTACAAAGCAAGTCTGAAGACCGTTGATCTACATTGATCCGCTTTAAATTATAAAGTCAAGATGTTCTAGCCGTGAACTTTTAGTATGATCCAAACTGCTCACTTTGCTTCGTTAGCTATACATATGCAAAACATTTTTTTTCAAAATTTGAAAGTCAAATGTGATTGCGTGAGCATACGCGATAAGATCAAATATTTACTGAATAATATCAAAAGATAAAACAGTTGTAGCCAGTCCCATCGAAACTAGCAAACCTATAAAAATACCAAAGATATTAAAAGCACTAATTTAACAACCAGTTCATGTCTGCTGGCAATTAACGTAGCCGTAGATTATCAACTTTGGCACACATTAAGAGCTAATCGCCACGTGGTTATGCAAACAAAAACTTAAAGCAGTTTCAGTTCATAAGTTCACAGCTCCAACCAGACATAACCTAAGAAGGCAGACTTAGGTAGTATAGTGAGTTCCAACCAATAGCAAGTACGAAGAGATACCGGAACCATAGTTGAGACTAGGCCATAAGCCGTGGAGCCAAAATGGTCAGAAAACCGTGAATGAATGCTTTGTTTCAGACGACAAATTGGAAAGTTTGCATCACAGCCCTCATTGTGTACCGCAACAGGGTTGGCGACCGTACTCACGATCGTATCTGGGATCCTGGCGGGGTTTCTCCATTAAACATTTTAATTTCTAGTTTTGCATTCAATTCGTATCTCATGCAAATGTGTCCGGAATAAATTCCATCAAAAAGAACCCCAACTAATCTGCTTTCTTTTCCACAAGGTTCCTTTATGTGCGTTCACGAGCTTTAAAAACCATTCGCTGTACTTCGTTGATCACGAATGCAGTTCATCTGCTAAATTTGCTGTATGCAGATATGTTTTTACAAAAGAAAAGATTGTGCAATTAGACTGCTAACAAGAAATTACTCCAGAAGAGCACGGATCTCCCGTGGACATCAACTGGTTTGGGGGAAACAGTTTATTATACAAGTCCAACGAGTGAAATTTGCAAGCGAGCAAAGTTGGAAGAGTAATAGAATTAGTCAAAAACACGGACGGCCATTTTTCATGTTGTCACTATTTTCATGTTTTCGAGACACAGATTTAATGCATACGCGTTTATTCGCAAATCACACGAATATTGGTAATGTACTTCTTAGTACCAGACAGTGCCACGCATGAAAATATTGTCCAACCTGTCAACAATTAGTAACTTGTATAGTTTTAGATTTTTAGTTAACAATGGGTGAAGGGGGAATACAATGGAAAATTGTCAAAGTATACAATGTATGACCAAAAAAAATCAAGAAATTTTGGCCAATATTTTGAAATGCTCATGTTAATACTGTGTACCAGTGAATGTTTTTTTAAATCTTTTTCAGCTCATGACACACTAAACTAGGCCTACAATTGTTGCGGCATACCGGTTTAAAAATACTGAAATATAAGGAAAACCAGACTGATAGCACCAAAACCTTACTACATCGACATAATTCGTGAAATTCTGGGAGTAATTTCTCTAAATATAGCATGTCGAACGACATTATTGAATTATATTGTGGCATCAGCTTGAGTACCAATGTAAGCAATTCAATGTATCATAAAAGTACTCAATGTGTTTATTGGTAATGCAGTAAAGTTGATTCAAATTGAATATATACCAAAGAGGCACAACATTGGTTTTTATAATAATACACGTGTAATAATCAACGTCAATAACATATCAAGCCAACAAATTCACATTTTAAAACAACTTTTTTTAAATATAATTTTGTATCCAATTCATAATAAATTTGTCAGCATTCTATGAGATTGCAAAGGGGAGAGGGGATCCTTAGTGACAAGGCAAAATCCAAAATCTGCCAAAATTACATAAAGACATTCGTGGAATGCCCAAGTAGCGTGTTCAGTTTAGTTATAATTACAGGGTTATGTAGACGAACTTGGCAGATGAGTGATTATAAGGTCGCAAATGTACACGAAAGTCTGAAATCCCATAATTATTGAATGAAGAGTTTATAATTGCTTACAAACAAGGGAAACTTGTTGCTATTAAAACCCTCCTCAACCATCTCTGGTATGCTTGTTTTTAAAACCCTCCTCTACAATCTCTGAGGTGTCTGACATGTATTCATATATTGCTCATCCATAGTGAAATTGTGAAGCTTTTTGACTCCTGCTGCTCAATCATTCGCAGTTGCTTTAAGTAGACTATTTTGAAGACAAACAAAATATTCGAATCCGTGTTTAGCCTTGTGAAATGCAGCCTTATTGATACAATTTACATAACAGAAATGCTGCGAAACCCTTTGAGGAATTTCAGGGCAGGCAAACAACTACAAGGTGTATTGTCTTGCCTGGTATTTTTACAATGCCAAACAAACTAATGACATCATTATTAGGCGTGTGTGGGCAGCAAGGTCCTGGCCATAAAATGTAACACACGGTGGTGGAATGCTATAGTTGAAAACTGACTAAAACAATATTTCAGGATTTATGCTAAAAGCTGGGAGAAGGAAAGGATCGGCATTACCGAAAAGTGCAAGCCTCGTAACTCAATTTTAAGATTGTTTTTTATAAATTAAATAAGCTAAGACAGGCCTTCAAGCAGTCGATACGAGTAGAGCGAGTTTGTGGCCCACACTTGTTCTTAGTCATCGCTAAATATTTTCCTATCACGAAGCTGCAGTACTCAAGTAGTGCATTACTGACCTAATTTAAATGGCCGAGGGTCATTCTGAAGAAATAAGTGAAACTCACATTTTAAAAGCCCAAGAATGGTTTTACAAAAATACGTAGATAACAAGCACACCGCAATTCAATATATTTTATCAGTTTTCATTCTGACAGATTCATAATTTGTCGGCAAACATATTTATGCAGACCTAATTTCATAACACAAATATTGCAATGAGAAGGTTTAAGCTAAAACGATAAATCAGTTCTGGTGAAAGATTACACGTGTCATTGGCATCAAAACGAGAAAATTTGAGAAGTCATTTTTGTCGCCAGAAATACAAGGGACACGCCCTGGTTCTTAAAATACCAGTACTTAAAACTAGACTTGAATCGCGACCAGAATTAACAAACCATATACTACTCCATGGTTTAGATCACATACAGTACACGTACTTTAAGTGTTAATCATGGGCAAAATCCGAATGCGAGACCTCTTTACGTGATTATGACACTCACTGATTATGTCGTGTCCACAAATTGATTGAAATTTTTGCAATTGCCTTTCATGATCCAATTTACGATTAGCCAAAATAACATTACACTTGTTTGCTGATTCATCACTTCAAACTTTCGATATCAATAATTATCAAATGTTTAGTGGTCAGGTATACGGTAATTTGTACCCTGCCTATACATTGATCGAAAATCCCTGTACCTATATAATTGTACGCCTCGAAATTGCCATTTTTGGTATTTCATTTATCATCTAGCCAAAATAACATTACACTTGTTTGCAGATTCATCATTCAACTTTCTGATATCAATAATTACCAAACGTTTAGTGGTCAGTTATATGGTAATTTGTACCCTTGCCTGTATATTGATCGGAAAATCCCTGTACCTATATAATTGTACGCCTTGAAATTACCTTTTTTGGCATTTCATTTATCATCCACACAGGTTCCTTAAAAATCCCCGTGACTTTGATAACCAGCTTATCCAGGTACAGAAAATCTACAGCGAGGTCAACCGCTTGCTATAGTGACTCAATTAGGAAATATAACTCCATAATTGCTTTCCAATTTTACGATTTTTTTAAAAATTCTTCCTCCCTACAAACGAGTTATTTGAAATAGTGAAAATATATGTAGTACCAGCATCCGAATATTAAAACAATGCTTTGCATAGCTCGAATTCCCCCCAAGCACAACACATTAACTGGAGTAAAATGATTTCTCTTAAAATAAAAAATAAGCAACAATCAAAGTGAGATTAACCTGAATGGCATCAACACCTTTTTCAACATAACAAATTTACGATTTTGTCAGTGACGATTTATGTACAATTGCTAACGGTGAGTTGCACAAGACAAACGTTGTGTAATACGTAATTAAAACAAGTTTCAGTCAGTCCTTAATGTTTTTTTATATTTTCAGAACTCGTTGAAAAGTTCTTGGCTCGACTAGACACAAATGTTGGTCAATAGTGAAGAAACGTGGCAGAGCGCAAACTAGTTTTTGGCAGTGCGAATAGAGGTTTTACACACACACAATACTCGAGGAGGTGGCCTTTAGAGGTACAATACCCCATCGGAGGTGCTAATGATCGAATTGTAAGTCGAAACGCCATGCTTTATCGCTTCTTAGCATCATGTAAACTTCCAAAGAGTTGACAAGTCTAGCTTCTATACCATTATTACGAACACTGAATAGATGCACAAATTAACCATTTAGATTAAAAAGCGTTTTAAAGTATACCATTGTTGAGCCTTACAACTTCATTACAACCAGGTTTAATTCACAAATTAAGAGAATTCATAAAACATTGTGGACCGTGGATATTTTAACTGCAAGATAGCCAGATGTGGATCACCTTGAGCATTTTCAGATATGGTTACCAGCTGTCTGTACTTTAAGCATACTTCAGTTTAAAGTTTAAAAAAGGGTTAGCACCATAGCCTACCTATGATAATTTAAGACTAAATTTTAGGTTTTTTAAAAATACAAATTTTTTTTTTTAAATTAACCTCAAGTTTAGTTTCAATCTCTATAATAAACTGCATGGGTTTGTTTCATCCATTGCAACACACACAAATAAGTTATTAGGTTCCATGTGTAAACATTAATACATGTATAGCATTTCCAACATGGCCGCGCCCTTTTACTCCATGCAGAGGAACTCCAGATGAGTCCATTTCTTACGCAAAGTTAAAATCAGTGGAGTAAATACGTGAATATCTGAGCAGGAATTAATTATTTTAGCACTGCGACAAAACATGGCCGCTTCTGGATTAAAAGGGCGCTTCCATGTTGGAAATCCCATGATAAAAGTAATTACGCTACCCTGTGGTGCTAAACCGGAATAAGAATTGTAATTCTAAACTCGTATGTTCATATTTTAAAAACTGTATATTAGCGATATTTTTATTCAGCATAAGCATGTAAAAATGCTGTTATAGAATGCTATAGATTTATAAAATAAAAGTACGGAATTGCGGGCATTAATAGGCACACTTGCAAATGATCCTACTTTCCACCCCCTCTTCAACTCGTCACCCATTGTTTGGCACGTACAGAACGTTTTACTAGGCTACAAATGAATGCGTTTGGCACTCAACCAAAATCAAGATTCATAAGAATTTTGTTCGAGTTACTATATAGCGTCTGACCAATATATATATATGTATCCTTAAAGTGGATGGGCAGCGGCCTCTTTTTTTCTTCCAAAACTCCAGCGTGTCCAAATTACGAAAGTGAAAACTTTCTGTGAACATGTTGACAAACTCGCTTATCAGGAAGAGCATGACAATGGCTGCATATGATAACATATCCCAAACATTCGAATTTCATCACCGAAATCTTTCAAATGAATGTGGGTTACACAGGGTAAAGGGTAGAACCATTTGCAAAAAGGTCAAGAACAGTTCCTCTTAATTCAAGGCTAGTTGGAATTTCCCAGCGAACTAACCCTGTATGCTGATTGTTAAATATACAGTTGGTTAGTACATTACATTTGCTCAGTGACACTGATTACAAATCCAAGCTGATGAAAACTCGAACTTTGCGCAAGTCAGATGCTACAAGTACAGTACATCAAACTGTATGCATGTCAAATTATGTGGTAGAATATTATCTACATAAATTCTGCATATTAGCTAAAATTATAATTTACAGTAGTGAATATTATACAGTATAAAGCTTTGTAAAACGTACATGGGAATTCAATGTTTAACAAGTACTGATGCTTCTATATACCTACACATTGTATTCTCTGAATAATTCATGTACATTATGTAAGTAATTATGAATTCAAATTCAGAAGATAAAGATTCGAGGGGATTTTACGTTCCTGTTCAAACGACGCAAGTACGAATATAATATTTATATCCCTAATTTTTGACAACGTATAAACAAAGTAAACTGTACATCGAGGACCCCTTGTATACTGTATACTGCAATGCGAATACTCTGCTATTGGTATTAATTTTTATTGAACGTCTGTCTGTTATAAATAAGCGTGACCAATTTTTAGACGGAAAAGCCACATTTCCAAGGATACCGTCCAACATTTGAAAACTGAAGGAATAATTACCAGGATCAGCATAATACTGCTTCAAGAACATAAAAATGAATAGGATTGACTGAAATTAACGACGTAAATGCAACGCATTACATCACGGCCGTTGCACACGTCTGACCCAAAATACACGATGGGCCTTAATATTAAATCGTATTTGACCTAAATTTAAGATTAGGACAGAATGGCTCTCAGTTTCTGGCAGTTGCACTATTCTACTTAATCGCAGATTGCTAAACCGTTGAATCCGCGTAGAGAAAGTTTGCAAAATTTGACAAAATGTACTTAACTATATTTTAATTTGAAATTTTGGCCAAATTTTCACAACTTCATTTCCTAATTGTGGTATTAATTCCAAAAACTCCTTTTCCACCTAATCTCTCTTCATCTATATATAGGAGCAGTTTACAAATCACGTCAGAGAAGGTTTTGAACACAACCACACACACTTCACTAATAAACTCTTCGAAGGCGTTTGAACAGTAATTATAATCTACTCTTCGTATAGTGCAATAGATAGAAACTTTAAATGTCCATGGACAAACTGCTTACATGTAATTTAAAAAAGCCTTTCTATAAGTCTTCAGTCCTTTCAGTACAAGCTATAGACCGAAAAGTTGTCGTGATATTTTGAAACCTGGTACAATATCGAGGGGGGATGTTTTTAGATAGGACCATTTCCACCGCCAGCCTCAACAAATTATTTATAGTCGACTTGGCTAAGGCTACTTATTAAGAGGAGAGTTGACATTGGTGAACTTGGCCACAAAAAGTGCAAAGTCAGCATCGTCCTCTCCTGAAAAGCCAGCCAGCAAAAAAAAAGGTATTTCAACCTTAAGTTTATTTTCATCTGGGTTCAAAGATCGGCATGCACTAGGCGCAAATCGCTCTTCGGGTTAATTTGCAATAAAAACGCTCAATTTGCTTATGAAATATTACTCTGGAGTGGACCAACGGAGTTCCGGGCCCACCCGAAAATACGGGCATCTCATTTAGGGTGGTACCCACATAAGCGAGAACGTAGGTTTTTGCAATGTTGACTGCAAAGTGAATAACCATTTCTATATATTTCGCTGTTCGCCAGTTTTCCCAAACCCAGCATCGTGAATAATTGAACACTTATAATCACAGCGCGAGAAAGATAAATTGGTGTAACCATGTTGATTGGCAGCGTGCCGAATTTACGTGCGCCAAATTGTCATGGACCCGTCAAGAATTTCTATTTACCCATGAGCTGGAGAATGGACCAAACTTTGAATAGTTGTAAATTTCACCTCGTCAGCAGAATTTGCCAATATTGAAAATGATAATTTAAATTAAAAAATGTGTTTTTAAAATTTTCTTTTAAATTAAAATAAAAACATCATTAAGGTGGGAATGATGATCAGGGGCGTGATTGATTTCTTTTAATTTGATATGCATATACACTGTAGTTTCACCTTTAAGGTTTAACGTGAACACCCTGCTATAATTAACAATTTAATAATAAAACTAGCAGCTTGGTCACAAATGAAATTTTCTCAAATTAAAAACTGTTATATTACACAAAGAAATAAGTACAGTTAGTAAATGCAACGCAACGAATGATAAAATATTAGCCCAAGTCATGGAATAGATTTCGTCCGATTGAAAACTGATTTGGATAGAATTCCTCGCAAGGTCATGAAGAGAGCGCATGCGCGCACGCGCATTTCAACTGATTTGGATACAACTTGTGCAAATCAGATTTAAACTAGGATAAAATCCATTCCGTGACTTGGGTTAACATCAGGTTTAATCGCAATTTCAACATTATAAGATGTATAAAAATAAATTTTCTATGTATAGAGAGGAATCATTTTGTTGTTTACATTGGCTTTAAATCGCAGATGTGAAAAGATATTCAGGAGAACTAGCTTTTCAAACGCCATGCACCGGGTGTATTCTTGCATTTTCGCAACTCGCAAGCCCGAGGCCTATAGCCTTAAAGTGTTTTTCGGTCTAAAAATAAACGACCCACCAAAATAAAAATAAAAAATCTCTTTAAAGATGAAGAAAATGGAGTCGTTTCTTGCTTTCTGGCGCTCGTCCCTTTCACATAAATTTCGTTGGGCATGCAGGTTTGAGGGTCATGATCAGATAGGGTTTCCCTATATAAAATTCCCAACACTTGGGAAATAAAAGTATTGCATCTCCGAAGACAACAGGTGACCCCCAGATAGCCCCTCTGACCACTTGTCAAGGGGAAACTCTGCCCACGCCACATTCCTGCTCCTAGTCATCTTAATACGACATTAGATTTCAAAAAAATTTAAATTGGATAATCAGATATATGGAAATCAGACATAGCAAAAAAAAAAAAAAAAAATTTGAAGTGTCAAAACTGGTATCTTAAAATCGGAACGTGGCTACAATTGACGAGCTTCAGGTAAAAAAAAAATCAAAAAAGTACAAACTTACCGAAATTTAAAATCGGTGCCGGTTGAAGTACGTTCGCTGTATTAAAAACTTCAATGGACGAATAAAAACGGTTTTTCTCGGCTTATTAATTGTGAAGCCCAGCAATTCCTTCCTGCTTCATGGGCATTAAAAGTCACCACAGCCCGAAACGCAAACGATAAGTGCGAAGATTTCGGAGCAACGAATATGCCTGACGACAAGAATGTCCCGCAAATATAATTCCCTGAATTCTTCCGTTCGTCTAATAAGAAAACATTGTTGCTGTTCTACCCTAAAAGGAAAAGTCTACTGAAAAGCAAAGCTAAGGTTTGGGTGAGTCCAAATTGAGATAACATAAGCCGGAGGTTGGGAAGGTATATCTTCTCTGGTATCCCGGTCAATGATTCTGGGCCCTGACATTTGCATACCGGGCATGCCTATGTTCCGCTACTCTACCGCCATCTAGTAACGAAATATGGCAACTCAAATTTCGCTGGGTTTTTTTTTAGAACGTCATCTTTTTGGGCGATTTCTCCACATATGCAAACGTTTTATAATCTACAATTGTGCTTTATTTCCAATGATATTTTGGCAAATTAAACTTGTAAAACAAGCCCCGGTTCACGGGAGGCCATTTCACGACCTTCCTAAAAGCGCCGTAGCTTAACAAAAGAAAGGAGTGTCCCAAAAGTATTAACACCAGTACCCAGTCTCTGTTGCACAATGTACAAATATTTGTGGTCAAGGGCCGGCGGTGTGCTGTAATTAAACCATGGCAAGTTCAAAATTATTAAATTTATCCTTCGTGAATTCATATTAATATAACTGTGTAATATTTGCTCGATCCTATGTGCTTATTTAGACGGTTTTGAGCAGACGTTTGACAGTATGCATTACAGGTTTAAACTGCATGCATAGTATATATAGCACAACTATTTATAATTTTAAAGTTAAATAATGTCAGTTTAAGCTAAGCAATGGTGTGCAGGTCATGCACTTTTTTACAGAAAAAGGTTTGGTACACCTGAGCCCTTAACGTTTATGTGCAATGTGACAACAAACGATTTTTGTAACTGCTGGTATTTATTTTAAAAAACAAACAGTAATTCTGTGTTGTTGGGGTTTTTTTTGCAAAGGAAAACGTGAAGGTGGGTGCTGAATTCATACATGCCATTTCTGCCTAAGTCCCCATTACAAGAATAAGTTGAAATTGCAGAATGTTTGACAAGCAAAAGAAAGAATTAAAACGAAATCCTTTGTCACATTCTCTAACCTCGTGACAGTAGTAAAATAAATAAGAAATTCTTAAAGATGAAATTAATGTCACGTGCAGTCTTGGCACTGAAGAGCTAAGGGCTTGAATTCTGGGCTATCCTGACTGCATGCACGGATACTCTAGTCTGATTTATAAATGTGTTCCGTTTGTGTGCCACTTCACGAATTTATTAATCAAATTCCTTGAAATGTCCAATTAAAGTCGGTCAAACCCTGTACTCGCTAATATTCAATTTGTTATCATTGCAGATGCGTATCGCAGCCTTAAACGATAGCTCGGCCAGTAATACCGTGCGAGATGCACCCATTGAAATTTCCACTAAAGAAGCCCAAGAAGAGGCAGCTTTTGCATTGTACAACCGAGCATTGCAGCTTCAAAATGAAGGCGACTTCGAAGAAGCTGAAAATGTTTTCAACGAACTTCTTCAAGTGGGGCTACTACAAAAAGTCCCCGATTGGGATGAAAAGAAGCCGGGAACGTCCTATCCTGGCTTAACCCTTAGATATTCAACCTATAAAAATCTAGCAAATATAGCCACAAAGCGTGGGGATTACAAGGCAGCCATGGAGGCATACCTCGAAGCAGTCGACTTGGATTCTACTGATGTTACGATGTGGTTTCGAATGGGCGTGATAGCTTTAAAGATCCATAATTACACATTGGGTTGTTTGGCATTTGGGGAGGCTTTGAAATGCAATCCAAAGCACTGGCCTTCGCTGGACAATATAATTACAATTTTGTATACATTAAACAATTACCACTGTATGTATACTTAATCGCTTCTTATCATAATCCTAACCAAAATTACATTAGTGCCATTTTGCTCATGTTTCCCCTTTATTTGGTTTAGCATGCCTCTATTATATTTCACGGGCACTTCAGTTGGACGCCGACTATGTCAAAGGATTTGCCATTCGTGACCAGATATTCCGTGAGCATCCTGGTTTACGCAAGGACACCCTCGACTATTTCACAGACTGGTAAGACCGTTTACAGTTTTCCGTCTGACTCATTGGAATGGTAGAACTTATACATATTTTATCAAATTCCAACAGCGATTCGGAAGTATTTAACATGCATTACGACAAAGAAGAAGGATGCCAAGTAATGCCAGTATTAATATTTTACGATAAATAAAAGCAACGTGCATGAAAACTAATGATTCATTTCCTTACCGTTTCCTCTCTTGAACTTTCAAGTACATCGAAGAAGCCCTGGAGATGCGGCGTATCAAACAAGAGAAGAGCCGGCCACCAGCGCCTCCGGTCTTAAATTTTGTTAAACCGTTATCTACAAAAACGTGAGGAAAAAAACTCGTTAGACCTTTCAAATACTTTCGCCATTTTTAAATGTTCAAGTATTCAATTCTAATCTTGCTGATTGTGTGTTTAAGGTGGAAAAATTTAGGTGAATGTCTATTAGATTTGTATGATCTAGTCAGTAAGGCGGACAAACCGATCGTAAGTTTACAAGAAATGCATTTTACTGCAATTATGGTATACGACTATCGATAACTTAAAAATATCCATAATGTTAGTCATTTAGTTGCAAGCTAAACTTATCAAAGTATGTGTCTGGCAAAGACCAAGGAAAGTCTGTGACGGAACCTGGGACATGTCCGAAAGAAGCATCGGTTGTACCTGAAGTCATTATTACCCCAGCATCTGACACTGCCGAAGGACAGAGTACTCCAGATTCAGGTATGATAAAAATAAAAGCCGAGTGATACGAATTAATGAAATGGTAATTAATTTAAAACGATTCTTTTTAATTGTTAAAGCTCTTCCAGAGATGGCAGCTAGCACCGTAGTGGAAGAAACAATTTCGCTATCGCTAGGCGAAGGCGATAAAAATTCCGAACCAGTTCCCCACAAAAGTACAAATGCTAGTCGAAAAAGAAAGAGGTTTCCCTTTGAAATGATTGATGCGGCTGCTAAAAGACGCTCGACCAGGGTGGGTGAAATGGCCTGTTTATGGAAATGATAGTCGTGCAGTATATTTAGTGATTTTTTTTCGATTTCAGGTGCGAAATACTGCCACTCGAACCAAACAACCTCAACAGGAACACGTCAATTTTGAACAGCTCCTGCAAAAATTTTTGCCATCAAGTTTACTGTACGTATTTCGTGTTTTTGCCCGTTGCGCATTGTTTTAAGCTTCAGTTCATCTTGACTGTCATGTTCAATGCAAATCATGTATGTTTAGTACCAGTGCTACCAATGACGATGGCAACGATAATTCTGCTACCGGTAAAAGCATCGATGAAGAAACCTTGACCAGTGAAGATGGACATGGAGATAGCATTCAAGGTGCACAACAGTTTGAAATTAGATGGATAATAGTATGAAAGTTTTTTGTTACATTGTTGTTAAATTTTCGAATATTTCAGAAACTAACGCAAAAGAAAATGTTAAGTTGCTCAGTGATACCGAAGAAGAGGATGTGATACAATTCCTAAGTCTGTGTAGCGTGAATACCGGTGTTTTGGACGTTATGTACAGATATCTGATTGTTTTAGGCGAAAAACAAAATACTGTCTGGTATGTGGAGATATACCTCATTAATCCAAAATACAAGTACATTAGTAAAGTTTAGAATGTTAATCGAAAGGGTAAAATCGTGATTTATTTCATTTCTAGGCAAGTAGGAAACTGTGACGTGTATGCAGAAATGTATACCAGAGTCCGAGAGCATATCACTCATCCATCTATATTTTGGTATGAAAAGAACATTAATAAGTTAATACATATTGGTTCTCGTGTAAATTATTGCTAATAATTTTAATATTTTATTTCCCCCAAAGCAATGATAGAGAAAATGATGAAATAAAAGACGAAGGACTGGTAAGTTTGTTGTTAAATATCAGTTCTTTTTCCATGATAACAATAATTTTCATTTATTTTGTTTTCTTTGTATGTGTTCTAACAGGCCACGCTTTGCTACTGCGAGTTCAAAATGGAGAAATGGATGCATTCCAAGCTCCAAATTCCAGTCAGCATGGCTGGAACACCACAAAAGTACTTGTTAATACGTATGGAACATGTTTGACAGAATGTTGTGTTTGCTTCTATTAAAAAAGGATAATCTGTATTATAGTATGCGAGTTCCCAGTCCAGTTCAACTAGGGCCAGATTTTCCTGGTCGAAATTTTAACGTGGATATGGATTTCCTCGTTCACCTTACCGTTAGGCAGGATGTTTTCGGAGATATGTTGTTGGAGTTTAGCGTTCGCGGTATTTAGAATTACGTGTGACAGAAATTCTGCAAATTTTGGTTTGAGATTTAAATTGATTCGTAAGTTTTTCTTTCTAGTGCTGTGGCTAAAAGCTCGATACCTAATGCTACAGGGACAGATGGATTTTGCTGTTGACTGTTTTGAGAAGGTTGTTATAATTTTATGACAACTTACTTTGGGGTGTCATTTTATGTCAATGCCTAGACTTCCACAAAAATTGCAAAGATGTCCTTATTTTAAAAAATAAGGGTTAAGTCTGGAATTTTATAAACTAGCTCTCCCCTTAACCAACCAATCTCCGGTCCCAACCAGGACGGAAAAGAGATGTTGTAGTCTGCTCATATTGTCTGCATGCAAACATAATTTAATGTCCGCAGTTAAAGCTCTGCAGTTAAGGGATTTTATCAAAACCAATCTTTGGAAGCATTATATTGGCCTTCATTATTATGCCAGGATTGACTCATTCAGCTTTATTTATTTTTTGTTTTCATTTAGATCGCCGCTTTGATGCGTGCTGAAATCAAGATCAGGAACAATACCTTATCTTTCAAACTTTTAAATTGCAAGCTCGACAATGAAATCACACTGGGTAAGCCTGCAGTGTTTGTTGCTCAAGACGCATAAATCAACGTACAAGTCTTATTTCAAGGATATTTTTAATTGAACAGAGCAAATACAGAAGCAGTTGGAATCTTTGCAACAGTGCCAGTCTTTGGAAGAACTGCATCGCCTGCACCAGAATGGCGAGTACCAACAAGTGGTGAATCTTCTGACACCAACTTTTGGACAGCCAAGAACAACGAGCAAGGTATTTCATCTTGAAAATTTACTTGAGCTTAATAACGATTGCAGATAACTGATTTCATCGACAAACGTGTAGGTGTCAGGGAGCAGTTCTGTACCAGAACGCCACTCACAGCTGCTTCTTTTACAGGATTCGTTATGGAATATTGGAGATCAGCAGGTTAATGCCACAGATATTTGCACTGGCTTTATCGTTAGAACAAAACTCGTGTCTCAATCCAATTTTATTGATTTCAGCAATGTTTATACTGGGGCGAGGCTTCCATTAACGAAGCTTTGCAGCAGTACGAAGCAATGTCGGATGGTAGCGCTGCAAGGTGCGATTGGACAAGTACTATAGTTCAGCTGTTGTCCCACCTGGAGCGCAGCCTCAGCAAAGATCCCAGCATAATTCACACTCTCACGCCAGTGAAACTCAAGAGGTTTATCGGTAACATAATTCGAGTGATCGTCATGCAGATGGAAACGTCCGAAGCGGTTTCTGAGATGCCGATTAAAACCTCCGTACCATGGATATTGTTATACTATGCTATCCAACAGTAAGTATGATATAGCAAACACAACAGGGCATTTTGGTATTTTGAAATTTGCAATTGGAAAATTTCAGAAATGTTCAAGATCACATCAACGATGAATGAATTATGCCATTAAGCAGGTTTTTTTTACATATTTAAGGGAAGAAGAGAAAATTCGCTCGCTAATGGTAAAGCGTACGCCGAAAGAAGACGGAATTCCCTCATCAGAATCGGAGCAGCAAGATTCTTCGTCATTAAATGATTTTGGGCCAGGAATGCCCTCTTCCCTCATGCTACTTTACAGCGCACATGAGTACCTGGGCAGGTAGGTCGAAGGATCTTTTATTGCTCACATTTGAGAAGACCCAACTTTTGATTTCAATTTTCGAGCATTTTGATAATTTAGCACTTTGTCGTGCAAGTTCTCATGTGGTCATTGGTGTTTTTAAAAAGTTAAAAACTTGACAACGTTTGTTCGGTGTCTTTATAGACGTGGCTGGTGCACTTATTCAGAAGGTGCACTTCTGCTCTTGTATACACAAGTGCTGATGAAGGAGTTGAAACATTCGACAGAGAACAATCCCCACCCTTACAAGGAAGATTTGGAGATAAGTGCAGAGCAATGCTTCTTTTGCCTGTATGGTCATCCTAACAAGAAGACCAAAGCAAAACACTTGCAAGACCATGGAGCTCCTCAGATTGCATTGACGTGGGAGCACGCTGCCCCTCTATTCGTCTACTTCAAACCAAAGCAGCTTCCGGAATTCGACAGCCTTAAAGCTATCACCGTATCAACAGAGGTAACAAAGCTTGCTTCCATTTTATTATAACTGTAACATGCATGTCATAACGCACAAATTGTATGTTGAAAATTTGTGAAAAATGGAAATTGCGTTATTTAACTCTAGGAATAAATAATGTGTATTTATTACCTGAACTTAGGTGGAGCATCTCTTGAAAAGAATAGTCTCTTTGGTTCCATCGAGTGTTGATCCTGGTAAACCGAATAATTTCATTTAATATTTCTTATTATTTGGATGTTCAAAATTTTAACAAAATGATCATTGCATCGTTTTTCAGCAAGTAGAATCGATCAGCTGTCTGCGTATATCGAAGGAAGTGCAGATAAACTCCCGAGCTTTGATAAAGATTTGAGCGGAGGGTAAGTCGCCACACTTTTTAACGATTTGTATCGAGTTATCGTGTTGTAACATGCATTTTTGCCTTTCCAGGGTAATTACATCAGAATTGTACTATCTGCTGGCCGATTTTTACTTTAAAAACAATGAGCAAGGGTAAGTTTCAATAGGAATAACTATTTGGAACTATTTTCCCAATCAATTAAAACGTCACTTTCAATTACCAATTAGGAAGGCCATTAAGTTTTACCTGTTGGATGTGAGCGTTTCTCCGGACCGCTTCGATTCATGGGCTGGGATGGCACTCGCTCGTAGCAGCCAGCTGGAACAGAAATTAAATTCCGTATGGTGATATTTTGTTATCTAAATCGTGCTTAAGTAACCGTTTGCTGTTTGCTTATCCATGCTTAATTGCAGTGTGAATTGAAGAACGATGGCCCAATATATCGAAGAGCAATAGCTGCAATGCGATGCTTTCAACATGCTCTTGAATTGGGTCCTAGTGCAATTGCACTGTGGATAGAGTACGGATCATTTGCATATGCGCTACACTCTTACACTTGCAGACAACTGAAACAGGTAGAACAAGGAGTTAAATTTCATTTATTTATTTTTTGAGTTCATGCAAGATATTTGCTATTGTCCTTTTGCAAGGCACAAAAGGTTAACTGATTAAATTCAACTTCCCGAGTACATTTTGTAAAGATTTTATCCTAGTAAATTATTAAGATTCAAATCATGATTTAAATTATGGAACTTCAACACCTGCAGCGAACGATCCATTGTAGTCAACTAAATAAAAAGTGTAATTCTTTCAGAAAGCACAATTGGAACTGAGCTCAGAATTTGTCCAAATGCTGACAAGCAAGCGGGATGAAACTCTCACAACATCTCAGCGCTGTTTCAAATCTGCAAATCAGTGCGAGGAAAGCCCAGAGGAAGAATGGTTGCACCATTACATGCTAGGGAAGATTGCAGAGAAAATGAAACGTCCTCCGAAAGAGTTTTTGCATCACTACAAACTGGCTGCTATGCATCTTCACCTGGAGGGCGCATGGTACCCACGCAAGATACAGTATCACAACCCACCCAACTATTCCATGGAAGCTCTAGAGGTGTATTACCGAACGCATGCCTCTATTCTGAAATATCTACTGCGCAACGAAGGAAAGCCTCTTACCGAAGAAACTAAGGAACTTCTGGAAGCTTATCTCAAGGATGCTGCTGATGGAGCCTTTGCCAACTTCCAAGAAAAAAGGTTCCATTCCCTTCTATATCATGATAATCAACTATGATCATCTTGAATGTTAAAATCCCTAAATTCCATTTTCCTTTTGAAACCTTAGACACGGAAGCCAAAATGCCTCTGATATTGAAGACAACGCACTGCTTCTCGAAGAATGCAGAAAACTTCGGAAGGTTAACCCGCTAGCAAACGACCACGATTACTTTAAAAGAAAACGAAAAAACTCGAGCACAGAGGAAGCAAATAGTTCTCTGCCAAGGCATCGGCCCTCTACAGATTCCTCCTGTGAATCTCAGGTAAGGCAGTGGTTTCGAAAGTCGGATTTTTGAATGTAGGAAAACATTCATTTTTGTCTATTTTTTATTAAAAGATACTTGTCATTTCAGGATTCAGCAGCTGTCAAGGATATATTGAATTCCATTGTTTCTGTCATAGCGGAAAGGATGGAGGAGGCGTCAGGAAGCGAGCAAAAGGCAGGCGCAATAGTGATGGGAGACAGTAAAATATTTCGACCGAGTGCACAAATAGTCGAAAACGCCCCTGCTACAAGCCCAGAAAAGATGGATATATCCGAAGAAGAAAAACATGAGCCTGTTACCAAGGTGACTGAAATTTCTTTAAGCGAGGAAGAAAATGCCCAGAGCAAAGCAGAAATCATCAAAAAAGAAGCTTCTTCGGCCGACAACAACAATGATCATCGCACGCTAATTCTGCGCTGTGAAGAAGCGCTCAAGCAGTGCTTGCATCGCTTTCCTCAACACTACAAATCCCTCTATCGCCTAGCTCATTATTACTTCAAATCCAAATTTCATAAGGTAAGTGTTTCCTGTTTGATGCAACATAGAAACTTTAATTTTCTATACTTCTAGTTATCATAACATGGTTTGTTGGTCAAGCAAAATTTAGTGGCCCAAAGATCGATGGCTAACGAGATTTTTTTTAGAATGTACAACGAAGTCTGGACTACTTATTAGGACCACAGTTATCATGGCAGCAGTGTGGCCACATGACAAGTCAGGCCCTTTTTGCAGAGCGCAAAAACACAAATTTCTTCAATGTAAGTTTAAGTTAGATGGACACGAGAAGTGATTTTGTCGTGAGCAGATATCTTTATAGTTTGATTTTTCGTTTTCCTTTTGTTCACAATACAATTTTAAAATTAGGGCATTTGGCGTATACCCATCGACGAAATTGATCGTCCAGGAAGTTTTGCATCCCACATGTTTCGCTCGGTGGTCCTTTTAATGGATATCTTAGAGGAATCAAATGACCACAACATGATGGTTCACTTGGCTGTTCAATTGCACCGAAATCCGGATGCCGGAAAGTAAGCAAACGTGTACTCCCCAGTATACGACATTCTATGCATCCCCCTCTACGACATTTAACGAGATCTTATTTAAATGTAGGAAATACTTGCGTGACGTTGACAGAATGTATCTTTCAAAAATGACATATGACCAAAGCCTCGGTGTGCTTTTGCAAAGGATGAGAGATATGTGCAAAGAGGAACTCACCCAAGCAAGCAGGGCAAAGGCAGTGCTGCATTTAATGGATATTTATCGAGCTTGGCAAAACTTTCAAAAAGTGGTCAGCGACGCACAAATCATTAACAAACTGTTGGAAAAGGCATACGTCATTTTTCGACGTGGAAAGGTGAGAAGAAAAATTAAACGTTATGGTTACATTGGGATATTTTGAACAACTTCAGCTATTTTCAGATTCAAGTAACAACACCCATTTTAGATCAAGCGATGCGCTACTGCCAACAGCAGCAAATTCTTACACGGACTCCACAAGTAGGTCTATTTTTTTCTTTGGAAGTGATCATTCTTAAGGAGAAGTTAAACAACCTATATCAGCAATGCAATATTTTTTACTCACGTATTGCTGTTTTAATAAAATATTTTATTCGCATAGAATGAATCATTGACCACTACTCAGATTCAAAAATTTCAATGTAATGGCAGACAATTAAATATGAATGAGTAAGTGTTACGATTCACAATAATTTTTAAAAACAGCAATAAATGAGTAAAAATGTTTGCATTATCGGCATAAAGTTTTGTAATTTGCCAATTTTCCCCATCTTTAAGTGGTTGTTTTTAACATTCAGAAAATGCGAGATGGTTTTTCAACAAACGTGTAAAATCGTTACGACTTTTGGCTCGCATAGTTGGAATTTTGAGTGGTAATTTTCTCTCCCATGGACTCTAGATGAGCTATAAAAAATAAAGAGTACTTGAGGATGGTCATGTAAACCGAAACGTCTTGCCAATTTTATAAACTACCGTCTGTAGAAAAACTCTCGCCTTTACTGAAAGTTACATATTCAGTAGTCATGGTATCAATAATTTTTTTCATATTTAATAATAGTACAAATATCTGCATCAATTTCTAAAAAAAAAAATTAAAAAAAATCAATGTTGAAGCTGCATCATGCTTTATTTATTTAAAAAATGTATGCAGTTAATAGTATCTACATATTTTTTTTCTTGCAGACCCCTACAAGTTCGCATGGTGACACTATCATGTCAACAGCAAGTACCGCATCCCACGCCACACCAAAGGTAGCCTTGGACAGAAAACCTGATCCATTTGCCAACGAATTTAGTTCTTTAAGCGCAAAGATTGCCACTACAATAGGAGGTAATTGTTATTAATGTTAAGGGAATGTTCCGATTGCCAAACTTAACAGCAAAAATTCTGCTATTTCTGGAAGCTGAAACTTGTGCACTATGCAAAATTGTTCTAACGGGGATTGTTCTCAGAAAAATGGGAAAAATCTTTACAAACATTTTTTTCCCCAGATGGAGTTGCCACTTCTGGAACAGAAGTCGTCACCAAGCAGGTGGTTCACTCACCATTTACTCAAGCAGATGGTCGACCGATGAGAAGTATTTTGGCACCAACATATCATGCTCTATCAAGCCCAAACTTGCTCACTGCAGCCGTACAATCAAAAATCAAATCTTTGGATCCAGTTGAACCTCATGTACATGCTGCCCCACAGATGTCTGGCTTTCAGCTGGCATTCTTGCGCCAGATTGGTGCCGCTTCTGCCGGTGTGACAAAAGACTGCAAAACTGCTGTGCCTGAAGCGAAGAAATGATAGTTATCTAGTGAAACTAACAAATTGCAGGAGATGATAGCTCCAAAGTACCTTTTTTTTTAAAAAAAAAAGATCATCGAAAGCACAGTAAACACCTTGAAAATACTGCCAAAGAAATTTATCTTCAATTTGTTTTTTTGGATTCTTGTGGGGGCAATTTTATATTAAAATGTACAATGCGGGTTTTTTGTATGGTCAATCCACATATTTTGGCGGTTCTTCTTCATCACTGTCAAACTCTGCTTGCTCATCCTTTGTCCATGTCCCATCCAAATTTTTCTTCCACCCATCCCTATAATTATGTAGTCAAAATCCATAATGAAAAATAAAGTGATCATGTCAATGTTAATTTTTTTAAGTTTTGTTGTATTTTTACCTGCAAAGGTTAAGGAAATAATCTGCTTTTTTGCGCTTTGGATCATTCAGGTTGACGACTTGGCTTTCTGGAATTTTTGGTGCAGACTTCTTATGTTTACACGCAAAAATCAAATTTTCTGGCTTTGCAACTGCTGTTGCAATTGGTACAGGCAAGTTGCTCAGATTGCGTGATTTTTCTACCAGTTCCTCAAAGCTGCCCTTTTGCCTTATCGAGTTTAAGTAAGATTTCACTGTTGCACTTGCCGTTTGGGAAGGCAAATTTTGCGTTAGTCCAACCCCATTGCCACCATCTAGTGAAATAAAATGTATTCATCTTTAATTATCGAAACTTTAATCATTGTTCATCAAATTTTAACTATTCTGAATTCAAATCTTGCTAGTTTTAAAGAAGTTTGCCAAACCCTGACTATGGCATAATTCACTCAAACTACTAGATGAAATTTTTTGTTGAGTAGAACTTGGACCCGTCAAAAACAAGAACCTTAGAAACCCAACTTCTAAGAAATATGGAAATATTAAATGAATACATGCGAATAGATTCATTTATATACCTGAACGAACTGTATTACTTGGCTCGATATCAAGGGTAATTTTTCTGTCAGTCATTTTGACTTTTCTCTTGCATTTACTTCGATATGGAATTTCCTTCAACAATGCTGGTACTTTGGTAGATGTGGAATGGGATTCAGCTGCACCACCCTATTAATAGGAAGAATTATTGATATGTGCAACAAACCGAGCTAGGCATTCAGCTTCAAATGGTGTTAATAACTACCTTTTTTATATTGATATATGAATTTCCAGTTTTTACAAATTGATCTTGTTTGCGCTGAATTATTAAATTTTTCAATTCTTCCTGCTTTCTCAAGAACGTTGAAAGATCTAAATTTGTAATAAAAAACAACTAATTTAGTGTTTTTCTTCTTTTTCTATAAATAGTTACCAAATAATTTATCTTATCAATGTCATCATCATTTACATGTGTGTAATGAAAATGTGAAACAAAACGTTATGTTATGAAATGTTTTATCAACACAGCTCAAAAGTTGCTAACACTTATGTTGATAGTAGATTCAGGTAGATATCCTAATCTAATGACATGATATGATATACTCACACACAAAATTACAGTAACCCCTGTTGGTAATTATCCTCATAAGCTTTTAATAAAGATAAGATATATATTCTTACTTTCAATATGCTTTCTTCCTGCCCTATGAATGGCCAAAATATCCAAAGTGTCGCAAATTGGCCTGTGTCTACACACAAGACAGGTGTACTTTCCATTTTTTAACAGAAGTGCTTCATCTTCAGGTATATGTGTGGCTAGTAACTCTGTCACTCTTCGATTCTAAATAAACATAATAAAACTAATACATATAGGAAGAGCTTCTCCAAGGGTGGTTTTGTTGTCCCAAAATTATAAATGTAGCATCAGGGGTCAAATATAAATCTATGAATCCCCGTTACCACACGTCAGCCAACTTCAAATTAGATCTTTTATATACAATATACAAACACAATGAAGATGGATTGGAATAAACAACACTAATCGACAGTGATAACCTGAACATACCTTTAAGTTTCTTAGTAAGGAAATGTCATCCCCTTCACGCTTGAAAGACATTTTAAAATACCAAGTCCAATTGGAACAGTTTTAAATAAATGCGGGCGATGATAGTCAGGCATGTGTCGCCCTCTATGGCAATCTTAAAATAAAAAGAGGGCAATATTTAATGCATAATAATAATAAAAACAGGGCAGTAAAAACACATGGCACATTATCAAAAACAAATCATAAATATACAACATTCAAATCGTATATTTTAAATATTTAACAATGCAGTACTTCATTGCTAAATGCGTAGCATGGTTGGAGAAACCAAACTATAACTAACACTAACCTATATCCAAATCAAGAAATATTCTACATAAAAGCAAATGGCACAAGCTTAATTTTCGAGGCACAAATTTAACAATATAAATCCAATTTATTACCTTAATAAATTGTGCGTATCAACTAAACTTGGAATATGCGGAATACAAGCACACGCCGGAAGTAATATACTGTACGCGATCAGCGCGAAATTCCAATTCAAATTTGAAAACTATCAAAATACCAACGAAATAATGCGAATGGGTAAATGTAGCAGGAACATAAACTTTAAAAACTTATCTGAATTATAAGATAAATACGAGCGAGAAACTATTAGGAATTATTTGACGAAAATATAGAAAATAGAAGCATAACCTCGTCCCAGTGCATTTCAGCTGACATAGTTCGAACATCCGGGTTCTTCATGCGCATTACCGGTGCGCACTAGATCAACTTTTTGCCACAGTAATATTAAAGGTAATCCGTGAACAAGTAAACAACAGTGTAATTAATTTCCTTAAAAATGTGAGTAATACCTTAATTATTTGCTATAATTCCACCACCCAAAGGTAGACTAACTACCGAGCTAGTCATCCTGCTATTTCCCAGGCCTGGTTATAGTGAATAATTCCTTCCATATGAAAATTGGCAAAGTCTACTTTTGACATATCGTAATAAATGGCAGTCACTAAGGGTCATTGAAAATTTTCGTGCTGCTTTTATATTCCGAAATTACGTACGCCTTATTATGAATAGTTCAATGTTGGGCAATACGTAATAGCGAAACTCCGTTTCCGTTCTCTGAAAATATATGCAAACGTCGGCAGTTCTGTGCGCCTACGGTCCAAGATTCCGAGCTTGCATGCTTGTAAACGAAAATTCCTCAAAATTAAAATTCCAATTTAGGGTTAATGACTTTGGGAATTATTATTAATCTGTGCTAGTTTATCCATCGTTGACCAATTTGGTCAATTCAGTGCTTAAGCCTAGTTAGGGATAATTTTTTGATTGAATATGAAATTCGCAGTGAGTGAACTGGAAAAAAAAGGGTTGACGAGTGCACAAACTTGAGGCCTTGTATTTGAAATAGTACTTCCCTACGAGTAGGTAAAGATTTGTTTTGCTATTGTGCCGTAAATATTGTGACAAATACTATGCTTAGAATGTTAAAATATGCCCATGACCAGGTGGTTGAATCTGTAAGATTCTTAGTACTTTCATAGCCTTCAACCAGTCAATTAAAACTTACTTCCCATAACCTAATTTCTGCTGTGTTGCAGAAGTGTGTTAAATGAAAATTTCTATTCACGAATAACTTCAGCTGTAGACCTTTATCGAAATCCACACTTAAATGACCTATTTAATTGTAGTGTGCCTTTGATTGCTCGGTATTTTTGTAGTCCACATATGAAAGCTGTGAAATATCCGCTTTAGATCTCGCGTTATGTTTTGCGTGTATTTCTGACGGCCTTGTAATTCAGCTTTATAGTATTTGATTTGTAGATTAACTGGTTTTGAAGAGAATTGTTTTCTAAACTACATGAAAATGTCTGGAAGTGAAGAACAAAACACTGAGGCAAGTTGCTGTTTTCATTCACTGACCACGCTTATTGTCTGTATTCAATTGCAATTTTCTGCCATGTTCATTGCTGCATTTATTGCCAACAGTGCCCACTATGTATGGAAGCTTTGGAAATGGATGATATTAATTTTTACCCATGCACTTGTGGATATCAGGTAAATAAATAACTCTTATTTGCATGTTCTTTCATCGAGATGTTATTGCACGAACTGACGCATGTGAGGAATTAAAAAGTTTAGCAGATTGTAGTTTGTGAGGGGCAGTTCTGTTAAAATCAGTGCTAAATTACTAATAATGGGCACCTACTTACTTACCCAAATAGTTGTTTTCTTGGCGTTATTTGATCGGTATTTCATTTCTGCAAAACAAAAACGGTGTGTCTTTATGAACATGGCACATTAATTCATCATCAGTTCAAAATTAAAATAGATTTAGCATTTCATTCTGGTTTGCATAAATGGTATGTATTAGAAGGTGTATGGAAGAAAAAGAAAAAAAGTAGGCCAACCTTTAAATTAGGAACAAATAGAATAGGTGTTAAACAGGACTGTGGAATTTCTAGAATCTTATGTCGCATTCTCCAATCAGATTTGTAGGTTCTGTTGGCATCGTATTAGGACTGACGAAAACGGCTTGTGTCCGGCATGTAGAAAGGTATTACAGCGATTCATTTAACTTCTGCTTTAAGGTCTCCTTTAATGTAAGGCTGCAATAAATGCAAAAAAAAAAATTAACAACGCCTGCATGTGATAGGTTGTCTTAATATTCGTGTTGTCAATTGTTGTTTTAGCATTACCCTGAGGATCCAGCAGATTTCAAACCGCTTACACAAGAAGAGTAAGTGTGCCGGTATAGGACTTCTAATGATTTTCATGACCAATAATATACTAAGACACACAGTTAATTTTCTGATTTAAGGTTGCAAAGAATTAAGAATGAAAAACGACAGAAAGATTTGCAAAGGAAGCAGAAAATATCGGAAAACAGAAAACATTTAGGCAATGTTAGGCAAGTGTCCTTTTTCAAACACGTGACTATCCTACTTGTAACTTTTCTTTTGGAAATTCATAATGATATCAGTTGTATTCTCAACAGGGTTGTTCAGAAAAATTTGGTGTTTGTGGTAGGGTTGTCACAAAGGCTAGCAGACCCCGAAGTTCTGAAAAGGCATGAATATTTCGGAAAGTTTGGAAAAATTCACAAAGTGGTCATAAATCATAGTACGTCATATGCTGGCTCTCAGGTACGGCTTTTTAGTACTATCGACTACTTAAAAATTAGTTTTATTTTCCTTTGTTGCACGTATGAATGCATTGCTATTTTAGGGTCCTAGTGCAAGTGCTTACGTGACATATTATCGTGTGGAGGATGCTCTACGAGCAATTCAAGCAGTAAATAATATTCACGTGGACGGGCGAACACTAAAAGCGTCGTTAGGTACAACTAAATATTGTAGTCACTTCTTAAAAGGCCAGCAGTGCCCGAAGCCAGTAAGCCCTCGTTTCTCGTTACTCAAACTTTGAAATATATTGCCAAAATAGCTTCTGACGGAAATTTCTTCGTTTTTAAATAGGATTGTATGTATTTACACGAACTAGGAGACGATGCAGCTAGTTTTACAAAAGATGAAATGCAGCAGGGGTACATACACGACTAAATTTAACTTAGTTTTCCATCGTTCAACTGTTATTAACTTTTGATCTGGTCACTTTCAGTAAACATCAGGAGTACGAAAAGAAATTGCACGAACAGCTGTTTAACAACACCAGGTAAACAGAGTCGATGTAGAGTTGCCCAGATTTGTTTTTCTATTCATTCGATAATCGAATTATTAATATTTTAATCAATTCTAATAATGGAATTTGTGTTTAAATGTGTAAAAATTGAAGTTCTATCACTAAAGCATTCTGAATATTTAGCAAAAATGCTGTTTCGCCGACCATTGCCAACCAACCCCAAACCAGCAATAGTGTAGCCACCAGCGACAGTAACAATGGAGGAAGGGAAAGTTGGCCATCATTACAAGGCGGGAATCAAAACAATACGGGAACTTGTCGAACGAATAAAGGTCAGATAAAAGAAGGTGGAGACAGTCAACAAAGGCCAAGCAGCAGTCGTCATAGGAATATTTCAGAAGAAGATCAGAAATGGTGAGACTCGCAATAGCATCTAACGAAATCTTGGTCATTTCCGATAGCTAATGCTTCGTCTTTCCAAATTCCCAGGTCAAAAGAAAAAAGCGTTAGCAGTGAAAATGACATAAATCCAGTACATAATAGGCCAAACATGTTATCACAGAGAAGCTCTAGCCCGACAAATAACACAGATGTCACAACGAATCACGTGCACTCGGAATTGAGAACACACAGTCCCTCGCAGACAAATTCGAGTGGGAATTCACCTGGAATTCGCCAAGCTCCAACCTCTCCTCTGGTCCCATCCTCGTGTCACGACGCCTCGCCACCCAGCAGTTCTACCCCTTCTTCCTCTTGTGCAATCCCGCTGGCACCTTCGGCCAGGCCGGCTTCACAAACCTCAAGCAATGTCAGCAGCCCCGCGCAGAGTTTGGGAAATCTGGAATCGTCCTCCTCCTCCTCTGCTTCCTCCTCCCTTTCTTCTTCATCGGCAGACATCATGGACCCTTACTTTGGTACGAGAAACGGCTTTTCGCCCTCAAACTTGGCCACGAATTCTGCCCCTCCAACAAATAACCCAAGTTTAGGTAAGTCACTGCAGGTTTAAAAACGGTCATTGAAAATAAAACTTGTATGTACATATGTTATAATTAATGCAAAGGTAAATTTACACATATGCATTACGTGATAGTTCCATCCCCATTCAGCGTCATAGCTGACGAAACACAGAGTTAAGAGTAATTAAATTGAAATACTCGGGTACTCAGTACTTGGCATTGGATTCCCTAGTCACATGACCTCACTTAAAGGTTAATGATTGAACGTCCATTGTCTGTTTGTAATTTCAGACTGGATAAGCAGTTCGCCACCTGTCGATACCGGTGCGTGCATATCCTCGGATCCCCTTTCCCTTCAGAGCAACACAGACTGGCAAGAAGCATTTGGTTTCGGTTCTTCGCAAATCAAGGATGACGATTTAGGTATGCTGCTGCGTTGTTACGAATGGAAAAAAAGGTTTGACCCGATACGTGTTGCTCATGTTTTTATCTACATTCAGGGTTTGATCCTTGGGACGAATCTTCCAAGGCCCTTGCTGACCTTATGGAAAAAGAAACCACCTACAGCGATCCATTACTCGGTCCTCCGTTGAATCATAACAGGTCTCTGCCTCACGAAATGAATCACATGGAGCCCATTCCGCATCTGCTTCACACGCCTCAATTCCATGCCCATCATCCCCACGCACATTTACAACCGCCCAGGCGACTGGGAGCACCGCCTGGTTTTGCCCCTAACCACGTGACAAACCCCTACCATCTCAGTAGGTCCTTGCCTACAGGTGAGATGCATCATTGCCAATATTTGACTCTGTACCGTAGACAGGCAAGCGACCCTTCCCTAAATTCAATTTTTATTCCAGGCCCACATCCTCTACAGCAACCAATACTAAACGGTCCTAATCATCACTACGGAGATTCTTTCATGGGTGGCATCCCCAAAACGAATCACTTTAAAGATATTCAAGGAAACCATTCAAAAGTAAGTCCAGATCGTGCATCAGGATGCAAGTGTCTTTACTGAATGCAATTTGTTTCTATATAGCAGAATCAAGATGTGTACAGTATGAGGGAGTGGAAAGATAATCTTAGAGCATTATTTCCGAATATAAATATTACGTTTGGAGCACCAAATTGTCCGACACAGCCACCAGTGCAACAGAAAGGTTCGTACGCGACGTAAAAGACAATCTTTGGGAAGCTCCAACTTGCGGTTATGCTAACTGTATTTTTTATAATCAATAAAAGCTTGGAACGTACCCCACACAGCTCCAACAGAAGTCCCTTGGGTAGCCCAAGATCCAGCAGTTGTTTCAGCAGGCAGCATAACAGACGGTAAGCGCGAAGGCTGTAGTAGGCAAGACTGGACACACGGGGCGAGCAGGCACAATCTTACCCGTATTCCTTGTCTTTTCAGTACGTTCCGACAGTCCACCACATTGGATGAAATCCCTACAACAGTTGACAGAAATAGAGCATCCAATGAGCTATAATAATCATCGTCGTTTACCAGTGGTTAATCAATTCTCTTATAGGCGTACGTATACCCCCGTGCTTCATTCGTTCATGTTCCCCTTTTTCAGTTTTGTTTGATTTTCAAAAGTAGACATAGCGTTTTATTTTATTTTGCCATTGCATCTTTCAGACCCTCAGTGGTCATCTCCTGCCCAAATTCCTCCCCCTGGATTTGGAAACACCTTAAGACCCTCAGTCAAACCCTCAGAAACACAGAAATTAATGGATAGTAAGTCTAGTCTAATGCAACAAAGATTCCCAAGACAAACCCGACTGCATTCATTATGAGCTTAAGGGGTTTTATAGTCTACATGAGCTTACCGATCTAGTCGCCAACGTTTACCATTTAGTAAGGATTGTCAGTCTCTACTTAGTCTGTTTATTAAGTTGACCGTTACTCGAGATCTTTATGGTTTATGGAACTAATTTCACGACATAGTATTTATGAAAGTGACGATAGGAAAGAGTATATTTCTGGCTGTTTTTTGTTTGCTTGGAGCGATCACGAAAAATTAAAATGCAAGTTACAAATGCAGGAAACCTATGATGCGCACATGTTAACAATCCACTAGCGATCACAAACACCTGCAGTACTTATGCCAGTAAACATAACACTTTCACAATCAAATCAAGTGAAATACAGGGGTAGGATTGGACGGAAGAACCATTTTTCCATTAGCGCTTTGTTTTTTCATAAAAAAAATTGTTTACGATTTACTGCGAATTACCTAGCCTTATTTTAGCATGATCAATGCAGTCTAGTTGTCCATTTCAAATGTGTTCGGAAAACGAAAATCAACCGGGAAATTGAAACATTTTCTTTTCGTTTCAGATTTCTAACGCTGGCTTTACATTAGCGCGTTTCCAATTGTTATCGGATTCCTCTGTAAGTCATCCGTGTTAGATTTATCAGATTTTCGTTTCTATTTCCTCTCAGTCTCTTTTCAACGATGTATCTTTATTTGTAATGTATAAAACGTAAAACTGGATTACTACCCATTTTAACCATCCGTTATTACTACAACCTTCCCAGCATCAGTTTTACAATTCACATTGGTCTTGTTCGGTCCTTTTCCAATTTGAAATGAATGACCATTGTAAACTGTCCGAAATTTGAATCGAAGGAAAAGTGGCAAAATCCACGCTTAAGTTTTTTTCTTTTTCTTTTCAAAGAGCATCGCTCGGTCGAGCAAGGTGTATTATTTAAATTATTGTTATCAATATTCTTTGATTTACGCTTTGCATAATTTATGCGATGAGCTATTTATTTCCAAAAAGAAGAGCGCTATGCTCTTTGGCACCCAAACATATGCCAGTAATGGGACATTTATTTGGAAATTATGTATATGACATACATTATGACACAATAAAATGTCTATTATTTGTTGTTAAAAACTGATGCTCAGATAATTAGCCAATTACCCTTTTCCCATAAAATAATTCTTTTCCCTTGGTCATGCTGATACCAAACAACCCACAGTAAACTTTTGAATGCCTGAGAGAATTGTGTACCAAATGATGTAGTAACTCATCTGTCAACAGTTGACTTGCCCCAAAGCTCCACGTGATATATTATTCCAAAATTAATTCCTGTAATAAATTGGTTCATTTTTTTGCTGCAGATTGCTTGTCAGTGCTTTCATTTTTCCATTATTTAAATTTGTATGTCTAAGTACTGTCATCGATAGGATCGTCATTTAAATGAAAACTTTGCAGCACATTCATAAATTCTCTAATGAACTAATCGAAACTACAGTAGTCTCTCTATTATCCGAGCAAGTTTAGACTAAGCCTAACTCGGATAATACACAAATATTTTGTATTACACATGGCTCGGATAATCGTAGGTTCTACTTGTGTTTTAGGAATAGTACTGTAATTACCTCATAATTGAAGGATGCTGCAACTGATGTTAATTAGCTTGTTTTCTACTTGGTGGTGGCCAATGTAACAAATAAGTGTTCAAGGCAGGATAAGGGAAAGGGTTGACTAGTTTTCTGGCATTCACCTCGATATCAAAAATCTAAGGGCAAAAACAATACAAAAATTATGAATATACTTTTTATTACCAACGTTTAGAATGATTAGACTGCAAGGAAACTGATATTTGTAAAATGCACCAGCATTTACTTTAGGACAATCTTAAGATACGTTTGCAACATGATAAGCCAAAGTAAGAAAGACCATTGTTCTAAATGATCTATATGATCTGGTTTTAATTGAGGAACCTTGGTATCTGTACCAAGTGTTAAGCACACATTAACTAATTTTAATATTCCTCAATTTTATGAGAAAACTGCATGCGTTGAGTTCGCTCAGACATCTAGAAAATCTCGAAACTATCGGTATGTGTTAAATTTAACATTTGAATTAAAGTTTATTTATCGAGAGAACAGCCACTAGTCATTTGAACAGATTATGTTGCAAGTACGTAGCCAGTAAGATCCTGGAACATGTGCACTGATCTTGTATGGTATAAATGCCATCAGCTATAAATTTTGGAATCCTGAGTAGTTGCAATAAGTGCCAAGCAAAAACTATGATGGTTGTGTGCTTTTTATTTCACAAGATTAATGGAGCTTAACTAATTATATTTGTTATCTCAGGGCGAATTAGAACGATTGTCAATATTGGAAAAGAAAGGTGAAAATGACATACATGTATGAAATTTAGGCCATTTCCACTTCACCAAATGATAACAGACAGCAATGCAAACCCAATAAAAAATTATAAAATTCTCTAATTAAAACTGCAATAAATAAATTTATAATAACAGAAATTACAAAACCTTATTGTAAATGTACACACATTAAAATGTAGATTGTATTACAAAATATCTTACCGGCATGGTTAATCTTAGGTCAATTTTTCTGGCATACCGGTTGAAGCAGGGGCAGCACTTTCAGTTTCGTCAAACCTTCCTTTGCAGTCTACATTCGTGGAACTGCGGTCCGAACTTTGGTCAGACCATCCGTCCGCAATTAGCCGAGTTACCAACGCCTTTCCAAACTCATTTAAAACTGCGTTCAGCTTCGACTGCTCCATTTTAGCCTGCGACAAGTGATGATGTATGCTACTAAGCATCTATAAAAAACAAATTTTTATTCTCGGAAACTGTTGTTAACGCTGCCTCTGAAAAAACTTTTTGACCAACCTTGTTCAGTGTAGTTATAGGCGTCTTGGGTTCGTTAGAATCTACTTGTCCGACCTTCCACTTTTCGATTAGTTTAATTATGCCGACGAGGAGATTATCCACGCCTTTGCCGCCATCCACGATGCTGGGAGTGAACTTGAAGGGCGACCTGTAACCCTCCGGAAGAACTACCTCTTTCCCCACGATCAAGTAACGCAATTTTGAAAAGGGTGCTCCCTGGAGATGAGGACTGATGATGACCCCCAAGAACGGCGCTCCCCCTTGGCTGAACCACTCCTGGAACTTGGCTTGGGTTTCGAGATCACGTACTGATGGATTTGGGGCAAACGTAGGATGAGAATGATACCAACCGACTACGCTATAGCCCTCCTCGTGTAACTTATCACTGGCAAGCGTCTGCGATACTACAAAATGTGAATCGAAATCACACCTGTTAAGTGTCTCGTGCATTTGTAAAAAAAAAAATGTTAACATTTAGTACACTTATTTAAATAACTTGCCAGGATCCATTTCACATTCTTGACCAGTACTCAGACTTTCACAAGGTTCAGACGTAACGATATGCAGTACGTTTTCTTCTTGATCAAAATGTCCACCAAGAAGTCCAATAACTTCCAGAGTAGATAAGTGGGCATGAACATCCATCACCAAAAGAGCTTCCAAATGGACAGCAATCGAGAAAGGTGCCTTGAGAAATGATTATTTCAAAGTATTAATGGAACATAGCACAACCTTAAAAATATAAACATTATCTAAAATGTTCAAAAAGCAAAGTTTAAGAGGTTCAATAAATGTGCATATTAAATAAAAAATGTGTGATTGAAAATGCTTGTTTTAATGGAATCTGCATGAAAATATCTAGTTGAGTATTATAATAAAAATGTTGGTAATTGCCACTGTGTATAGACCTTTAATTCCATGGAATCATTGGTCAAATAGGTCAAACAGGTGCCAAACAGTTCACATTTAGGCTTTTTCTGACTTACAGGATTTGTGGGATTGAACTCTGAACATAGAACTAAACGGAAAGGGTCATCTCCTTTGACACGCTTCACGGTTGGTTGCGGAACATCCACTCCTTCAGCAATGTCTATTACTTCACCGTCCTTTCCGTGTTCAATAGTGAAGCCCCCACCTTCAGAATCATACTTGAGAACTAAAGAATTCCAAACAAAATAACAATAAGAAAACAAAATACTGTTATTCCTCCAAAATTTATACCACAAGTAGTCAGACTCACAGGGAATTTTTCGTTTTCTTGGCCTCATTGTTTCCATTCGTGCATACTGATGGACCAGATTTAATCCTTGGTTCAGTTTCTTGGCAACAGGAATCGAACGTCCCATCAACACCAATGGCCGAATATAAACGGTTTGTTCTGAAAATGTGACGTTACATGCTTTACCAACCCAAATGTCATATATCACCACAATTCCAAAAATGAGCATTAACGAGCAATTAATGAACACAAATCGTGCCAATTTTTTGAATCTGCATGTCAAAATGACTGTCACATATAATTACAGCAAAAATAAACTGGTTCAATACCATTTTTAAAGGTAATGCAAATTATTAAGTTATTAGTAGCACTTCACTAACCGCATCCAAAGTTGATGGCACCAGCTTGCTCCAAATAAGTATGAATTCTTCCGATGCAGTTGACATCACCACAGTTCTTGAGCCCTGGCCTGACAGACGTTTTGTTTAGGTAAGCTGGCTTGGATTTTTCCCAAGAATCCAAGATATAGTTGCGAATTTTTAGGTAGCGTTCTGGCGTTTTCTGGGGTCTTCCTTCGAAAAACTCTTGATGAACGCATTTCTCCATTTCCATTATCATGTTTCGCTCCAACACCAACTCACTCGAGGGAATTTCAAAGTCAAAACTTTTTTGACAATCTTGTTCGCCTAAGAATGCTCCTTCGGCTTGCCTGACCGCATTATTATCGTCGTCACTGTCTTCACTATTGTTATTCTCCAAAATGGCTGGCACGCATTTTGCTTCATAGTCCGTGTGGTTTTCTACAGTTTCAGATTCAATTTCATTTGCTACGGAGAAATCGCTATCTATCACAGTATCGTTTTGTCCAATCTTTTCAACAATTGGATCCACCAATTGGTTTTCATCGGTCCTGCATGGACGAATTTCAGAAATATGCTCGTTTTCTGGTGTTGCACTGATGAGTTTACAATCAGTTTCTAGCGATGACTTTTTTGGCACATCTTCCAAGTCTTCGATATCAATGTCTTCCGCATCACTAAGTGCACTTTCCTTATCTATCCGTACAATTTCTTTCGAGGGAACAATCGTTACCTTTTTTACTTTGTGGCCAGATTTTCTGGAATCCAAATCTGCAGAGAGTTTCTTTCTCGGGCTTTTTATTTCGATGTGCGGTACGGTAGGGGAACCCGTTTCAAACACGTGTTCGGGTAATGTGGTAGCAGGAGACAGTATTTCGTGACTTTGAACGTGATTGAGACTTGCACTAACCTCTTCGGCACTTCTTTCCTGATGGGAATTTATACAATCCAGGTTTGCAATTATTAAATTTGAGCAACATATGTCATGGGTTATTCGAACAAATAGATTTAATTTGCCCAATTTGCATTTTTATCAATCTTGCTAATATGGTTTATTTACTAATGTCATTCAAATGTTCTACTTACAGCCTGCTTCAAGTATTGTCTTGCAAAGTTTTTAACTTGAAGCGTAGTCCTGGAACCAATAAACTTTGATATTTTAGTCCAGCTGTGTCCAAAGGATTTCTAGTTCAACAAAAAAAATTAATTAAGAAATATGCACAAGAAATGTTGTCTACAAGATCATCAGATTTACACCCCTTACCAGACCCTTGTGAAACATTTCCTTTTCCGACTCGGTCCAGGGTTTTTTGTGGCTCGATGTGGTCACGCTTGCACTGTCTTTAGAAATTGTTGGAGCAAAGCTAGCCTCCCTAAGTATTAAGTAAATATAATGGAGTAAAAGTAGTGCTGGGAAATGTGTAAAATGTAAGTGATGTTCATTTAATGGCCTACCTGTCCTCTTGCAAAATTTTACTGATGGTAGATTTGCTTTTGTCATCAATGGTGTTATCCAAACTCCACACCTAATGAATAGAACAGTTTAATTCTTATTATTATTTCAGCATCAACAAAAATGTCTGCTACAAGCAGAATATATGCAGATGTAGGAATGATTTCAATAACAAAAGTGCATATATAACTCCACAAATTTCATGTAATGGACTAATAGTCTATATGAAAATAAAGTTTGCAATAAATATTGGTTAGCTTAAAATTCAACATATTAAATTAATATGTTTACAGAATTAATGTTTCTATAGAGTATATTCAAAAGTAGAAATTTGGAATAGTCAATTGAGTACAAATTATACAGCCTGTTGCGAGCTAAAGAATCTCATCCCTATTATTTAGAGTGTCAACTATGGATCATGAGTGTGTCATTGACAAACGCAATTCCTTTACATGTAAACATTGGCTATTCCACTGTATAATGAAGATAATTATCTTACATGTTCGGTGTTTAGAAGCCACGAATTTGAACTTAAATAAGGTAGAAACTCGTTCAGGCCCATTTCATCGTACGGATTGCATGTGGAAGGTGTTCTGAAAGGAAAGGATGGCACAACTTTCAACTTTAAATTTCACTAACTGCATGATACTGTAAACATCACTTCATGCCTGGCCAACAGCATGCAGCCTTCTTCATCATCCCCTACACAAAAACAAGCCAAATACTGGCCCAATGCTAGTAAAAGTACTTACGATATGACTTCGTCAAATTCTCCAACAATATCCACTTCATCTTCGTCTTCCATTTCTTTGAAAACAGAACGACCAAATACAAATAACTCAGCAAGTCACCATCTTGTCTCTGAGTTCTGCGCATGCGTATTTCACGTTTTAGACTCGAGGGTCATTCGATATTAGACCAGGAGTCTGATGTCATAAATAGTAACTGCATTAATTATTTATTAATTAATTACTCATGATGGGAATTTATATTTTTGCATTACCCAATCAACACCCTTTTTAATGTTAATTAAAAAGTGTATTCCACCATTAACTCACACCCGGTTTAAAAAAAATATTGTCTAAAAATATATTTTTTCGTTTAATTTTAGTCGTGCGAGGCTATAATTTGGAATTTTTTTGTCTATCAACTCCACCAATGACGAAAATAAATATCATAATCTGAGATTAGCATAATTTGTTATCTATGCTAAATACCGACTTATTTCGCGATTAAACTGTATTTGACATTTAATTAATTATTACAATGAACGAAGAGGTAGGCTACTGAAACTTAGATAAAACCACCTGAAAACTTTAAAATGTGAAAATTAATTTATGAATTACAAAATATATTCGAGAATGGATACTTTTATCAATATTAAACGTTCAAATCCTATTAAAATTGCTTCAATTTAGTTTGCCTCAATATGATAAATAATTTACATAAAATACTCATCAACGCGTCAGGAAAAATTGCATAGTATATTTTGTACATTAACAAAACGCGTTGATCAAGTTTCTATTGTTCATCAATCTATTGATTTCGCAAACATATTCAAAAACATGAAAATTTATCAATGTCATGAATTTCAAAGTAGTTTATTAGAAAGCTGTAATTTATTATGAAATTTAAACAATGGGATGGTTTGATTGAAACAGCTCATTCCTACTACCGATTTTTATTTTATGCAGACCAAAGAATATATTGTTATATAATAAGAATGTATAATACAAGTTAATACCGGAGTTAATACAAGGTCCAAGAGACCATAAAGTTCTTTTGTTCCTGGAAATTGATCAAAGTTTCAAAGTGACAAGATTTCAATTGTTTAATTCTATTGATATATGACATAGATTGCATAGAAATTGTGCTACAAACGGGGTTAAGAAGCTAACAAATGTTCTCAAGACATCAAACAATGAAATATTAGTTTTATGTTTATAATTAAGAAGTTAAAAAAGTTTTAATGAAACAGCATGAATGTGCTACCCCTGTAATAAGGCAATCCATGCACACATTGGTGTGACTGGATCATTATTAACTATCAGGGTAAAGAAACACATCAGGCAGTGCCATTGAGGCTCCTATAACAAAATCATATAGAAAAACATGCCAATTTACCACTAATATTCATCATTTATTTCCAATTATTGCAATTGATTGAAAGTAGAAAGATAATAAATGTTAAGCACATATTCGATATTTACCAAATTAATGGCAGGAATACGCTGATTTCAGATCATCTTCAATAAAAATTTGAAATAAACCATTTTAAGTTTTTAAGCTTTCACCTGCAAATTAAAAAAGAAAAAAGAAAATGAATAATAAGATTGATTGAGATTGATAACTAGCACCATATACTTTTAATTTTCATAAATTATATTAAATATTGTAAAGTTAAATTTAAAAATTTTTTAAAAAATTAAAAAAACTAACTTTCAATGTTTTCTTTCAAAATAGAGAATACTAAACAAAAATTATAAATATGATTTTAAAGAACATAACTAATGTTTAATTCATCACACACTAAAAGTAATCTCCAAATAACACTCCTAAGAATTTGGTTAACATGTACAGAAAATCTTCCCTTTCAACTATTTTGTTTTACTTACAGCAATTTTTAATGCACGATCCAAGTCATCTAGCAGATCTTGGGTGGATTCTAGTCCAACAGACAAACGTACGAGTGAATCCGAAATTCCTAGTGTTTCTCTATCCTTTGCCGGGACCGAAGCATGGGTCATAATAGCCCTGAAAACGTAAATAACGCTCCATAACATTGTTGCAAATCTAATTTCTAAGAAATGCTTGCAAAAAAACTTACGGTAATTCAGCCAAACTCTCAAAACCGCCCAAACTTTCAGCTAAGGTAAATACCTTACGAACAATAATAAGAATTAGATAACTTTCCGTAAATCAACAAATCACAACATCCTATTTTTAAACCAAAAAAAGCTAACCTTTAATTCACGCAGGAAAGTTTTAGCTTCATCTAAACCACCTTTAAGATAAAAGGACAACATCCCACTAGTACCTGAACACTGTTTCTTCACAAGATCATGTTGAGGATGAGATGGAAGACCTACAAAAACACATTTTGAAAGTACATGCATTTTTAAAAACTAGTTCTGTAAATTTACTATTATATTTTCGAATTACATTTTTTTAAGATTTCAAAGTTAATGTTGTGTATGAAGTGTATGAAACTAGATTTACGAAGTTTAGCAATATAAAAAATGAAATTGTTCATACCAGGATAAATCACTTTTGTCACACATGGATGAGATTCAAGGAATTTAGCAACTGCCAATCCATTCTTCATGTGCTCTCTCATGCGCAAGTGTAAAGTTTTTAATCCACGATTAACAAGAAAGCAGTCAAAAGGTGATGGAATTAAACCAGCAGCTAAAATGATAAATAATACAGCAATTGTGCAGCATTTTCTGCATTTTTAGGCCACTCATTTGTAGGGGAATCATGAAGAGCATATACATACAGTTTTGCATATATTTTAACTTTTCGTAAATTTCGTCGCTGCTTGTTACAAGAGCGCCCATCACAACATCGGAATGTCCTGCAGGCAAATGAACCAATATAAATTCAAGAAACTTTCTAAAAATTAAAGCTGCAGTGTAAGTAAATATATATCATTATTACCATTCATGTATTTGGTTAACGAATGCATTACAACATCTGCACCCAAGCTCAATGGTTGCTGCATCGACAAACAAACTTTTTTAGAAAACACCACTGAAATATTTTCTCAACTAAACAAGAATATTAAAACTTTGAATTACCTGAAAATAGGGCGACATGAAAGTGTTATCAATCACAAGCGTTATCCCACTGTGCGCTTTTGATATTTTGGAAACTGCAGCAATGTCGATAATCTTCATAAGTGGATTAGTTGGAGTTTCTATCCAAATCAACTAACAAAATAGGAGATGCCAAGATTGAGTTGCAGTATACATTTGCTCATATAAATTTATTTGAAGTTCTACTAATTTAAACTACCTTCGTATTTGGCTTGATTGCATTACGGACATTGATAGGATTCGTTGGATCGACAAAAGAAACTTCGATATTCATTCGAAGAGCAACATTGCGCATGTAGCGATTCGTACCTAGACAATTCGACCAAGAACAGCACTAATCATCTGGACGAAATCGGTATTTCTGCAGTTTAAACGAGAAGTAATTAATTCTGAAATACTAACCTCCATAGACATCATCACCACAAATGATATGATCACCACCATGTAAAGTGTGAATGACACAGTCAGTGGCAGCTAATCCAGATGCAAAGCACAGTCCTAAAATATTAAATTTGGATGGAGTAATGCAGATTTTGACTACTGAGGATATCATGCATACCAAGGCTTATGCTTTTGTTTTCAATTACCATATTTTCCATTTTCCAAACTTGCAATGCATTTTTCTAGGCAATTTCTGGTTGGATTTCCACTGCGGCTATACACATATCCCTAAAGGGAGGAGTTCAAATATAATACCAATAAACAACCAAGCTATTGTATTGTGTGTTGGCCTTATATTATATTTTCATTGTAGTATATGTTTTGAATACAAAATATTACTTCAAGATACGATACACTAATATGATAAAACACCAATAAGTGAAATGGTCAAAAGTGATAAATGAACTGTATCTCATCTTTACAGAAACTGGATCTTGGTGCATTAGTTTTACCAAATAAAAACCACAGTAAACACATTTTTAAAACCAATTGCAACTTTGGTAACATGTTATAGTCGAATGAATTTTTATAGGATGTTTTATTACATACCAAAAATAATAATAATAATAATAATAATAATTCACTCAAAAATTGATGAAACCCAGTAAGACTAGTAAGGCAATAGAGAATGCCAACTTGGCAAATTTGCTTATGGAACAATATAACATATGGCGTTTATAGCTCTTATTATATAACAAATCCCACATAAAATCAAGGTACTTAAATCTATCCATTAAGAATGTACTGGTGGACTATACAACCAGACTCCATTTGGCAACCACTCAACATTAATTTTGAAGAATAAATAAATAACCAAGGTTAAACCGTGGTTATAAATTAACAATAAAATCGCACGCTTCAGATTTTAAGTACAAGTGAGATGATGATGGAATAAGCCAATCAATCAAAAGTTGTTTCACGCAGCCTTGAACCAAATGACAAACGTTTTAAAGACCACTATCATACGATTTGAAATGTACACTAGTCATGGTAATTAAACTAAATTTCAGACCTAATAATAATCTTGATAGCATTTAAACAAAAAAAATACATCCAAATAGATCTCGGTTTCTCCAATTTTTAATATTTTCTACTTTGTATTAAATATAAGTATTTTTAGCATAACATCATATAATACAATTCAATGCCTACATCGCGCAGTATTTTGATATAGAATTCCCAGCAGCCTAACATTAATTGGAACATTCAAGCATCAGAAAACTGGAAACTTTCATATTATGCAGAATATGTGAAAGGCCCTTGAATAATATAATGAATGCACCGGTTAAATTTAGATCATCTGCAAACTTTGTATTGAATCCACCAAATGCTAGCAACTGTGAATCTATAGCAAATTCATGAAATCTAACAACATAGCGTTTCAGATTACATGTTTTATATGAAGCTCCTATATGTACCACATATTTTAATTTGCTTCTATAAACATAAGCACACTGCCCAAATTGAAAAAAAATAACAGAAATGAACTTTAACATCTGGTTGGCAAATATATATACCTCAAAAGATTCACATGCAGCGGGACATGCTTATAATCTTTAATAGAAAAATTAAACAAAGCAGATACATACGCTTTCATCCCCTGCTTCTACTTGTTTGAAAGTAGATGACATTGAAATCGGTGGAACAACCGCCCGAGAGTTCCATTGCTCTGGTTCTTGTCCAACATGGATTGCCTTGGTGCCAATGTGCACATCAAAGCTTCCTTTGAAATCTCCCATGTTTAATTCCCTTTACAACTTACGAACACAAACTGACAAAGATAGCTACTACTTTGAGAGACGAAATGAGAAAGTTTGAATGAGCAGTACGGTTTATATACACGTACAAGTCGGAACAAGTGTCAAGTGCACAGTGGCCTGATGGGAAAATGCAACATAAGTGAAGCCAAAAATCAACCGTCAGCCATATTGGAAATCCAAAACCATTTCATATCATGCATTAATTTTTTTAATATTTCAATTTAGAATATGTATTTTATAATTAACCTCATATTCAGGCCTGTAAAATAAAAGTATTATTTGAATACCATTACGCTCATCCGGAAAAATCGGAAAAATTGCAAAAGATAATCAGCAGTCAATTAAATTAATTTGTTGGTCAAATAAACATTTTGAGGGATGTATAAAACTGTCACATTTATTGTCGTTTTTGTGTCTTTATTTTCAAGAAAATTGGTTTGTTTACACGACTAACAGATTATAACAGAATTTACATAATTCATCGAAAGTGCATTGAATGAACAAAACCCACAAAACGAATATGCCAATCTTGTGTAGCCTCAAAACCCATTTGTGGTGGACGTGTTTTTGGTAAATAATGTGTGTGAAAAAAGGAATAATATTAAATTATACATAAAGTGCAATGACTGCGTAAAATAATATTTGGTTGGGATAATGAATTATCAAAGGCCAATTTTTTTCTAAATATCTTAATATATGGAATATTGTACATATATTCAGATTTTTCAATGATACCAAGAAGCACGAGAAACTCATATATGCCCGATGAGTATATAGAAATGTACATAATATGAAATTACGTGGTGTAAAAATACCTTCAATTAATGCTCGTGCAAAAGCCTATTAAAAGCATTATATGCAGACTCTAAATCAAAGATGAGTTGCCTGACTTGTGACTCTGTCAATTCGTCAGAAGCCTGCATGGAAAGCATAGTTTGCAGCCTAGAATTAAAAATAGGAACATCGTCATAATCAATTTAGTTGCATGGTCTGTTGAATTAGAATAATGTTCAAAAAGCATGTTGGTTTTGCTTAGATCATTAAACATTTAGAAACAAGTACTAGTGGAAACAAGAGCCTCTTATTTAAAAATCTTTCTTACCATTCACTGATTTTTGCTTTGCCCTCAAAATCAGGTGGAATCATGCTAAGTCGATTCATGGTTTCCATTAGCTCTCTGAGATCTGGTTGCAGCTGTTTTATAAAAATAAACCAGGCGATAACTGAGTCACATCTTACTAAATTTTTACATTGAAAATACTGCAAATGCCTTGTATTTATAAATTGCAAAATCATTAATTGATACAAAAAATTTTAATTTAAGAAATACAATATTTATATGGGCTAATGGGTTATTAAAATATAAATGCTTACCTCATCTAAAGCTTTAAATTCCAATCTAAGTTTGTCCATAACAGTGATGAATAACTAGAAAAATTAAAAAATTAAAATTGTGCAAACTTAATTTCCTGCATGGACCTTACTTTAACATATAGGTCAAACTGAATTAACTTACAGATACAATATCAGCGATGCATTTACTGGTGTTCCCTTTATCATCTTTTATCGTAATTGGTCGGTCTTCTTTGATGCGTTCCATTGCAGCCGGACAATCCAACTAAAGGTGGTGAAAAATAAACATGAAGAAAAGAACGAGGCAATGCGATAGAACTGTGATAAATTACGAACTTACTCGAAATTTTTTCATAAAAGCTTCAACGTTGGGGAACTCATCTCCTTGAACTTGTTTAAAAGCTGCTTTGTACTGAACAAGTAGTTTGGAGCATGCAGCAGTATACCTTAAGAAATAACAACAAGTAAAACATTAAAAACAAATAAAAACAAATCCTTACTGAAATAATTTAAATTTCTCCTTACTCTTTTGGTGTTATGCTGTCTTTAATATATGCCTTTTCAAGACACTGTATGGTGTTAATGACTGCAAAAAGATCTGCCATGTTATCATATCTAAGAATAAAGAAATGCAGATACTGAAATTGGTGATAATTACACTCGCACACTTACAAATTTTAAAACAACCAATAAAACGGCACATTGATTGTCTTATTTGTAAAATTAAATACAGAGCGATTCATTTTAGTTTTTTCACAAATAATATAGAGATCTAACAATAGCTGATAAATTTACTCCGGTCTAACCAAAGATTTGGAAAAATACAAAGCCTTTTCATAAGATATTTTAGAAATAGAAAAAAATAAGCAGCCTAGCCAACAAGTGATTTAAAAAACTATATGCCTGGCATTCAGAGGTTTGGAACATTGGTTAATTGGGTCCTAACCTACATATATGATATGATATACGGACATGGGGTTAGTTCAAATCTTATCTCATCGAGATAAATACTCCAATTTAATGACAAAAAGTAGGAACGGTGGTGTTCAAATACAACAATGATCTTAAGTTCAGAGCTGTCGTCCTTCGAGACAGAAATTGAATTCCCTATTTGGTTCTTGGAGGTCGCTGCCAAAGTATTGCTAGTTATTATACAATAACCTTCTGCTACATTATACTAGTAATCTAGCTAACTGAAGAATAAGGTTGAACATGTATTTGTCAAATCATTGATTGGAGAAGTAAAACTTTAAGATAATACTTACTTTTCCCTTTCTTTTGAGGTTCTATGAAGTCTGACTTCCCCATACAACTCTGGTCTGTTAGCATCTAAATTACCAGATTTACAACGATGAGTAACGTTCACATTACACAATAATATTAACATTTCTCTAAAGAATACTACCTTGATTTACGGTGTTGGGCACTCCAGCGAAAAGTGACATTGTCTGAACGATTTCTATGTCGAATACAGAGAAATATGAACAACAAACACGGATTTCACAAGTAATAATATGTCACAAGGCTTTACGGCTTCGATGACGCCTCCATCTGGTGATCAGATGATGAAATAAAAATCCATTGCAGAATGGCGCGCAATTCAAAATCAATTTTGTTTACCAATACATATGGCATTACAAAATATCAGATTATTTATAACCTAAATTTCCACGTAATATACGCATATATTCTTCCCATTTTATTGATGCGACTTTATTTAACTTTTAGACAAAATAATTATTGGATACTGACGAAATGTAAAATCTGGCTGTAAAACTAGTAATACGGTAATATAAAAATGAAAATTGTAACATGATTGTAACACAAATTCATATGAATTTTGCATTAAACAGTAAAAAATCACAGGTAATTCGAAAAAGCAACCCGAAATAGGAAAAACAATCCCGAATATAATGAATGGAGAACTAATTGTTATCAATTTATTGCTATTTTATCTAGAATGCATAATTTGAGCTTCATGCAATTCCATGATTGAATATTGAATAGTTGCTATAATCCATCAACGAAAATACAAAAAAAAATAGCAATATGTAATTGAACGTAAAAACATAATTCATAAAGATGGTAAAAACACCAAGATTTTTGAGGGTCACCATTGGCAAATTTTAATCCAGCTTCAAATTGTTTAATTAAATATTATTTTTTATTTTATTAATGTTATGAATTTCAAATTGCATTGCTGGTATCTTGCCAAGGCACCCATGCATAGCCATGATATTTGGGATTAGCATTAGGGTCATTGGGCTGATTACGTGGGGGCACTGCCGTGCTTCTGTAATATTCCAATCGCTCCAAAAGCTGTACAACGATTTCTGGATAATCCTCGGCTACATTATGGTATTCGCAGGGGTCTTCTACAATATTATAAAGACAGGGTACTTTGTAATTGCATTGAAATGAAACATTTTCCGGCCTTTCCCCACAATCCACTGTTGCTTGTTTTACTAACAATTTGTAATCGGTACCTAAAAATGAAAAAAATTGAGATTCGTGTCAAAACCAATAAATATATACAAAATCGCCAAATTATGACTTACCATTAATTTTATGAAATTTGTCTAGATGTACATTTAACTCTGAATTCTGGAATAGAATAGACATAGGTGTTGTATAATTAACGATTTCACCAGAAGGACCAAACCAATGGTCATAACGTCCATCGTATGTGCGCCCTATAAAGAATTTCACATAAGATCATCTAATTTATTAAAAATGCATGCAGAGTAGTTTATCAGAAAATCTCATCTGAAAATTCGTTCACTTGCCAATAACGATTTTATAATCGCCAGATCGAAGAGCTGAAACATTTCGCACATCATCAATATTATGAAGGATCTCTGTTTTAGGTGAAGGAGCACCAGTATTTAAAATATCCCACATGTCAACGCCATCAATTGGGCCCAAATCAGCATATTTTCCACCTGAAAATTAGAAATTAATTGCAGAGTGCGTGAAAATTGTAATTGTATAGAATGATGATGGCTGTAATTTAAATTGTTCATGCAATCATACCTGCAGCTGAGTATAATGTGGGCAACCAATCTTCAATTGTCATCATTTGGTCAGAAACTCTGGATACATTGTGCAATAAAGGACTCCAAATACAGGCTGATCCTCTGACGCCACCTTCCCATAATGTGTCTTTTGTCTGGTAAAATATAAAAAGTCAAATTTATTGGACGATTTATTGGAAATATACAGATCTGTATAGAATTTATCAAAAAATGATAACAACCCCTTTAAGAGGCCAGTTGGAAGCAGCATTTTGATTGTAGCCACCAGCAGCTCCACCATTATCCGTAGAAAATATTATTATCGAATTATTGATCATTCCTTTATTGATAAGCGCTAATGTGATATTACCAATGGACTCATCCAATGCTGTCAATACCGCTAAAATAAAAATGTCGAGGAGTTAAAACTTTAGCTTTAATAGGATAATTTCATTAAAACTACGACCAAAATGAACTTTTCAATATAGTATCCTAGCATTTGAGAATTTTAGAAATGAACTTATTAGTGGACTTAACATATTGATATTTACTTTTTAAAAATGAAGGATCAATATAAGAGATTATGTTAATAAAGTTAACTTAAGAAAGATGGAAGCTTAAAATTGAAAAATGCAACGCTTTGAAAAAATTCTGGATTCATTTTTATAAGTACGTTCTAAATAAAAATTGTAAAGTACTTTAGAGAAAATGGTCAAATGAACTTCTTTTAAATTACAATGCCCAAACTAATGGTAATTTTAAATGAAGATGCTTAAAAAATGTTCATCTTTTCTTGGAAAATAGCAAATGATTCCTATAAAACAAAGTATTACAAGCAGTAATGGAAATAGATATTTTGAACTTATTTTACGCCAAAACACACAAAAATAATATGCTATATTAAAGAATTCATCTTTCAGCCTGATTCGAATATTAAATATCGTGCCTGCAAATTTTCTTCTTGGAAGATAATCAATGTACGAAAATTTGTCAACGTAAGATGCAGGGGCCTGTATCGGATCTGTAGGATTTCCTGCATGTGTAGCCAATTCTGCCATATATAGAAAGAGAGGCTAGAGAAAAATCAATTCAAAATCAAATTATCGACAAAACATTCTATTATAAATAATGCATTAAAATTTCGAAGACAACCTGTGAAGTATCATGATTATCAATAACATTAACAGCTTCTGTCGTGAACAAGAATGTGGAATATTGCCCAACAGTATCCCAAGATAGGCTCAAGTTTCTGCGCATGTCAAAGCCAATATTTTCACCCTGAAAACACAATATTGGTTTCAATGACACTACAAGTTAAAAATAGCACATTGTAAAATGGAATAATGATATCAATGCATACATCTTCTTGGGCCTGATGGCTATAATAATCTTGATGTCCAGCATAATATCCAAAATGCGAATCGAATCCCCGGTATAAAGGCGTATATTCACTTTTAAAAAATCCCTGATGCCACTTTATATAAAACAAGAAATGCTAATCAGTGAATAGATCACAAAATATTTCACTTTTGCCCAACACAGGACACGAAATTGATTCGCTGATCATATTACCTTTCCTACGATATGATTCGTGTACCCAAGGTCTTTTAGATGTTCTGGTAAAAGTTTTTCTGAGAGTGGCAGTCCATAAGGTTGCATACCATAAATTACATCAACTTGCATGCCTGCCAGAAAACAAAAAATATATTTTATCTATTGTTTAAATTTTTCGTTTACTTTGTTTTGCTGAACAATTTGGATGTCTACAGTACTTAAAATGGGCTGGGATTATTATGAATCGCAGAAATTGGATAAATTTGGATTAAAACAGCACAGATAGTTTTATGAAATATTGTATAATGGAATAGTGGTATTTTGAAACAAAACCATATTTATCAGTACTTCAAAACAAATTTTTCATTTGAAAACATAAATACCACCATTAAGGCTATAAATAATACTCTATAAGGAAAATTTTAAAGACAAGACAATAGATGCAAGCTTTGGTAATATCACGAAAGCTTTGTAAAAATACTTCCTTGTATAAGCTCAAGGTCTTGTTGCTTATAAGCAACTGAGGAAACATCTTGTTGGTGATATGTTGAAATTAGTACTGTATCATAGTTGCAAATACATATGTTATTTACATAATATAATGAAACTGAATTTAATTACCTGTATGTATAGGATGTTTTCCAGTCAAAAGAGCGCTTCTGGAAGGACTGCATATTGGTGCGACATAATAATTGTTCAATATAATTCCTCTTGAAGCCAAAGCGTCAATGTTTGGAGTGGGAATTTGTTCTGACCCATGAAAGGCAACATCATTCCAACCCTGAGGAAAAATCAAGAAGAAATCTTGCAATAATTTGCACTTATTGTTTTAGACCTAATAAGGGTATACTTACTAAATCATCAGCTAAAATAAATATGATATGAGGCTTGATGGCTTGTTGAGCACTTGAACATCGGAATGTCACAATCAGCATAATTGTAGACATTACACGTAGAAGCACCATGGCCCTCTTATTCGTGCAATTAAACACATGCATTATTCCAATATATAACCTAAAACAAATCCACAAAGAAATATTAAACATGCTTACCATTTTCGTTGCAAATTTTTTGAACCAGATTTATGTAATGTGAAATAAGCAATGATAACATATAGTTTAATATGCCCCAATTGAGATAAAGTGTTTTTGATCAGAATACACATGATAAACACGTGCATTTGAACAAACAATGAATTGTAGTCTGTTTAATAATAGCGTTTTAGATAAGAAGGCGATGAAAAGGCAACTTAAAGATTTAACGATTTTTTTTCTTCCTCTGAAGAAATTCTAAGGGCATAACGAATCTGTATGATTTTGCAATTCAGACTTATTGTCCAAAGCATTATATTTAAAGATTTGGCTTATGATCAATATCTGCTAATATTATCATGACTGTGCTAATTTTATGTGCAATTTTAGAAATATTTAAAATAAAAAATGTCAGTTTTTTTGTTAAATGATCGATATACAGAAAATACGAAAAGAAAATGAATATGGTCTTTATATATTTTTTAGAATTTCTATTAGTTAAAATAAATCAATAGGATTAATGATTTATTAATGTCCAAATAATAGATTATTAGTGTCAAATTTAGAACCAACCGTTATTATAAAACATTGGGATAATGAAATCCAGGAGTTATTCTAAAATACGAAATAGTTGCAAAAATATAAAAAATAGAGTAACTTATATAGATTACAAAATATAAAATGGCCGAATAGAACCTTGTATTAATTAGTGATAACAAATCAGAGAATGGTCTGGTCTGTCATGTCATAGTTAATATATACAAAATATTCAATGAATTTGTTTGGATATTTTTCATTTAAGTAAAACAAGCAAGGAACTCACCAAAATAAAATGCGATAGTCTGTGTAAGTGTTTACACAATTCAGTCGAAGTATAATCTTTACAGATGCTGTTGTTTTACTTTGTCAACGACATATGAAGCAAATAGTTGAGCGCATTTAGATCCAGGCTATCAATTCGCCATACAACAATGAAAAATGTGACCCACATCAACATCATGCACTTACAAATTTACATATTAATAGTCGGTGTGTCAATACAGGAAAGCATTATATATGCAGAACGAATCTAGTCTAAATAAATATTGTAAACAAAAGGATTCTAACTGCATTAAAAAAACATATTTTGAAGTAAACGTACTATAAACAAAATTATAGCAAAATTAATAAAAAGTATCTTCAAGACAACGTTATTAAATTTTGAATACCGTACTATACCGTAACATAGTATATTAATCAAAGTTTATATTTTATGGTAATTTTATATTGCATAGTTGTTTTATTGTTATGATCATGGTAACAGTAACGAACCTGTTATGTCAACCTTAAAGTTTCATAATATTGTATACTGGAAATAAAATGGGTTAACTAGTAAAAATTCATACACTGATGATAATAATCATTAAATCTATTTGGAACTCCAGGATGTAAAAAATATCGTGGAAATGCATGTTGTAATTTAATGCAAACATGTAATCGGATATGCGACGTCGACTAAATGAACCATTATTACATTACAAAATGCGAACGCATGCATGAAGAAAAAAATGTGACCTTGAAGATCAACAGTTGTTATTTAATAGCTTATAAAATAAATGTTGATCATGGCCATAAATGGTAGTGCATGCATGAGAAGCAATGAAAACCAATGCGAAATAATATTCCTAATATGTACATACACTGACCAAAGAAACAATCTAATCGATAATACGTTTTTTCTTTGCATATCACATTGTTAGCCATTCGACACAATAACAGAATTAACTGATTAGCTTGTAAAAATTACGAATAAGTTCATTTTTTTATTTGACCATAAGTATAAAATACCCAAGAAGTCAAGTACACAAAAACATTTTGACATACCAAGAAAAATGACACTACATAATTTCGATTGATAGTATATTAAAAATAAGCACCATTTAAATTCATTCATTCAAACTAGTTCAAACATTCTTTCAGACAACTGCAATAAACTGATATGATAAATTGCATATTGGAAACATAAGACACTTGTGAGGCGATGTGCTTAAAAATTGTGCTTAGAAATGAATAAAAACATTAGAATGATTAGATAAATGACAGATCTTACCTGGGATTTCACATATTGAATAATGTGGCCTATCACACTTGTAATCTGCTAACTTGTAATCAACGCGGTTAACCAATGAGGCGCAATTCTCATCAAATCCACCATTCGGTTCTTTAGGTAACCAATCATTGATGTAAGGGGTGGTTCCATCCCAACACTGAAAGGTCCCTTCTGATATCTCGTCAGTTATACCTGTAGACGTAATAGAGAAATAATGCTGTAATATAAAACTTCTTAATTCGTAAATCCGTATTGCATAAACGTACATTAGTTTTATTGAGATAATTAAAACATTACACATGCAATGCATTGAACTTACCAACATACACATTTGGCATTTTTCTGGATCTGGCAACACGCTGAAAAAACTTTACAGTGGTCGAATCTCTAGGACATGCTAAATGACCATCGATACTGCTGCACATTTCTGCAGCATCGGCATAATTTGTTTCAATGCTGTTGAAACAATACGAATAATTTCCCACGGTATAGAACTCGTTTGGCTTCGTTCTGTCACATTTGACTGAAAATGAATAACCGAGTCATAAATATGAGAAAAAAATGGAATCATGGCGAAATGGAAATCTTGCACAAAGGAGAAATCAAAAATCGTAGTAATAAACATATTTAAATAGACAACAAATTAACATGATAAATATCGAACTGCTTGCCTTACCGCTAAATGCGCACATGTAAGGAGCTTTGACGTCACACGAGGTTTCAGAAAATTCGTAAAGCTCCCCTTGCTGAACATAATGTATGCATTTTTCATTGACCCAACGTTTATATCTATATCTATCATCTTGTTCCTTTGGAGCATTCTTTTTTTTTACTTGTTGGCCATTGGCACACACCAATTGTTCATTTTCCTTATCAATAGTGCCGCCTGAAATTAGAAGGAAAAAAATAACTGTAATGACAACAGTTATTAAAGTGTTACAATTTTTGAAAAGGGGCCCAAAAAATGATATCTTACCAAACATGAAATTCTTATAATATTTTGCCCTACACAATTCATCGACTGCTTCCACCATCGCATCCGTGTGGATGCATGCGGGGTATGCGAATATTTTTTGACATTCAGTTATGGCATCTTTGAGGTTCTTGCTTCCATCCCAACGAACGCAAACCCGAGAATGGTGAAATTGTTGAAATACCTGTGGTTCATAGCAAGATGCTGTGTTTTCCACAAAAAAAATATATATTTTTATAAATATTAAATGTTGTATGATAGAAAACCACATATGATAGAGATTAAGATTGTTTAGAATAGTCACAATTGCTTAGAATAGGATCGTGATGCACAACTGCTGGTTGAGAGTCATAGCGAGATGGCCACTCAAATTCACCCGATCGTGTAGAATGTAAGTAGCCCAATAAAATTATAACATTGACAGTTTTCACCTGTTTTCATAAAAGCAATCAAATAAAATTAAAGTCCGCATACTACTAATTAATGTTAACAAAATTCAACAGGTGTTACCTTCACAGATGACATTGCGCATTTCATCTTCACAGCAAAATGGATTAAATGGTGAACTCGGTCTTATATATACCCAGAATCCCAAATTGTTACAATTATCTAGCATATGTACAAGGGCTAGTTTTTTATTAATCATAACACTTGAATAATTTAGAGTTGTGAAAGCGTCACTAAGTTCTTGTTGTTAGCAACTACACACATTTTTTTGAATAGCAGAGTTAATACTAGCAAATATTTAAAAAAAATTCTAGGTCAAAGTTTAGATCGAATTACTGTAGCAATGCCTGAACAATAAATGAAACCTGTGTTTGGTTACGAATCAATATCAGAAGTTATACATTTTTAAATGGAACCTGTATTTCGTTACAAATCAATATCAGAAGTTATACATTTTTACTCTCTTGTTCAGCGGATCCAGATCACAAATAAATGAAAGCAAAACATAATTCACTATAGCTACAACGACATCATTTTTCAAAATGCAAATGCGAGAATAGATTGGAAATGTAAGATTTTTTTGACCTAGATTATAGCTGAATAATATAAACTGAAAAAGTTCGATACATATTTTTATTTAAAATAAAAGTTAAATTACTTTATTATGTATACGAAATTTAAAATTGTGAATAAGTTTGTGACTTATTCAGTGCCAATACGCAGAATCCAAGTGTAAAACATAAGCTGAATAATAATAACGGAAAATATCATAAGCTTTACATTAATTCAAATTAAACTAAGATTATTTTATAAAGCATACATAATTTAAAAATTGTGAATAAGTTTGAGATTTATTCAGTGTCACTATGCAGTACCCAAGTGTAAAAGCACGATGATCTAATAATCATACAAACTGACACGGTAGATTAGGGCATAGTATTTAATTGTTTTTACATTTATCATTACAACAAATATCATTTAAAAATGCTTTTTTCAAAAAAACCATTTACACCACACTAACGCATACACGCTTTCGGAAGTACACACACGTATATGAGATGAATAATACGATACAATTGCGCAATTTGCATAATCTCTACTTAAAAATAAATTAAACAGATGATAGCATCTTACCTGAGTATGGGATTTCACATATTGAATAATGAGGCCTTTCACATGTGTAATCTGCCAACTTGTAATCAGCGCTTTTAGCCAAAGCAGCACAATTCTCATAAGTTCCTCCGTTTGGTTCTCCGGATAACCATTCACCAATGGCAGGGGTGCTGCCATCCCAACAGCTAAATGTCCCTTCCAAAACCAGGTCTGTTAAACCTATAGGTATTAAATAAATACACCATGATACTTTATTGCCCAGCATTTGCTATAAAAAGCACAAATGCTAATGTTAGCATAAATAGCTTTTGTAATGTTATTTGAAAACCTGTTGAGTATTGCCAGTCAAATTGCAATTATAAAAAACACTCAAAAAGCTTCATCCTGCATGCTAGCGTTTCTTAGTTGGGCCCAAGGACCCTCAGGGATCCGATACCCGTTCTTGGATTCTGAGAGACCAAACATTATTATTGCCCCTGTTTAATACATAAAAAGCAAAAAACAAACTATTCTTGAAGCATGTGAAGAAGTTCTCACTAATTAGATAATAAGAGGACGGATCTGACATATACAAAACTACTAATCTAACGCTTTGGACTTACCAATATACACATTTGGCATTCCTCTTGATTTAGCCACACGCTGAAACAATGAAACAGTATTGGAATCTCTAGGACATGCCATATTCCCACCAATACTGCTGCAAATTTCTGCTGCATCGTTATAAAATCCTATAACGTTGTTGAAACAATACGAATAATTTCCCACGGTATAGAACTCGTTTGGTTTCATTTTGTCGCATGTGACTAAAATTAATAATTAAATAATTGTTAGAATAGATGATGGAAAAGATAGTCACTTTTTGACCTAGTGTGAACAAATGCAGAAATTTTTAAAAGAAGATAATGGGAATCTACATCATTTGAATGTGAAGCTCAATGTTGACAGAACACAATTATTCCCGGGTCATAAGACCCCAATACACTATCCTTGCATGCTAAAACAAATGACTAATTAAAGATACATGCAATGCTATGTTAAAATAGACAGTTTCTTGTCTTACCACTAAATTCGCACATGTAAGGAGCCTCGCTATTGCACGAGGTATCTGCGAGTGCACTATCCAGTCCTTGACGTACAAACTGCATGCATTTTTCATCGACCCCACGACTAGGTTCACCTATCTTCCAGGTTAGAACATCATTGGAGGTTATTTTTCGACCATTGGAGCATACCCACTGTCCAGTTTTATTATCAACAGTAGCGCCTTAGAAAAAAACGAAGGAAAACTTAATAACTGTCCCCAAGAGTCCCACGTGAAAATGGCTAAAAGGGTATAGATCTCCTACTGTACCTGACATGAATGTCAAATAATTCTGCAGCAAACTTAGATCCCCAACTGCCTTCAGCAAAGAGTCTGAGGAGATGCATGCAGGATAAGCAAATATTTTTTGGCATTCTGAGATGGCATCTTTGAATTTCTTGGCTCCATCCCAACGAACGCAAGACATAGAAGAATTGCCAAATGGTTGAAATGTCTGTGGTACGAGGCAGGATGCTATGTTTTTGAAAAGAAGCAGGAGTAATATACATAAGATGCTGTTCTTTATTGTACCGTATGTGCTGAAAGGATGTTTGCTCACAGTTTTTTAGAACAGAATTAACAGTTGTTGAGACCTGCGATGATGCAAAATGTAAGTGACCCAATAAAACAATAAGTTTGATAGCAGTCATCTGAATTTGTAAAAGCAGTAAAACAAAATTAGTCTACAGTAATTAGAAACGTTTTAATTAATGTAAAAAAAAATTCAAATTGTGTACCTTCACAGATATAAACAGGTGCATTGCAGCTATGAAGCATAATGAATTAAATGGCGAACTCTGTCTTATATAGCCAGAAACTGAAATAATAACAACCGCCCAGTGGGGATACAAACACTGATCTTTTCTGCAATTATTTTTAAGATAATAGACAGGATTTGGTTGTCATTTTGTCTATTAATTCAATTCACAGATATCCTCTTTGAATAATTCAGAGAGTAGAAAAGTGTCGATATAATTCTGTGTTGTTAGCAACCTACAGACAGAAATAATGGCTAGAATAGAATTTTACCAGCAGGTGATGAAGAGCTGTCTTAGTTTTAGCAAATATTCTTTTTCTTTCACAGCCAAACTTCAAATCGAACTATTGTAACAAAAGCAACTATGAGTAATGAAGGAAACATCTCATTCCAAGTGATAAAAAATTAAACAACCACAAAAAGTTGAAAAACAAAAACATAATTCACTATAGCTACAATGAAACTAAACTGGCACTCGCACTTCCAATAAATACACAATTGTGTTCAGTTTTCCATTTACAAAATTATTTGAAACTAGTTTTAAACGATTATTGCGTTACGAACAAATGCGTGGTAGACATTTGTGTAATAAATAGTCTTAAAGCACATTCTTAGAAAAATATACACTTATATGAAGTTTTAGCAATGACAAGCCATTTTACGTCTCATACCAAGCTACTAAAATACTACAAAAATAAATCGAATGAGTTTTAATGAGTTGAAATTCGTTGAAGTAAACGAGAAATAGATAAAAAACAATAGGAACTTGAACAATAAAACAAGTGAGAGAGAAAACGCCATTAAATTAAGCGATAATACAAATACTTCATGAAATCATACCAACAACGACTCCTTACACACAATATTGTCGATGAATGTAAGGAGATGGCAGTTAGCAATCACAATCGCTTTTTTTGGTAGGGATAACATTCCTTACTACAAAGATTATCTACATGAAAAAATTCATGCTACAAATTCAGTTAAGTGAATGTTGCAAAATACCACACTATCAATTCTAAGATGCACATTAATTTCAGTATCACTATCAGAGAAAAAGCTTTGATTCTAAGAAAATATAAATTTCTTAGACTATCTGAATATTCTCTAACATTATTATATTAGACCCCTTTTTAGGGATGTTCATATGGAGGGTGGGGGGATGCGTCTTAGAATTGATGAAATTGTGTATGGAATATGCTTTTTGACTGTTATACAATGCATAAAAATGCTAAATGCATGTATTTCAAAATTTCCACATATTAACATGCGGAATTATTACTTCTTTTTCAATGAAAAGTGTAGGTAAAGGCACAAATTGTTGCTATGCAACAATTAACAATCACATATGATTGTACAGTCAATCTGCATACAGTATCTGTATTTTTAGATCAAATATAGAAATATACAACACTCAGATACGCCATCTAGCAACCATACAGCACAAACAATATTATACATATTAAACGGTAGTCTATATTTAATAAGAGCATTTGCAATGCAGGAACATATGTTGCAGTTACATTGATCAACTCTTGGCATTTGAACTTTTTTTGTGTGCAAAGACTAGGTTGCATAGGATATGGTTCAACAGAGAGATTTTGTTCATCTATCAGAAAATAGTCTGCATAGAAATTTTGTATTCAAATATTTCAAACAAATGAGTCATTTTCTTATTAGGGTAGAGCGATTCTATAGCTCATTATGAAAGTAGGAACATTTCAAAATACCATAATGAAAAACTGAATAAAACGCACCATATACATCGCATAAATTAAAATGCTAGCATGCGCTTCTAAATAAATAACCTGCCTTCTCCAGCATATTTGAAAATGCAGGTAATGTTTCCAAGAATGCATAACTGATAGGACAAGAATTTAGTGTGTATACATTCTTGGAAAGGGACAAATATGAAATCAGGATCAACCCGATTTAGTATGTTTGCAAGGAACTGAAATGTCAAAATCAATTTCAGTGGCGGCTCTTAGCTACATTTAGTGGGGTGCTGCAACAATCAGACGGTCGGCACTGCGGGAGCGACAGTGCTCTCTCTCCCTCGCAGCCTCGCGTGCAGCTTCCACGCCACTGGAGGATGGCTACTAGTATAAAAGGATAGTACAAGTTTAAAGAAATAATTAAAGAAAAAAGAACTCATTATATTAAATTGTACTGGTAATCTGAAGTGGAAATAGGGGGTGCTGCAGTATCATAGTGCCTATACGCGAGCCGCAACTGATCGGTTTTCAAATTATACGTCAAGATAGATTAAAAAAAACCAAATTTGTGAATATACAATCGACGCCGATTATCGATATTCATTTGGTATGAAAAATCGGCAATAATCAATACAACAAGACGGCAATTGTTGATTGAGAGGTAGTCAGCTAGGTGTCATGCAATGGACGTTTGAAGATTTTTTGTTTGTAGGCAGGAGTGGTAAGGCAAATGATTAAGACTTTACCCGTGTATAAAAGGTACTTGAGCAATAATTTTGCATTCTTCAATTATGCATGAGCAATGTACATATATATATATATTAAAAAAATAAAGCTTGTAACCAATTAAGAAATGGATATCATTCCTTTTAAATATGGCACTAGTATTACAATAAGGACTTCGCATAAAATGTTTCGATGTTTAAGGCATTTCATAGAGGATATGACGATGTTGTGCAACTGGCCGGATGGCCATCATGTTTGACATATTAGCCGGAAATTGCATTGTGGAAAAATGAAACTGTTCCTCAGCCCCTTTATAATATCACAATAACATTTTTCGATTTGAAAGAGCTAACAGTAAACATTGCTTTGTTTGTAGGAACAATACAAATCGATCCACACGCCTAGAAACTTTCTATCTAAACATGTCAAAACAGCATTCAAAATTCATGAAATAATAAACAGTTCCATGACATCCAAAGGTAAAACAACAGACAATCAGTTAATGCGATGGCACAAAATACAATTCATGCTTTCAGACCATCGCACTTGGATCATAGCAATATTGTATCACAATAAAATATATAATTAATAACTTCAAGGAACATAACAATATTGCCAATACTCTGAAACAAATAGTATAGGAAATATGTTTCATTCGAATTGGCCAACAGTGCCTAAGACACATTTAGGAAAACAGGTTTCTTTGGCAATTTGACGTAAAGAAATAGTGAATAGAAATTAGTTCAAAAGCAGGGTTCCCCCAGAAAGCAAATTTTCAACTTCCCTGATTTTTTCAGTTTTAAACAACTTTCCCTGATAATTAAGACGACTGAAAATTTAAAAAATATGGCACATTAATAACTTCTAGCTAAAATTAGTCATAGAAATTATTTTAGAACACAATTTATAATGTGCAGCAAATGACCACCTGGAATTCAGCTTGGAAACATACAAATTTCTAAAAAAACAGCATTTTTACTTATCATATCTAAATTAAAAATCATAAGTTACTTAGTTATGATTTTTATTAAATGCTTAAAAAACATGTAAAAATAGATGATGTCAATTTTAATTTATGTAAAACGAGTTAAAAGGAAAATTCTGCATTTTTATAGCTACAGGGCTGTCTCAAGACTTGCGCAGAAAAGGTGATATTTATATGTTGAATTTCCATGACTTATTTAAAATAAATCATTTTTCCCTGACTATTCCAGATCTATCCTTCTTCCCTGACTAATCCAGGTTTTCCAGGTCTGGGGGACCCATGTAAAATGCTTATCACATTAGAAATTTTCAAGTGCATACTGAATTCAATTCAAACTAGTACATACATTTCATAAATTGATATGCACATTTTTGAAGGGATTTAAACCTTAGGCAAAACATGGCAGGAACTTAAATAGAATTGTTTTTTCAACCAACAAATTATCGTCACTGACGAGTTATTTCCAAATTACGAGTGATTATTCTAGCAACTTAAATAAAAAGAAATTGACTCCAAAAATCAAACCAAAACTCAAACAGGAAAGTTCTCAAAACGTGATGTGACCAAATTACGACTACCCGTTATCCAGTCCCGTTAGCCAGTCAAATTATTACACTTTCATAGCTAATGGAAGCTGAGAAAAAAAAATACCCTTTGATGATCACTTACTGCAACACGTCCACTTCTTCAGGCGACTTCTTATAGGTGATGGTCAATTCAGGCGTGAGGGCGTGCTTCATTCGAAAGTGGGAATTTAGCTTGTCTTTTCTTTGGTAAACTCGTGGACACTGGGTACAAGGGAAATGCTCTCGGTAGGGATCATGAATCATCATATGCTTCTTTAACGTCTTTCTAGTTCTCATCTGTTTCGCGCAAATGTGGCAAGGATATGGACCGTTTATCTTTGATGTGTTTGATGTCGAAGGCCCTGAGAAGAAGACACAAAAATCACAACATTTATACAGTGTAGATTTAAAATGCTGAGAACTTTGATATTTAAGGCTACAACGTGCACCATGCAACTATAATTAAAAGTTCTGCAAATGTACATGCTTTCGTCAAACTTATTGGTGGGCAGGAAAATCCCTTTACATACACAATCTACTGAGCTAATGTTTTTTAGCATAATAATTAAAATTAAAATTAAATTGAACCAAATGGCTATTTCCTTTCAAAGATGGAATACTTTTGTGGTATGTTTATTTATTAACCAAACATTCCTGAGCTCATACATAGCCGAACTACAGTGGTGATGGTGATTAAGCAAATAAAAAACAGATGACCTCGTAAATGGCATAAATACCTAGCCCCAATTGGCTAATTTATCATACAAAGTCATCAAAAAAGATGCATAATTCTTCTATCTCTTGAAAAAATATACTTCAGATTACTACTTTGGGTCACTAAACACAAAAGTGTCATGGATCCTTAGTACTGAGTACTGGTGACTATCAACAACTTGCAGGGAAGTCATTAAATAACTGCGGTATACGTTTCAAAAATCAATAAAAACATGTGATGCTGACATGGTATGCATCCAATAAACAAGAATTGTGCTGTTATTTAATGAAAATACTACAATAATCTCCCACATATGACATGTTTCCCAACACCAAATTGATTCGTTAAGTTTACAACTTCAAATAACAGTACATTTCTACTGTAGTCTAATACCTTTTCTTTAACCAAAAAAACTAACTTTTGGAAAGTTGAAAGATTTTTCCACTCAAAGAATCGAACAAGACTAATAACTGCATCAGGGCTTGCAACAATAATACACCCATGTATAATTTCAATGCATAGTTGATAAACGTTCAAGAGGTGCATAAACATGTTCAAAGAAAAACGTCTTTCGTATAGTCCATGAACGTTGAGATTCAAGATGGTTGGTACAAACGAAGAAAATAATAACAAAATCAATTGAAAGCCTACAGCCCTAATGCAATGGTGTATCAATTACTTTTTTAACAACATATTTTCACATACTAAACATAGAGTATCTTAGATATATAGGAAAAGGTAATTTACTAATAACGACTTTGTGTCATGCATCTCCGGAATGCAATTTTTAGCAAAATGTGTGACTAGTACTCATTTCAAGGCCTTGAAAGTAACTAGACGGACCCTTCTTGGCTCCGTTTTTCACGTGTAAACAAAAAAAAAAACGATATATCAACGTTACCATAGCCTGCAAAACTTACTTTTCTGATACATACAATGGAACGAATTTTTAGAAACATTTTGCAATCATGGAAAATTTATTTCCTGTTACTCGAAGTACAGTACTTTATTAAAATTATTATTAAAGTCTGATTCAAACTCCAATAAATACTAAATGCATCAGCCACATTCTCAAACACTTCAGACCAAACCAACTTTCACCTCATACAAAAAATTAACATAAAAGCGGTTTTACAAACAACCAAAAGAGGTGTTTTCGAAAATATTTTAAAAAGAATTTTTCGTAATTCTTTGTAATCTCGTCATTAAAAATTGATTTGTTCTAATTAATGGAGTTAAAGATATATAGCAAACAAGCAGAAATAGCTTTAAAACATCTCAGATATTTTTTTAAAATCATCTGTAGCAGCCTAGCCATAAGCAACAAGGTACTTGGGGAGTCTTGATGTGGAAGTGCATGAGAATTCGGCCCCAGAGAAACAGTATGGTAAATTTCGAGTTTCAAACAACTTACTAAATGTAAGTAAATCAAACAAAATCGTCAAACTTTAGCCTTGGATTTTGATCCTAATCAAATTTCCCTTTTTTACAAAAAAATAAGTAATGAAATGCTAAATTGTTTACTGGATATGTAGGTCATGTACATATCACAAAAAAATAAATTAGCACCAAAAATATATTTTAAATTTTCCAGTAAGAAATAGCTATCTTAACATTTCACTTTTTTACTTAAAGAATATTTACAAGCAAGTGTGCAAACATAATTAATCCAGAAAGCCTCCCAAGTGTCTTTCGACTTAGCTTGATTTAATCATTTGGTTTCTTCAGGAATTCATCGAGTTATTGTTAGAATTGTCCGGAATTATATTTTCTATTGGATGAGGGTGTGGAAGTGCGTGCGGATGCTGGTGAGGATGAGGAACTGAATGATGCTGTGAAATCATAGGAATCCCCCCATGTTGTCCGATGCCCATTGGTGAATTATTGGAAGGTGGGAGATGATGATGAGGTGAGGTAAGAGGAGTTGGTGGTGGGAGGGTCATGTTCATGGACATTGCTGAAGAGGAAGATGCGGTCGACACTGGCACTGACTGATTAGACAGGCTAAGTCCTGTGCTCATTTCCCACTTTTTGAAGTGATTCCATAACGTGGTATAAGGTACGTTGAACTTAATGCTGGCCTGAGTCATTGAGATAGCTCCCGCCTTTACAGCTTGCAGTGCTTGCCACATGACCTCATCCCGATCCTGGTCCCAAAGGCGCTTCCGTCCTGTCTCGATTCCATACCGCTTGGCTCTAGACCACAGCGTGGAACTAGGAATCCCAAAGGTGGAAGACGCTTTATTTACTGACATTCTGCCCATTCCAATTGCATCTAAAGCCTGTGACAGATTGGCTTCGGTGTAATTTGATTGGTGGGTGCCTCCAGACATCCGAGAAGTATCAATGCCGTCTTTTCGAGATCGTTGCCACAGGGTGGTGTTCGGTATGCCAAAGGTGACAGCCGCCTTTGTGATGGAAAGCCGTCCGGTGCGGATGGCTTCTAGGGCTTGGTGCAAGTCTTCCTCCGTCCAATTTGAAGCAATGGTAAAATCGCGCTTATTGGCATCAATACCTTCGCGTTTTACCCTTTGCCATAATGGTGTGCTAGGTAGGCTGTACATTGCAGAGGCTTTGGTGAGTGTAACGCGTCCATTTCTAATGGATTCCAAGGTATGACCCATGTCGTTAGTTGTCCACTGCGACCCCAAATTGCTGTGGCCACCGGCCTTTCGCTCGGGATCACAATGTTCCTGTGTTGCTGCCATAGTTGAGGCGGTCAAGTTTTGGGTTGCAGTAATAGAAGTGGAGATAGTTGCAAGTTCATTGTAATCCTCATTCCTCGACATATTATTCTTATTACCATCTTCCAGTGTTGCATCTAAGGTTGAGAGAAAGAAAATTCTTTCAGACCACCTTTTACTTCTTTCAGATCCAACACACTACGTTCAACAGCTTTTTGTAACAAAGTCAACTTTCCAGTTGTATTTACTGAATAAAGTACAGCGCTATCTTCTACTCTTTTCTTGTACAAACATTACATAACATGGAGCAAGGCATGCTATTGCAAACATAGAAAATAACAACAACAAATTCATATTCGGAGTTATTTTTACAGAATAAGTGCTTAAAATATCAATGCTGATGACATATGCCCTCATAGTTTCTAAGCAATGTTTCTTCCAAATAACAAGGTAAATGTTATTGGATGACACTGGCAAACGTGTGAACTATTTTCTCAGCCTTCTTAAATGTTCTTTAAATTAATGCCACATATTACAAACTTTCACAAGTGAAATGACAACAGAAGTACAAGAAATAATTCCACTGAGCAACCATTTTAGATGAAAATTCAGCGTCAATAAGCTGTTATAAAAGTGAGTAAAACTCGCAGAACAAGTTTGCGGGTCAAACCAATATCAAACCATCTCAACTTTAGCTGTTACTTCTACAACCAAATATTTATATAAGATGTAATAATAGTCTGAAATGCCACGATCTTTGATCTCTCCCCCATTTTGACGAACCAGTACCCGAATTTTTAAGTAACACTGATACAACTCATTAATTTTAAAATCCATAATTGACAAATAAAGTTACAAGCTTCATTCAACACATATTTAAGTCAATTTTCAATAACAATTGCAATAGTGAAAATTAAGTGGATACATCGAGGATGTACTATGAACCCAGATGCAAAAAGTGGGTAAAAAGCAAAAGAAAATCCCCTATTGTGTACTTGTAAAACAATTCCTCCTATAATGTGATTCAAAATCCATACATTGAGTTAGTGATAGTTCAAAAATACCCATTTTAACAAATGGAAAAATGTTGCACTATTTAGGATTGAATCACAGTATAAATGCCACCTTACTTTCAGTAGATATCTGATATTTTTTTACCAGACGGATTGCGTAAATACTTAAAAGCAGGATAAAAAAATCATGCTTAGCTGAAAAGTTCAGATACTTGCACACCAATAACAACTATTTGCAATTTTTTCATGTAAAACAGTAGAGTTTAACTAGCATGCACAATCAGATTATTTGCAAGCAGATAGAAATATTACATTAAATGTAATGTTCTTACCGGATAAATCTGAAGATAATCCTGATGGAAGTGAAGAGTTGAACTGGTGAGGAGGTGATGAATAGTCTTGAGTAATGCCCAATAAAGTAGGTGGATCCAGACATGGTGTGTTCATCATGTCATCATTTTCCTGAAACAAAAATGTAGTTTTCTTAAATTATAGACACAGTATTTTCATATTGAATATTGCCCACAATTGTTAATTACTCATTGCTAATAATATCCAGGTCAATTTTAAGGTATTCATATTTTATCCCAACCCATACTTCGCCCACATTTTATTTGTCGATTATTTAAAAAATAACCTTATTTTAAAAATTGTCTTTAAATATTAAAAGCTCTACAGAGAACTAAAATCAAAAATAAACAAGTGCTTGTTGGATCTGAAAATGGTAACTTGTGGAAACACTAGCAATTAGTATGAGATCTCAAATTTTACTACATAATGAAACTAATCGATTTTTCAATTTTACTGCAGTAGAACTTTATTTGACTTGTTTAAAACCACCAAGTAAGTACCTGACTAAATCCTTCATGGACACTTTGTTCTGGAATACCAGGATCTGATGTGTCATCGGAGTCTTCATCCTTCGAAACACGCAATCCATTATTGACGTTACAACGTGAGGGCCGATTGGTATCATTATTTACGTTTCTTGAATTTCGAGGCACATCCACTCTTGACTCGATCGCTTCTGGAGGCCCATTCATTTCTAAGATGCTGTCCTCATTCTCTGAGGCACTTCCAGATTTATGTTGTTGTTTTACCCGTTTGCGCTTACTGGATGGTGAATAATTAGGTGTTGTTGATGCATTTACTGGTGTTACAGGTGTCACTGTTGCACACAATTGAACTGACTCTGAAACAATTTCTTTGATGGCAACATTGCTATTCTTCTGATTTATGTTAGCACCAAGAGTTGACGAAGTTGGAGAAACTTCAGATAAACCCTTGATTTTTAATAATTCAGCAGTCTTTAGCAGTTCTTGAAGTTGATCTTGCAAAACGTTGACTTCTCCTTTATACATAAAGTCTACAAGGGCTTTCAGATCTGCATAGTGGACATCTGCTAGGATCACAACTGGATGAGGATGTGGATTATCCAAAAAAAGTTTTTGAAAGTATGGACTGCATGCCGAAAGTACTACTCTGTGAGCTTTCAAGCTATATCCATCACAAGCTAAAGTTACATCAACAAAGGATTCATTTTGCAGTAGGATATCAAAAACGCTTAACAGATTCACTTGGTGATTATTCCAACGAAGACAAAACTGTTGCTGTGTCCCCATATTAAACCATGGGAATTCGAAGCTATTCGTATTTACAACTGAAAAAAAAAAGAAGCAATTATAACAATCTTTATAATTGTGTTATAACTAGTCTCAAATTAAACTTCATGCAAAAATACATAAAAAATAGATATGGAATATGCCTTGCAAATATGTTTGTATGAGAATTTGTCCTGATTAGTTACAAACTTCTGAGGTAACTCAATTTGCAAGCATGTAAAGAGGATAAGCAGTCGCTCTGCTACTTAAAAGGGTTTGGAGATGCTGACAACTCTAGAGTGAGTTTTGTAAATGTAGAAATTAAACGTAATTATGCCAATGCTTATTTAATTTATATAAGTCGTGGTTCAAATATTTATGGCTTGCTATTGGTTCAAATAAATAGCTATACAGATAACACATTTTTCAAACGCTTTTTGCAGTGGTTTTCAACTACATCAGTCGGTGAATGAATGCATAAATTTGATATTAAGCAACCTTTTTTTCTATCCAGCAATGATGATGTACGTATTGAAGACAATTCCGCAATACAATCAGGCGGATCCAACAACCGGTGCAGTAAATATATATTTAGTGTTCACCAAATTGTAGTTATACGGTACTTAAAACGTTTTAGTCATATTGCGCCCATATTTGCATGCGTCTGCATTAACCCTGATATAAAAGATTGTTTTTATAGAGGTGATTAATTTACTACAACACACGATCAGAAATGGCAAGGAAATTGGATGGTCGTGATGGACTTTTAGAGGAAATATCACGGCAAATACATGGGAAACAGCAAAAACCAGTTAGATTAAAGGACCCCGGCTTTAAATTGTAGTAGATTTAATTGACATTTTAAAACGAATATTTGCAAAGTACAATGTGTCCACATTTTTGCCTGCCAGTGTAGATGACAAACAAACTGAATATACGAATTCTCGCAAATTTGTAAAACTTACAAAACATTCAAAAAGATATATTCCAAAATAAAGATACCGGGAAAACGTAAAGAACCTCTTAAAGCCCGATTACCTCTCAAACAGCGATGCTCCAAAATAATCTCAACATGTATTTTCAGAAATTTTAAACGGTTGCATGTAAAACGTGAAATCAAATCCTGTATTCATTAATCGTACTCGGTTGGTATTTCATTAAACTACGGAGCCCCGCTAGGCTCAGAGGTTGTGTCTTTTTATTTTTCATTAAAAAGGAAAAAGACACAAGCTTTGAGCCTAGCGCGGCTCCGTAGTTTAATGTACGGAGCCCCTCTAGGCTCAAAGGTTATGACTTTTTTTAATGGAGGGGCTGCTCGAGTTGGCTCAACAGAGCCAATAAGAGCAAAACTAGCGGGTGAGACTCTACGGACTTCCAAGACGAGAGGCACCCGAAAAAAGTATAGATTTCGAGGATTTTAGCATAGCCCCCTCTATACTACAGGCCCCTGCATAATTTGAAAGTCTATGGGAAAAAAGGGGAATTTTTTTGTCAATAGGTGGCGCCAGCGGTGTGCCCTCGAAAGCACAGTTTAAAGCTGCCAGTGGATACGATTTTATTATTATCATAATAATTTAAATTTCCCTATCTTGGATCTAGGATAAGATTTGGGGAGAAGGGAGTATATGGAACTGTTAAAAACGATCAAAAATGATGTTGTTCTTCAGATTTCGGGTGATATATCTTCCATATC